>OV049874.1:11120741-11590805 GCA_920104075.1 Melanargia galathea | reverse complement strand
CACGCAGGCGTTGCAGATGCCGTACTTCAGGTAACTACATATACGCTGTGCAGCAGCTGCGGCACATATTCAGCGCGGCGTCGGACGACCTGCTGCAGCTGCTGGAGAGCTTGCTGGCGCTGTACCGCCGCGCCGCTGCGACTGCACGCAGGCGTTGCAGATGCCGTACTTCAGGTAACTACATATACGCTGTGCAGCAGCTGCGGCACATATTCAGCGCGGCGTCGGACGACCTGCTGCAGCTGCTGGAGAGCTTGCTGGCGCTGTACCCGCCGCGCCGCTGCGACTGCACGCAGGCGTTGCAGATGCCGTACTTCAGGTAACTACATATACGCTGTGCAGCAGCTGCGGCACATATTCAGCGCGGCGTCGGACGACCTGCTGCAGCTGCTGGAGAGCTTGCTGGCGCTGTACCCGCCGCGCCGCTGCGACTGCACGCAGGCGTTGCAGATGCCGTACTTCAGGTAACTACATATACGCTGTGCAGCAGCTGCGGCACATATTCAGCGCGGCGTCGGACGACCTGCTGCAGCTGCTGGAGAGCTTGCTGGCGCTGTACCCGCCGCGCCGCTGCGACTGCACGCAGGCGTTGCAGATGCCGTACTTCAGGTAACTACATATACGCTGTGCAGCAGCTGCGGCACATATTCAGCGCGGCGTCGGACGACCTGCTGCAGCTGCTGGAGAGCTTGCTGGCGCTGTACCCGCCGCGCCGCTGCGACTGCACGCAGGCGTTGCAGATGCCGTACTTCAGGTAACTACATATACGCTGTGCAGCAGCTGCGGCACATATTCAGCGCGGCGTCGGACGACCTGCTGCAGCTGCTGGAGAGCTTGCTGGCGCTGTACCCGCCGCGCCGCTGCGACTGCACGCAGGCGTTGCAGATGCCGTACTTCAGGTAACTACATATACGCTGTGCAGCAGCTGCGGCACATATTCAGCGCGGCGTCGGACGACCTGCTGCAGCTGCTGGAGAGCTTGCTGGCGCTGTACCCGCCGCGCCGCTGCGACTGCACGCAGGCGTTGCAGATGCCGTACTTCAGGTAACTACATATACGCTGTGCAGCAGCTGCGGCACATATTCAGCGCGGCGTCGGACGACCTGCTGCAGCTGCTGGAGAGCTTGCTGGCGCTGTACCCGCCGCGCCGCTGCGACTGCACGCAGGCGTTGCAGATGCCGTACTTCAGGTAACTACATATACGCTGTGCAGCAGCTGCGGCACATATTCAGCGCGGCGTCGGACGACCTGCTGCAGCTGCTGGAGAGCTTGCTGGCGCTGTACCCGCCGCGCCGCTGCGACTGCACGCAGGCGTTGCAGATGCCGTACTTCAGGTAACTACATATACGCTGTGCAGCAGCTGCGGCACATATTCAGCGCGGCGTCGGACGACCTGCTGCAGCTGCTGGAGAGCTTGCTGGCGCTGTACCCGCCGCGCCGCTGCGACTGCACGCAGGCGTTGCAGATGCCGTACTTCAGGTAACTACATATACGCTGTGCAGCAGCTGCGGCACATATTCAGCGCGGCGTCGGACGACCTGCTGCAGCTGCTGGAGAGCTTGCTGGCGCTGTACCCGCCGCGCCGCTGCGACTGCACGCAGGCGTTGCAGATGCCGTACTTCAGGTAACTACATATACGCTGTGCAGCAGCTGCGGCACATATTCAGCGCGGCGTCGGACGACCTGCTGCAGCTGCTGGAGAGCTTGCTGGCGCTGTACCCGCCGCGCCGCTGCGACTGCACGCAGGCGTTGCAGATGCCGTACTTCAGGTAACTACATATACGCTGTGCAGCAGCTGCGGCACATATTCAGCGCGGCGTCGGACGACCTGCTGCAGCTGCTGGAGAGCTTGCTGGCGCTGTACCCGCCGCGCCGCTGCGACTGCACGCAGGCGTTGCAGATGCCGTACTTCAGGTAACTACATATACGCTGTGCAGCAGCTGCGGCACATATTCAGCGCGGCGTCGGACGACCTGCTGCAGCTGCTGGAGAGCTTGCTGGCGCTGTACCCGCCGCGCCGCTGCGACTGCACGCAGGCGTTGCAGATGCCGTACTTCAGGTAACTACATATACGCTGTGCAGCAGCTGCGGCACATATTCAGCGCGGCGTCGGACGACCTGCTGCAGCTGCTGGAGAGCTTGCTGGCGCTGTACCCGCCGCGCCGCTGCGACTGCACGCAGGCGTTGCAGATGCCGTACTTCAGGTAACTACATATACGCTGTGCAGCAGCTGCGGCACATATTCAGCGCGGCGTCGGACGACCTGCTGCAGCTGCTGGAGAGCTTGCTGGCGCTGTACCCGCCGCGCCGCTGCGACTGCACGCAGGCGTTGCAGATGCCGTACTTCAGGTAACTACATATACGCTGTGCAGCAGCTGCGGCACATATTCAGCGCGGCGTCGGACGACCTGCTGCAGCTGCTGGAGAGCTTGCTGGCGCTGTACCCGCCGCGCCGCTGCGACTGCACGCAGGCGTTGCAGATGCCGTACTTCAGGTAACTACATATACGCTGTGCAGCAGCTGCGGCACATATTCAGCGCGGCGTCGGACGACCTGCTGCAGCTGCTGGAGAGCTTGCTGGCGCTGTACCCGCCGCGCCGCTGCGACTGCACGCAGGCGTTGCAGATGCCGTACTTCAGGTAACTACATATACGCTGTGCAGCAGCTGCGGCACATATTCAGCGCGGCGTCGGACGACCTGCTGCAGCTGCTGGAGAGCTTGCTGGCGCTGTACCCGCCGCGCCGCTGCGACTGCACGCAGGCGTTGCAGATGCCGTACTTCAGGTAACTACATATACGCTGTGCAGCAGCTGCGGCACATATTCAGCGCGGCGTCGGACGACCTGCTGCAGCTGCTGGAGAGCTTGCTGGCGCTGTACCCGCCGCGCCGCTGCGACTGCACGCAGGCGTTGCAGATGCCGTACTTCAGGTAACTACATATACGCTGTGCAGCAGCTGCGGCACATATTCAGCGCGGCGTCGGACGACCTGCTGCAGCTGCTGGAGAGCTTGCTGGCGCTGTACCCGCCGCGCCGCTGCGACTGCACGCAGGCGTTGCAGATGCCGTACTTCAGGTAACTACATATACGCTGTGCAGCAGCTGCGGCACATATTCAGCGCGGCGTCGGACGACCTGCTGCAGCTGCTGGAGAGCTTGCTGGCGCTGTACCCGCCGCGCCGCTGCGACTGCACGCAGGCGTTGCAGATGCCGTACTTCAGGTAACTACATATACGCTGTGCAGCAGCTGCGGCACATATTCAGCGCGGCGTCGGACGACCTGCTGCAGCTGCTGGAGAGCTTGCTGGCGCTGTACCCGCCGCGCCGCTGCGACTGCACGCAGGCGTTGCAGATGCCGTACTTCAGGTAACTACATATACGCTGTGCAGCAGCTGCGGCACATATTCAGCGCGGCGTCGGACGACCTGCTGCAGCTGCTGGAGAGCTTGCTGGCGCTGTACCCGCCGCGCCGCTGCGACTGCACGCAGGCGTTGCAGATGCCGTACTTCAGGTAACTACATATACGCTGTGCAGCAGCTGCGGCACATATTCAGCGCGGCGTCGGACGACCTGCTGCAGCTGCTGGAGAGCTTGCTGGCGCTGTACCCGCCGCGCCGCTGCGACTGCACGCAGGCGTTGCAGATGCCGTACTTCAGGTAACTACATATACGCTGTGCAGCAGCTGCGGCACATATTCAGCGCGGCGTCGGACGACCTGCTGCAGCTGCTGGAGAGCTTGCTGGCGCTGTACCCGCCGCGCCGCTGCGACTGCACGCAGGCGTTGCAGATGCCGTACTTCAGGTAACTACATATACGCTGTGCAGCAGCTGCGGCACATATTCAGCGCGGCGTCGGACGACCTGCTGCAGCTGCTGGAGAGCTTGCTGGCGCTGTACCCGCCGCGCCGCTGCGACTGCACGCAGGCGTTGCAGATGCCGTACTTCAGGTAACTACATATACGCTGTGCAGCAGCTGCGGCACATATTCAGCGCGGCGTCGGACGACCTGCTGCAGCTGCTGGAGAGCTTGCTGGCGCTGTACCCGCCGCGCCGCTGCGACTGCACGCAGGCGTTGCAGATGCCGTACTTCAGGTAACTACATATACGCTGTGCAGCAGCTGCGGCACATATTCAGCGCGGCGTCGGACGACCTGCTGCAGCTGCTGGAGAGCTTGCTGGCGCTGTACCCGCCGCGCCGCTGCGACTGCACGCAGGCGTTGCAGATGCCGTACTTCAGGTAACTACATATACGCTGTGCAGCAGCTGCGGCACATATTCAGCGCGGCGTCGGACGACCTGCTGCAGCTGCTGGAGAGCTTGCTGGCGCTGTACCCGCCGCGCCGCTGCGACTGCACGCAGGCGTTGCAGATGCCGTACTTCAGGTAACTACATATACGCTGTGCAGCAGCTGCGGCACATATTCAGCGCGGCGTCGGACGACCTGCTGCAGCTGCTGGAGAGCTTGCTGGCGCTGTACCCGCCGCGCCGCTGCGACTGCACGCAGGCGTTGCAGATGCCGTACTTCAGGTAACTACATATACGCTGTGCAGCAGCTGCGGCACATATTCAGCGCGGCGTCGGACGACCTGCTGCAGCTGCTGGAGAGCTTGCTGGCGCTGTACCCGCCGCGCCGCTGCGACTGCACGCAGGCGTTGCAGATGCCGTACTTCAGGTAACTACATATACGCTGTGCAGCAGCTGCGGCACATATTCAGCGCGGCGTCGGACGACCTGCTGCAGCTGCTGGAG
The DNA here is from genome assembly GCA_920104075.1 of Melanargia galathea. Lineage (NCBI taxonomy): Eukaryota > Metazoa > Arthropoda > Insecta > Lepidoptera > Nymphalidae > Melanargia > Melanargia galathea. The sequence goes on along the minus strand of OV049874.1, from coordinate 11,586,059 downwards.
AGCTTGCTGGCGCTGTACCCGCCGCGCCGCTGCGACTGCACGCAGGCGTTGCAGATGCCGTACTTCAGGTAACTACATATACGCTGTGCAGCAGCTGCGGCACATATTCAGCGCGGCGTCGGACGACCTGCTGCAGCTGCTGGAGAGCTTGCTGGCGCTGTACCCGCCGCGCCGCTGCGACTGCACGCAGGCGTTGCAGATGCCGTACTTCAGGTAACTACATATACGCTGTGCAGCAGCTGCGGCACATATTCAGCGCGGCGTCGGACGACCTGCTGCAGCTGCTGGAGAGCTTGCTGGCGCTGTACCCGCCGCGCCGCTGCGACTGCACGCAGGCGTTGCAGATGCCGTACTTCAGGTAACTACATATACGCTGTGCAGCAGCTGCGGCACATATTCAGCGCGGCGTCGGACGACCTGCTGCAGCTGCTGGAGAGCTTGCTGGCGCTGTACCCGCCGCGCCGCTGCGACTGCACGCAGGCGTTGCAGATGCCGTACTTCAGGTAACTACATATACGCTGTGCAGCAGCTGCGGCACATATTCAGCGCGGCGTCGGACGACCTGCTGCAGCTGCTGGAGAGCTTGCTGGCGCTGTACCCGCCGCGCCGCTGCGACTGCACGCAGGCGTTGCAGATGCCGTACTTCAGGTAACTACATATACGCTGTGCAGCAGCTGCGGCACATATTCAGCGCGGCGTCGGACGACCTGCTGCAGCTGCTGGAGAGCTTGCTGGCGCTGTACCCGCCGCGCCGCTGCGACTGCACGCAGGCGTTGCAGATGCCGTACTTCAGGTAACTACATATACGCTGTGCAGCAGCTGCGGCACATATTCAGCGCGGCGTCGGACGACCTGCTGCAGCTGCTGGAGAGCTTGCTGGCGCTGTACCCGCCGCGCCGCTGCGACTGCACGCAGGCGTTGCAGATGCCGTACTTCAGGTAACTACATATACGCTGTGCAGCAGCTGCGGCACATATTCAGCGCGGCGTCGGACGACCTGCTGCAGCTGCTGGAGAGCTTGCTGGCGCTGTACCCGCCGCGCCGCTGCGACTGCACGCAGGCGTTGCAGATGCCGTACTTCAGGTAACTACATATACGCTGTGCAGCAGCTGCGGCACATATTCAGCGCGGCGTCGGACGACCTGCTGCAGCTGCTGGAGAGCTTGCTGGCGCTGTACCCGCCGCGCCGCTGCGACTGCACGCAGGCGTTGCAGATGCCGTACTTCAGGTAACTACATATACGCTGTGCAGCAGCTGCGGCACATATTCAGCGCGGCGTCGGACGACCTGCTGCAGCTGCTGGAGAGCTTGCTGGCGCTGTACCCGCCGCGCCGCTGCGACTGCACGCAGGCGTTGCAGATGCCGTACTTCAGGTAACTACATATACGCTGTGCAGCAGCTGCGGCACATATTCAGCGCGGCGTCGGACGACCTGCTGCAGCTGCTGGAGAGCTTGCTGGCGCTGTACCCGCCGCGCCGCTGCGACTGCACGCAGGCGTTGCAGATGCCGTACTTCAGGTAACTACATATACGCTGTGCAGCAGCTGCGGCACATATTCAGCGCGGCGTCGGACGACCTGCTGCAGCTGCTGGAGAGCTTGCTGGCGCTGTACCCGCCGCGCCGCTGCGACTGCACGCAGGCGTTGCAGATGCCGTACTTCAGGTAACTACATATACGCTGTGCAGCAGCTGCGGCACATATTCAGCGCGGCGTCGGACGACCTGCTGCAGCTGCTGGAGAGCTTGCTGGCGCTGTACCCGCCGCGCCGCTGCGACTGCACGCAGGCGTTGCAGATGCCGTACTTCAGGTAACTACATATACGCTGTGCAGCAGCTGCGGCACATATTCAGCGCGGCGTCGGACGACCTGCTGCAGCTGCTGGAGAGCTTGCTGGCGCTGTACCCGCCGCGCCGCTGCGACTGCACGCAGGCGTTGCAGATGCCGTACTTCAGGTAACTACATATACGCTGTGCAGCAGCTGCGGCACATATTCAGCGCGGCGTCGGACGACCTGCTGCAGCTGCTGGAGAGCTTGCTGGCGCTGTACCCGCCGCGCCGCTGCGACTGCACGCAGGCGTTGCAGATGCCGTACTTCAGGTAACTACATATACGCTGTGCAGCAGCTGCGGCACATATTCAGCGCGGCGTCGGACGACCTGCTGCAGCTGCTGGAGAGCTTGCTGGCGCTGTACCCGCCGCGCCGCTGCGACTGCACGCAGGCGTTGCAGATGCCGTACTTCAGGTAACTACATATACGCTGTGCAGCAGCTGCGGCACATATTCAGCGCGGCGTCGGACGACCTGCTGCAGCTGCTGGAGAGCTTGCTGGCGCTGTACCCGCCGCGCCGCTGCGACTGCACGCAGGCGTTGCAGATGCCGTACTTCAGGTAACTACATATACGCTGTGCAGCAGCTGCGGCACATATTCAGCGCGGCGTCGGACGACCTGCTGCAGCTGCTGGAGAGCTTGCTGGCGCTGTACCCGCCGCGCCGCTGCGACTGCACGCAGGCGTTGCAGATGCCGTACTTCAGGTAACTACATATACGCTGTGCAGCAGCTGCGGCACATATTCAGCGCGGCGTCGGACGACCTGCTGCAGCTGCTGGAGAGCTTGCTGGCGCTGTACCCGCCGCGCCGCTGCGACTGCACGCAGGCGTTGCAGATGCCGTACTTCAGGTAACTACATATACGCTGTGCAGCAGCTGCGGCACATATTCAGCGCGGCGTCGGACGACCTGCTGCAGCTGCTGGAGAGCTTGCTGGCGCTGTACCCGCCGCGCCGCTGCGACTGCACGCAGGCGTTGCAGATGCCGTACTTCAGGTAACTACATATACGCTGTGCAGCAGCTGCGGCACATATTCAGCGCGGCGTCGGACGACCTGCTGCAGCTGCTGGAGAGCTTGCTGGCGCTGTACCCGCCGCGCCGCTGCGACTGCACGCAGGCGTTGCAGATGCCGTACTTCAGGTAACTACATATACGCTGTGCAGCAGCTGCGGCACATATTCAGCGCGGCGTCGGACGACCTGCTGCAGCTGCTGGAGAGCTTGCTGGCGCTGTACCCGCCGCGCCGCTGCGACTGCACGCAGGCGTTGCAGATGCCGTACTTCAGGTAACTACATATACGCTGTGCAGCAGCTGCGGCACATATTCAGCGCGGCGTCGGACGACCTGCTGCAGCTGCTGGAGAGCTTGCTGGCGCTGTACCCGCCGCGCCGCTGCGACTGCACGCAGGCGTTGCAGATGCCGTACTTCAGGTAACTACATATACGCTGTGCAGCAGCTGCGGCACATATTCAGCGCGGCGTCGGACGACCTGCTGCAGCTGCTGGAGAGCTTGCTGGCGCTGTACCCGCCGCGCCGCTGCGACTGCACGCAGGCGTTGCAGATGCCGTACTTCAGGTAACTACATATACGCTGTGCAGCAGCTGCGGCACATATTCAGCGCGGCGTCGGACGACCTGCTGCAGCTGCTGGAGAGCTTGCTGGCGCTGTACCCGCCGCGCCGCTGCGACTGCACGCAGGCGTTGCAGATGCCGTACTTCAGGTAACTACATATACGCTGTGCAGCAGCTGCGGCACATATTCAGCGCGGCGTCGGACGACCTGCTGCAGCTGCTGGAGAGCTTGCTGGCGCTGTACCCGCCGCGCCGCTGCGACTGCACGCAGGCGTTGCAGATGCCGTACTTCAGGTAACTACATATACGCTGTGCAGCAGCTGCGGCACATATTCAGCGCGGCGTCGGACGACCTGCTGCAGCTGCTGGAGAGCTTGCTGGCGCTGTACCCGCCGCGCCGCTGCGACTGCACGCAGGCGTTGCAGATGCCGTACTTCAGGTAACTACATATACGCTGTGCAGCAGCTGCGGCACATATTCAGCGCGGCGTCGGACGACCTGCTGCAGCTGCTGGAGAGCTTGCTGGCGCTGTACCCGCCGCGCCGCTGCGACTGCACGCAGGCGTTGCAGATGCCGTACTTCAGGTAACTACATATACGCTGTGCAGCAGCTGCGGCACATATTCAGCGCGGCGTCGGACGACCTGCTGCAGCTGCTGGAGAGCTTGCTGGCGCTGTACCCGCCGCGCCGCTGCGACTGCACGCAGGCGTTGCAGATGCCGTACTTCAGGTAACTACATATACGCTGTGCAGCAGCTGCGGCACATATTCAGCGCGGCGTCGGACGACCTGCTGCAGCTGCTGGAGAGCTTGCTGGCGCTGTACCCGCCGCGCCGCTGCGACTGCACGCAGGCGTTGCAGATGCCGTACTTCAGGTAACTACATATACGCTGTGCAGCAGCTGCGGCACATATTCAGCGCGGCGTCGGACGACCTGCTGCAGCTGCTGGAGAGCTTGCTGGCGCTGTACCCGCCGCGCCGCTGCGACTGCACGCAGGCGTTGCAGATGCCGTACTTCAGGTAACTACATATACGCTGTGCAGCAGCTGCGGCACATATTCAGCGCGGCGTCGGACGACCTGCTGCAGCTGCTGGAGAGCTTGCTGGCGCTGTACCCGCCGCGCCGCTGCGACTGCACGCAGGCGTTGCAGATGCCGTACTTCAGGTAACTACATATACGCTGTGCAGCAGCTGCGGCACATATTCAGCGCGGCGTCGGACGACCTGCTGCAGCTGCTGGAGAGCTTGCTGGCGCTGTACCCGCCGCGCCGCTGCGACTGCACGCAGGCGTTGCAGATGCCGTACTTCAGGTAACTACATATACGCTGTGCAGCAGCTGCGGCACATATTCAGCGCGGCGTCGGACGACCTGCTGCAGCTGCTGGAGAGCTTGCTGGCGCTGTACCCGCCGCGCCGCTGCGACTGCACGCAGGCGTTGCAGATGCCGTACTTCAGGTAACTACATATACGCTGTGCAGCAGCTGCGGCACATATTCAGCGCGGCGTCGGACGACCTGCTGCAGCTGCTGGAGAGCTTGCTGGCGCTGTACCCGCCGCGCCGCTGCGACTGCACGCAGGCGTTGCAGATGCCGTACTTCAGGTAACTACATATACGCTGTGCAGCAGCTGCGGCACATATTCAGCGCGGCGTCGGACGACCTGCTGCAGCTGCTGGAGAGCTTGCTGGCGCTGTACCCGCCGCGCCGCTGCGACTGCACGCAGGCGTTGCAGATGCCGTACTTCAGGTAACTACATATACGCTGTGCAGCAGCTGCGGCACATATTCAGCGCGGCGTCGGACGACCTGCTGCAGCTGCTGGAGAGCTTGCTGGCGCTGTACCCGCCGCGCCGCTGCGACTGCACGCAGGCGTTGCAGATGCCGTACTTCAGGTAACTACATATACGCTGTGCAGCAGCTGCGGCACATATTCAGCGCGGCGTCGGACGACCTGCTGCAGCTGCTGGAGAGCTTGCTGGCGCTGTACCCGCCGCGCCGCTGCGACTGCACGCAGGCGTTGCAGATGCCGTACTTCAGGTAACTACATATACGCTGTGCAGCAGCTGCGGCACATATTCAGCGCGGCGTCGGACGACCTGCTGCAGCTGCTGGAGAGCTTGCTGGCGCTGTACCCGCCGCGCCGCTGCGACTGCACGCAGGCGTTGCAGATGCCGTACTTCAGGTAACTACATATACGCTGTGCAGCAGCTGCGGCACATATTCAGCGCGGCGTCGGACGACCTGCTGCAGCTGCTGGAGAGCTTGCTGGCGCTGTACCCGCCGCGCCGCTGCGACTGCACGCAGGCGTTGCAGATGCCGTACTTCAGGTAACTACATATACGCTGTGCAGCAGCTGCGGCACATATTCAGCGCGGCGTCGGACGACCTGCTGCAGCTGCTGGAGAGCTTGCTGGCGCTGTACCCGCCGCGCCGCTGCGACTGCACGCAGGCGTTGCAGATGCCGTACTTCAGGTAACTACATATACGCTGTGCAGCAGCTGCGGCACATATTCAGCGCGGCGTCGGACGACCTGCTGCAGCTGCTGGAGAGCTTGCTGGCGCTGTACCCGCCGCGCCGCTGCGACTGCACGCAGGCGTTGCAGATGCCGTACTTCAGGTAACTACATATACGCTGTGCAGCAGCTGCGGCACATATTCAGCGCGGCGTCGGACGACCTGCTGCAGCTGCTGGAGAGCTTGCTGGCGCTGTACCCGCCGCGCCGCTGCGACTGCACGCAGGCGTTGCAGATGCCGTACTTCAGGTAACTACATATACGCTGTGCAGCAGCTGCGGCACATATTCAGCGCGGCGTCGGACGACCTGCTGCAGCTGCTGGAGAGCTTGCTGGCGCTGTACCCGCCGCGCCGCTGCGACTGCACGCAGGCGTTGCAGATGCCGTACTTCAGGTAACTACATATACGCTGTGCAGCAGCTGCGGCACATATTCAGCGCGGCGTCGGACGACCTGCTGCAGCTGCTGGAGAGCTTGCTGGCGCTGTACCCGCCGCGCCGCTGCGACTGCACGCAGGCGTTGCAGATGCCGTACTTCAGGTAACTACATATACGCTGTGCAGCAGCTGCGGCACATATTCAGCGCGGCGTCGGACGACCTGCTGCAGCTGCTGGAGAGCTTGCTGGCGCTGTACCCGCCGCGCCGCTGCGACTGCACGCAGGCGTTGCAGATGCCGTACTTCAGGTAACTACATATACGCTGTGCAGCAGCTGCGGCACATATTCAGCGCGGCGTCGGACGACCTGCTGCAGCTGCTGGAGAGCTTGCTGGCGCTGTACCCGCCGCGCCGCTGCGACTGCACGCAGGCGTTGCAGATGCCGTACTTCAGGTAACTACATATACGCTGTGCAGCAGCTGCGGCACATATTCAGCGCGGCGTCGGACGACCTGCTGCAGCTGCTGGAGAGCTTGCTGGCGCTGTACCCGCCGCGCCGCTGCGACTGCACGCAGGCGTTGCAGATGCCGTACTTCAGGTAACTACATATACGCTGTGCAGCAGCTGCGGCACATATTCAGCGCGGCGTCGGACGACCTGCTGCAGCTGCTGGAGAGCTTGCTGGCGCTGTACCCGCCGCGCCGCTGCGACTGCACGCAGGCGTTGCAGATGCCGTACTTCAGGTAACTACATATACGCTGTGCAGCAGCTGCGGCACATATTCAGCGCGGCGTCGGACGACCTGCTGCAGCTGCTGGAGAGCTTGCTGGCGCTGTACCCGCCGCGCCGCTGCGACTGCACGCAGGCGTTGCAGATGCCGTACTTCAGGTAACTACATATACGCTGTGCAGCAGCTGCGGCACATATTCAGCGCGGCGTCGGACGACCTGCTGCAGCTGCTGGAGAGCTTGCTGGCGCTGTACCCGCCGCGCCGCTGCGACTGCACGCAGGCGTTGCAGATGCCGTACTTCAGGTAACTACATATACGCTGTGCAGCAGCTGCGGCACATATTCAGCGCGGCGTCGGACGACCTGCTGCAGCTGCTGGAGAGCTTGCTGGCGCTGTACCCGCCGCGCCGCTGCGACTGCACGCAGGCGTTGCAGATGCCGTACTTCAGGTAACTACATATACGCTGTGCAGCAGCTGCGGCACATATTCAGCGCGGCGTCGGACGACCTGCTGCAGCTGCTGGAGAGCTTGCTGGCGCTGTACCCGCCGCGCCGCTGCGACTGCACGCAGGCGTTGCAGATGCCGTACTTCAGGTAACTACATATACGCTGTGCAGCAGCTGCGGCACATATTCAGCGCGGCGTCGGACGACCTGCTGCAGCTGCTGGAGAGCTTGCTGGCGCTGTACCCGCCGCGCCGCTGCGACTGCACGCAGGCGTTGCAGATGCCGTACTTCAGGTAACTACATATACGCTGTGCAGCAGCTGCGGCACATATTCAGCGCGGCGTCGGACGACCTGCTGCAGCTGCTGGAGAGCTTGCTGGCGCTGTACCCGCCGCGCCGCTGCGACTGCACGCAGGCGTTGCAGATGCCGTACTTCAGGTAACTACATATACGCTGTGCAGCAGCTGCGGCACATATTCAGCGCGGCGTCGGACGACCTGCTGCAGCTGCTGGAGAGCTTGCTGGCGCTGTACCCGCCGCGCCGCTGCGACTGCACGCAGGCGTTGCAGATGCCGTACTTCAGGTAACTACATATACGCTGTGCAGCAGCTGCGGCACATATTCAGCGCGGCGTCGGACGACCTGCTGCAGCTGCTGGAGAGCTTGCTGGCGCTGTACCCGCCGCGCCGCTGCGACTGCACGCAGGCGTTGCAGATGCCGTACTTCAGGTAACTACATATACGCTGTGCAGCAGCTGCGGCACATATTCAGCGCGGCGTCGGACGACCTGCTGCAGCTGCTGGAGAGCTTGCTGGCGCTGTACCCGCCGCGCCGCTGCGACTGCACGCAGGCGTTGCAGATGCCGTACTTCAGGTAACTACATATACGCTGTGCAGCAGCTGCGGCACATATTCAGCGCGGCGTCGGACGACCTGCTGCAGCTGCTGGAGAGCTTGCTGGCGCTGTACCCGCCGCGCCGCTGCGACTGCACGCAGGCGTTGCAGATGCCGTACTTCAGGTAACTACATATACGCTGTGCAGCAGCTGCAGCACATTATTGCCAACCTGGCAAATGACCTGCCACGGTACATAAGCTGGAGGTACCTTTTTTGAAATGTATATTGATGTCATTTTCGCATGCCGATCACGAGTTATATCCAAATCCAATCCAAGATGGTGGGACTTACATTAAAGACAGTGAATTTTCATTTGATTCACATAATATACACAGCTGATACATTTATAGTTGGGACATTACAAACGTGCGTCATAAATTATTTTTATAGGCCTTCTCACTCGCACTTACAGGCTTTATGGAACTGGAAACTGCTTCTCTGGTATTGTGTGTAACAGTAAAAAAAGCGTTTGTCGATAGTTAATAACAGGTTATAAAGAGCGAGGGAGAGCCCTAACAACCCTATCATATGATGTACTATATCATATCATGTATGGTCGTAATTATTTATGGCTCAGTTCGCACGTTTGTAATGTCCCAACTATAGTAGTTTTTTTCAACTTAAGGAATTATTCCTAGAAATGGTCTTGCTACAGTTCCTTCCTAGAGCTTATTTAACAATGCCATGTTTTAATGTAATTTATTTTCAATTACAGCAATAAACCAGCTCCCACTGTAGGAGCTAAACTGCCAATGCCCACTAGTCTCTCTATGAAATTAGAATCCGAGAAACCATCTCTGAAGAGAAAATTAATTGAAAACGTTGATGGTGGTGCACTAGCTAAAAAGCTTCTCAAATTTTAAGACTCCAGTACATATTGCACCAATTCACTTGACCTTATCTTATGAGCCTGGTACATATCGACCCAACATACTCGGCTAATGTGCACGAGGCAGATGATGTCCTACATAAGAAATCAATTGTCAGTACAAGCATAAGTGAAGGCAATCTAAGACAAATGTGCAATTAATGACATAAAACTAGTGTTGTAAGTGAATAAATGACAATTGTAATACTTTGTGCATTATTTGAATGGATTGTAACATGAAGCTAGCCTTCTAGCATCCATTGTATGATGTATGATCGATAACTGATAAGATAATACATAATATGAAAAAATATATATATTTGATAGTAAAAACTTGTTTTTTATTACATTTCAACAAAATAAAATCAAAAATACATATATATTCTTATACACTTCTGCACTTTTTTATTCACTGGAATTTACTAAATTTTTAGTTAATTTATTTGAACAGACAAAATGAGAATTCTAGCATTATAAGTTAACATTTTGCGTATTTTTTGCCAGTCCCTCCTTAATAAAGCTTCAAGTATTAAAGCTCCAAACGAACGGCACTCGACACATTGCATCACTTCCCTTCCGCAGTTTCTTTAATGTTATATATCTGAAAATAAAAATAACAAGAATATGACTATCTCATGATATAATATGTACTTATATGTATATCAACTATCCATTAATCTATACTAATAAATAAAATTGAAGTGTCTGTCTGTAATTTCGAAATAACTACCACATATTAAGCTCATATGGTTATTTGAACGATACCATAACCGAATCACACGTTTTTAAAATTTTTGTCTGTCTGTCTGTCTGTTTGAACGGGCTAATCTTCGAAACGGCTGAACCGATTTTGACGGGACTTTCACAGACAAGTAGAGGATTAACCAAGGAGTAACATAGGCTACTTTTTTAACCGACTTTCAAAAAAGGAGTTGTGTTGAAATCGGTAAAAAACGCCCTGATAGGTATTTTCGCTGCGTGCGACGGCCGACCGCGACGCTCGCGCTGCACGGAACTCCCCGCGCCGCGCCCCTGCTCCCTGCGCCCGTCGTACGCGGTACCGCGGTACGCCGCCGCGCGGCGGGGGGCGGGTGGACCAGAAATCTACTTGTGAAAAACCGAAATTCACGCGGGCGAAGCCGCGGGCAAAAGCTAGTCCTATTTAATCCACAACTGATAGCTTAAAAAATCCACTACATTTACGAGAAACAAGGGTCAACCGCGTCATCGCCAGGAAGAACGTCTCCGTTACAACGTTATATCTGTTTTTCGAATCCTCGAAAAACAGATATAACTCCTTAACCTGTAAATCCTACTTAGCCATGATAGTTTTCCTTTAAAATTGATTATATACTACTGCTGTGAATTTTTTCACTTTCACACATTTTTTCACACTTTTTTTTTTTCAGTTCCTATATACTGCCCCTCCTCTCCTCCTCCTCTCCAACTCCCGTTGTGTTGGTCTCGGCATGAATCTTGAGAAGACTAAGGTCATGCTTAACTCACGTGTCATGCCGGAACCAATAACCGTCGGTGGTACTACACTCGAAGTCGTCGAAGAGTATGTCTATCTTGGGCAAACTCTCCAACTAGGTCGAGACAACTTTGAGAAGGAAGCCGACAGGAGGATTCGTCTGGGTTGGGCAGCATTTGGGAAGTTACGTCAAGTCTTTTCGTCATCTCTGCCGCAATGCCTGAAGACAAAAGTCTTTGACCAGTGCATCCTACCTGTGATGACATATGGAGCCGAGACGTGGACACTGACCGTGGGGCTTGTCCATAGATTCAAAGTCGCTCAACGGGCTATGGAGCGAGCTATGCTTGGAGTCTCTTTGAAGGATAAAATCAGAAATGAGATTATTCGGAAAAGAACTAAAGTAACCGACATAGCTCGCAGGATCAGCTCGTTGAAGTGGCGGTGGGCAGGCCACATCTGTCGGAGGACCGATGGCCGCTGGAGCAGACGTGTCCTCGAGTGGAGACCGCGAACCGGCAAGCGCAGCGTAGGGAGACCCCCGGCTCGGTGGTCCGACGACCTTAAAAGGGTCGCTGGCCGGGATTGGATGCGAAAGGCAGAGAACCGGACGGTGTGGCGCACCCTGGGAGAGGCCTACGTCCAGCAGTGGACGGAATTAGGCTGATGATGATGATGATGATGATATACTGCCATTTGGCTGATAGAGGGGGGGGGGGACACTTGACTCTAATAAAAATTAGCACTTTAAAACATCATATTTTACAAACGGATCTATAAATCGAAAAATGATGTTCCCACACCCACAGTATTTTTATAAGACCTATTCAACGATACCCCACACTATGGAGAAAAGAAAAAACGAGAAAAGAAAATAGACGAGAAAAAAATATTCATCCCCACTTTACATGTAGGGGAGCTACCCTAAAAAAAATATTTATCAAAATTTTATTTCACCACTTTATCGGCGTGATTAATATTTATGGTATACCCATGCCAAATTACAGATTTCTAGCACTAATAGTCTCTGAGATTAATCGAGGACGGACGGACAGACAGACGGACGGACATGGCGAAACTATAAGGGTTCCTTGTTTACTACGGAACCCTAAAAAAGCTTATTCTATCAGTAGGCTAAATACTCACTAGTTACAGTTCCCGTACGATACGACGACGATATAAACGACTTGTTTAGAATGCGTGTCGCAGGAGCGCTCGACCAGAACTACGTCACAACGTCGCAACCGCAACCCTAAACAACAATAAATACAAATAAGTTCAGTTCGTCTCTTAAACCGTAGAAAGCTTTCAATAATAACACAACAGTTTTGTCAAGGGCAGTTCGCCTATTCTCACATGGGAAGATCAGTTTTTTTAACTAGAGGTAGCTTGCATCATTGACACAGGCAATTTTATCCCGGAAAAGCTACTTAGTTCCCACAGGATTAAAAAACCTAAATCCACGCAAACAAAGTCGCGGGCATCATCTAGTCTAACTGTAAAAAAAACCGCATTCACCCGTTTAAGAACTACGGTGCGAGTTGCGACAGACATAGCGGTTAAAATAACATAACTCTTTTTATGTTGGGGGTTAAAAAACCGCTTTCGAATCGGTGTTCCATAATGCGTTTAAGATCCCTACCGCAGCTAACAAGAGCTGATAACTTTGAAACGGCTGAACCGATTTTGATAAAACATGTTTAAGAACCGTCCCTAGAAAACCAGCTTTCATATTAAAAAAACCGCATTCAAATCGGTTCACCCGTTTAATTTATATTTCAAGATGTCACATTGCGACGAATTTTGCTAGACTTTCCTTAGCTTTAAGATTTATTTGATTTAATGACAACTTACCATAGTCTAATTGTTTTGTATAATAGCTTGTTTTATCTGTTTTTTCTTTGCTCTTCCTTATTTTTATCTGCACACAAAATTTTATCTATTCTTCTGTTATTCTCTTTACATTTTTTACGTTTTCGTCATATTTGCTGGGTCTATGGTAACATTTACGCTTTCTGTAGGCAAGCAAATTATTCTCATGATATTAAATAGACTTACGACACAGCTGGGTAAACTAAAATATCTAGTGAAAATATTGCATGAGCCTGTTAATGGATTCAGACAAAAGTGCCTGTTACAATCAGGAAAATAGCTGACCTTAGGCGTCGAGTTGGACACAACGGACAGACGTCCGTACACGCCGTACTTCCGCTCGTCTTCGGGCCGCAAAGTGCCCATCTTCTTCATGACTAGATAAATCTGTAGTACATAATATATTATATACCTTTCATTTTAGTTTATGCCTAAGAGACTGCAAAACAATTTGCCCTATTTTATTGGGAAGTGTCAAATGTAGTTCTCGGTACGCTCGGTGGGGCGCTTTGAATCGCCACAAAAAATAACTGTCATTTTGTTTGGCACAGCCACACGAGTAGATAAGTACAGAGGGGAAGCTTCTACAAGCGGCCCGCTGTAGGTACACTCACACATAAGCGCACGTTTGTCACCCAACTGTACCGGTTGGGGGACAGAGCGGGCGTCCGTGAACCGTTGGTGAGTGTGTTTGTGTGAGTGTACCTACAGCGGGCCGTTTGTATGAAGCTTCCTCTCTGTACTTATCTACTCGTGTGGCACAGCGCAGCCTGTACAGCGTCGTAAATATTTTTAAACGACTTCAAAAACAGGAGGAGGTTCTCAATTCGTCGGAATCTTTTTTTTACCCGACTGGGTATATGTGTTTCACCTGTGTGTATGTATGTCCATTCCTATGTCCGCTTGTAACTAATCAACGGCTCAACTGATTTTGATAAATGATACGTCATTAGATTTGTCTCAATGACGCGAGTGTTATAGGGTAACTAAATTTAAAAAAAAAACAAAATGGCGGACTTTATGCGCTTTAATGTGCGAGCTGAAAAAAAAATTTTTCTTCAAGACCCTCGAGTGGGGTATTAAAATAAAGGGATTCAAAAGGCAAATACGAAAATGTATAAATTTATATATTTGGAAACTTATATCTTGTTTATGTATGTTCCCCGATTCCTCAAAGACGCCTGGACCGATTTGGAAACTCTTTTGTTTGAAAGGGTATACTTCCCGGGTGGTTCAATTGTCATCAGGTCAGGATCTGATGATGGGATCCTGGAGAAATCGAGGGATCTCTTCAAATTTTATGGTATACGAGCGGATACCCGCGACTTCGTTCGCGTGGATATTGATTTTAATAATCCCGTGGGAATCATTTTGTTTTTCCTAAGCTCGTTTGAGCTTATACCTTGCTAAAAACTGTTAAAAGTTCACTGGCGGATGTTTAGGTACATCAAAATGTAAACATCCGCCAGTGAAAGTCCCATAAAAATCGGTCCAGCCTTTCAGAGATCAGCCAGTAGTCCTTAAAGTATCTACTTTCCAACAAAAAAAGAATGAATGCAATCGGACCACCCGTTAACGAATTACAGCTAAGTATATATTTTGCCTTTCATCCCCTCTCCCAAGGGAACCGTGCCGAATTTCGGGATAAAAAGTATCCTATATGTTACTCCATAAAATGAACTTAAATTATGCCAAGTTTCATTTCAATCCATTCAGTAGTTTTTACGTGATGCAAACATACAGATAAACAGACAAAAATTTCAAAAATAGCTTTTTTACGTTCTATTACTTATCCCTAATATCCGCCAGTTATTATTTTGAAAAAATCTTCAATGTACAGATACGGCAATTCTACGATTTTATTATATGTATAGATTGAAGTTGGTTTAATAGCTAGGTTAGTACGCATAGTACAGGCACACTGCGACGCGTTTATTTTTTGTGACTTTTTTATAGGCTTACTACAATCATACCTGATGAAAAGCAATGATGAGGTCTAAGTCGGAAGTGGTTGCCTATTCGCTCTTGCCTTAAAGGCAACGCATTAGCATTTCCTCTGGTGCTGCAAATGTTCATGGGCGGTGGTAATCACTCGACATCAGGTGACCGGCTTGCATGTTTGCCCGCAATTCTTATAAAAAAGTGTGTATGTGCAATTCACACACGGTAGAAGTGAACTTCAGAAAAGTAACCTTAAGCTTAATTAACTTTAACTGACTTTAGGTTTAGCATTAATTTTGGCTTTGACTTTGCAGGCTAAAATGGTGGCGCTTTTACGTTTCATCAAATTTTCAAAAGCACAACGATCCTAAAGTAAAAAGTAATGTAAAGTAACGATCCTAAAGTTTCGCTTCAAAAATGTACTAAAGTCGTAGGAGGCGGGAAATATGTGGTATCGTGGCGCGTCACACACCTGCTCGAGCATGCCGTAGCTGCGGATGAGGAAGTCCCGCTGCGCCAGCAGGGTGACGCGCTCGCGCTCCTCCCGCTCCACGATGGGGTCGGGCTCGTACGAGCACCGCACGTACGCCGGCCTCGGGGGCTCCTTCTCTTTCTCCTTTACTTCCGTTTGGGCCACCTCCAATAAATAAGTACGCGATAAAATTAAAAAAATCCCTTCTATTATAACAACTCCGGTGGCAAACGTTGTTGCGACGGTGCATATGAATGCGCTGCGTGCTATTCGCGCTTACTAGCACGAAGAATAATTCAACTTTATACAAATATTTTGTATTGTAAAAAAAATTAATTAATTAATACACTTGTGCTACGTATGCTTTAGGCATAATGCGATGCGATGTTGTGCGCATGCAATATCGCGGTTAATATGGATTCACACGCGCGGTGGAAAACTTTCTCAGTGAATGCTTACCGGTTGTTGCACGGGCGAAGGTTTGGCGGACAGTTTGTCTTGTCTCTTGTCGTCCCGGTCCTTGCGCCGGGGCTCGCGCGCTCGCGGCCGCGGGGTCTCGCTCGCGCCGCCGGCGGTCGCCTCCTCGCCCTCCTTTTCCTGCTTGTCTCCCTCCTTGGACTTAGGCTGCGATGGTTTCTTCAGGGCTTCCGCTTTTGCCTTCGTTTGCTGCAATACGTTGATATAACATCTAACAGTTACGATCGCGTAAGATCTTACGCGAGTTACTAATTTTCTTATTTATAACGGTTTTGTTTTGAACGGTGTTTTTAGATATATCATGAAAATAAATAAGTAATAACGAAGCCAGCGAGGAATAAAAATACAACTGCTCTAATCTAATATAGCTATTGTGCGAGTGCGAGAATGCAGTCCTGCTCGCCCACCGGGTACACGCGTCTGTGGACCACTCACCTGGAACTCTTCCCGCTGCAGGCGCGCGCAGTCGCCGCGCGCGCGCGACGCCGCCGTGCCCGTGTACAGCGAGCCCGACGGCTGCTGGAACAGGCTCGCGTACTGCTCGCCCACCGGGTACACGCGTCTGTGGAACACGCCACATGACACTGAGGCCCGTTCCACACTCGCCACGACACGTGTGCTTATACATCTACATATACTTAGTACGAATTTTAATTCGATGCAGTCAACTGACGTTTCATGGGTTGCTACTTTTTGACAAATAAAAAAAATAGGTATGGGGTAAAAGTGAACAATGCGAATGATTCACATAAAAAATAAAAGAACACTTAACCCTGAATACCGAACAGAATCATTAACAAGCTATCATTTAAAAATTAAAAAAACCCGACTGCCATGCTAAAAAATGAACTAAAAAATTAATAAACTACCACCGTACCACTTACAGTGTAGTTGTTATTTATTTTGTTTTTCATGATTTGTCACTCCAAATTGATTTAAAACATAGATTGTATACATTTTCGTACTCGCCTTTTAAAGTCCTTTATTTTGATACCCCACTCGAGGGTCTTGAAGAAAAAAAATTTTTTCAGCCCGCACATTAAAGTGCATAACATTCGCCATTTTGATTTTTTATGAATT
Organism: Melanargia galathea; assembly: GCA_920104075.1. NCBI lineage: Eukaryota > Metazoa > Arthropoda > Insecta > Lepidoptera > Nymphalidae > Melanargia > Melanargia galathea. The sequence goes on along the minus strand of OV049874.1, from coordinate 11,569,519 downwards.
TTATGTACCTAGTAACATTTGCGCCGTCAAGACAAATCTAATGACGTATAATTTATCAAAATAGGTTGAGCCGTTAAGTAGTTACGAACTGACATAGGAAACGGTCATTTTCTACGATTTATCACTCCAAATTATTTCCAAATATATAAATTTATACATTTTCGTATTTGCCTTTTGAATCCCTTTATTTTGATACCCCACTCGAGGGTCTTGAAGAAAAAATTTTTTTTCAGCTCGCACATTAAAGCGCATAAAGTCCGCCATTTTGATTTTTTTTTTAATTTAGGTACCCTATAACACTCGCGTCATTGAGACAAATCTAATGACGTATCATTTATCAAAATCCGTTGAGCCGTTGATTAGTGTTGAATGGAAGCAGGCGTTACTTTGCGGAATTCCATGATATACAATGAATATAAAATTATTTTGCTATAATCCGCTAACAGTGACAAATTTGTAGGCACAACACCACACAATCTTGTAGGCACAACACCACACAATCTTGTAGGCACAACACCACACAAATTCACCACAAAACAAACTCGACGATCGTTTCGCTCCGACACCGGAGCATCTTCAGGAGATGTCGACTTCACAACGGACGATTGCAAAGTCTTTGCAAGAAGACAAGAAGCGCGTGCTGGAGGAGGACCGCAAGCGCATCCGCGACCGTCTGCTGCAGACCAACAGGTGAGCGCGGCGTGATGCGGCACGACACGTCTCCACGGTTGCTATGCGCGCACCCATGTAACAAGTACACGTTCACGATGCTCAACATCTGGCAGTGCGACAAGAAGCGCGTGCTGGAGGAGGACCGCAAGCGCATCCGCGACCGTCTGCTGCAGACCAACAGGTGAGCGCGGCGTGATGCGGCACGACACGTCTCCACGGTTGCTATGCGCGCACCCATGTAACAAGTACACGTTCACGATGCTCAACATCTGGCAGTGCGACAAGAAGCGCGTGCTGGAGGAGGACCGCAAGCGCATCCGCGACCGTCTGCTGCAGACCAACAGGTGAGCGCTGCGTGATGCGGCACGACACGTCTCCACGGTTGCTATGCGCGCACCCATGTAACAAGTACACGTTCACGATGCTCAACATCTGGCAGTGCGACAAGAAGCGCGTGCTGGAGGAGGACCGCAAGCGCATCCGCGACCGTCTGCTGCAGACCAACAGGTGAGCGCTGCGTGATGCGGCACGACACCTCTCCACGGTTGCTATGCGCGCGCCCATGTAACAAGTACACGTTCACGATGCTCAACATCTGGCAGTGCGACAAGAAGCGCGTGCTGGAGGAGGACCGCAAGCGCATCCGCGACCGTCTGCTGCAGACCAACAGGTGAGCGCTGCGTGATGCGGCACGACACCTCTCCACGGTTGCTATGCGCGCGCCCATGTAACAAGTACACGTTCACGATGCTCAACATCTGGCAGTGCGACAAGAAGCGCGTGCTGGAGGAGGACCGCAAGCGCATCCGCGACCGTCTGCTGCAGACCAACAGGTGAGCGCTGCGTGATGCGGCACGACACCTCTCCACGGTTGCTATGCGCGCGCCCATGTAACAAGTACACGTTCACGATGCTCAACATCTGGCAGTGCGACAAGAAGCGCGTGCTGGAGGAGGACCGCAAGCGCATCCGCGACCGTCTGCTGCAGACCAACAGGTGAGCGCTGCGTGATGCGGCACGACACCTCTCCACGGTTGCTATGCGCGCGCCCATGTAACAAGTACACGTTCACGATGCTCAACATCTGGCAGTGCGACAAGTAGCGCGTGCTGGAGGAGGACCGCAAGCGCATCCGCGACCGTCTGCTGCAGACCAACAGGTGAGCGCTGCGTGATGCGGCACGACACCTCTCCACGGTTGCTATGCGCACACCCATGTAACAAGTACACGTTCACGATGCTCAACATCTGGCAGTGCGACAAGAAGCGCGTGCTGGAGGAGGACAGCAAGCGCATCCGCGACCGTCTGCTGCAGACCAACAGGTGAGCGCTGCGTGATGCGGCACGACACCTCTCCACGGTTGCTATGCGCGCGCCCATGTAACAAATACACGTTCACGATGCTCAACATCTGGCAGTGCGACAAGAAGCGCGTGCTGGAGGAGGACCGCAAGCGCATCCGCGACCGTCTGCTGCAGACCAACAGGTGAGCGCTGCGTGATGCGGCACGACACCTCTCCACGGTTGCTATGCGCGCGCCCATGTAACAAGTACACGTTCACGATGCTCAACATCTGGCAGTGCGACAAGAAGCGCGTGCTGGAGGAGGACCGCAAGCGCATCCGCGACCGTCTGCTGCAGACCAACAGGTGAGCGCTGCGTGATGCGGCACGACACCTCTCCACGGTTGCTATGCGCGCGCCCATGTAACAAGTACGCGTTCACGATGCTCAACATCTGGCAGTGCGACAAGAAGCGCGTGCTGGAGGAGGACCGCAAGCGCATCCGCGACCGTCTGCTGCAGACCAACAGGTGAGCGCTGCGTGATGCGGCACGACACCTCTCCACGGTTGCTATGCGCACACCCATGTAACAAGTACACGTTCACGATGCTCAACATCTGGCAGTGCGACAAGAAGCGCGTGCTGGAGGAGGACCGCAAGCGCATCCGCGACCGTCTGCTGCAGACCAACAGGTGAGCGCTGCGTGATGCGGCACGACACCTCTCCACGGTTGCTATGCGCGCGCCCATGTAACAAATACACGTTCACGATGCTCAACATCTGGCAGTGCGACAAGAAGCGCGTGCTGGAGGAGGACCGCAAGCGCATCCGCGACCGTCTGCTGCAGACCAACAGGTGAGCGCTGCGTGATGCGGCACGACACCTCTCCACGGTTGCTATGCGCGCGCCCATGTAACAAGTACACGTTCACGATGCTCAACATCTGGCAGTGCGACAAGAAGCGCGTGCTGGAGGAGGACCGCAAGCGCATCCGCGACCGTCTGCTGCAGACCAACAGGTGAGCGCTGCGTGATGCGGCACGACACCTCTCCACGGTTGCTATGCGCGCGCCCATGTAACAAGTACACGTTCACGATGCTCAACATCTGGCAGTGCGACAAGAAGCGCGTGCTGGAGGAGGACCGCAAGCGCATCCGCGACCGTCTGCTGCAGACCAACAGGTGAGCGCTGCGTGATGCGGCACGACACCTCTCCACGGTTGCTATGCGCGCGCCCATGTAACAAGTACACGTTCACGATGCTCAACATCTGGCAGTGCGACAAGAAGCGCGTGCTGGAGGAGGACCGCAAGCGCATCCGCGACCGCCTGCTGCAGACCAACAGGTGAGCGCTGCGTGATGCGGCACGACACCTCTCCACGGTTGCTATGCGCGCGCCCATGTAACAAGTACACGTTCACGATGCTCAACATCTGGCAGTGCGACAAGAAGCGCGTGCTGGAGGAGGACCGCAAGCGCATCCGCGACCGCCTGCTGCAGACCAACAGGTGAGCGCTGCGTGATGCGGCACGACACCTCTCCACGGTTGCTATGCGCGCACCCATGTAACAAGTACACGTTCACGATGCTCAACATCTTGCAGTGCGACAAGAAGCGCGTGCTGGAGGAAGACCGCAAGCGCATCCGCGACCGTCTGCTGCAGACCAACAGGTGAGCGCCGCGTGATGCGGCACGACACCTCTCCACGGTTGCTATGCGCGCACCCATGTAACAAGTACACGTTCACGATGCTCAACATCTGGCAGTGCGACAAGAAGCGCGTGCTGGAGGAAGACCGCAAGCGCATCCGCGACCGTCTGCTGCAGACCAACAGGTGAGCGCCGCGTGATGCGGCACGACACCTCTCCACGGTTGCTATGCGCGCGCCCATGTAACAAGTACACGTTCACGATGCTCAACATCTGGCAGTGCGACAAGAAGCGCGTGCTGGAGGAGGACCGCAAGCGCATCCGCGACCGTCTGCTGCAGACCAACAGGTGAGCGCTGCGTGATGCGGCACGACACCTCTCCCACGGTTGCTATGCGCGCACCCATGTAACAAGTACACGTTCACGATGCTCAACATCTGGCAGTGCGACAAGAAGCGCGTGCTGGAGGAGGACCGCAAGCGCATCCGCGACCGTCTGCTGCAGACCAACAGGTGAGCGCTGCGTGATGCGGCACGACACCTCTCCACGGTTGCTATGCGCGCACCCATGTAACAAGTACACGTTCACGATGCTCAACATCTGGCAGTGCGACAAGACGCGTGCGTGTGGAGGCGAATGTCGGGGGTTTTTAAAATTTTTAATTTATACTTGTTGTACGAGTACTTATGTTTTAATGATCATAAATTATTTTTCAGATTTGCGGAATATGCTCCCACTGAAGAAAGAGAACCTGAGAAGAGTCCGTGGCAGACACAAATACAATGGGAAGAGACACATTTAGGAAATTACAGGTAACTGCGGCTTGTGTTGTTATTAATTTAACGATTCTTTTTTGGAGTTTCCTATATCGTTACACTAGGCATAATGCACACGTAAATTAAAATTTAAGGTTTCCTTTTTTATTTACCCGACTGGGTAGGTATATGTGTTTCACCTGTGTGTATGTATGTCCATTCCTATGTCCGCTTGTAACTAATCAACGGTATACAATGAATATAAAATTATTTTGCTATAATCCGCTAACAGTGACAAATTTGTAGGCACAACACCACACAATCTTGTAGGCACAACACCACACAATCTTGTAGGCACAACACCACACAAATTCACCACAAAACAAACTCGACGATCGTTTCGCTCCGACACCGGAGCATCTTCAGGAGATGTCGACTTCACAACGGACGATTGCAAAGTCTTTGCAATCGTCCGTTGTGAAGTCGACATCTCCTGAAGATGCTCCGGTGTCGGAGCGAAACGATCGTCGAGTTTGTTTTGTGGTGAATTTGTGTGGTGTTGTGCCTACAAGATTGTGTGGTGTTGTGCCTACAAGATTGTGTGGTGTTGTGCCTACAAATTTGTCACTGTTAGCGGATTATAGCAAAATAATTTTATATTCATTGTATACCGTTGATTAGTTACAAGCGGACATAGGAATGGACATACATACACACAGGTGAAACACATATACCTACCCAGTCGGGTAAATAAAAAAGGAAACCTTAAATTTTAATTTACGTGTGCATTATGCCTAGTGTAACGATATAGGAAACTCCAAAAAAGAATCGTTAAATTAATAACAACACAAGCCGCAGTTACCTGTAATTTCCTAAATGTGTCTCTTCCCATTGTATTTGTGTCTGCCACGGACTCTTCTCAGGTTCTCTTTCTTCAGTGGGAGCATATTCCGCAAATCTGAAAAATAATTTATGATCATTAAAACATAAGTACTCGTACAACAAGTATAAATTAAAAATTTTAAAAACCCCCGACATTCGCCTCCACACGCACGCGTCTTGTCGCACTGCCAGATGTTGAGCATCGTGAACGTGTACTTGTTACATGGGTGCGCGCATAGCAACCGTGGAGAGGTGTCGTGCCGCATCACGCAGCGCTCACCTGTTGGTCTGCAGCAGACGGTCGCGGATGCGCTTGCGGTCCTCCTCCAGCACGCGCTTCTTGTCGCACTGCCAGATGTTGAGCATCGTGAACGTGTACTTGTTACATGGGTGCGCGCATAGCAACCGTGGGAGAGGTGTCGTGCCGCATCACGCAGCGCTCACCTGTTGGTCTGCAGCAGACGGTCGCGGATGCGCTTGCGGTCCTCCTCCAGCACGCGCTTCTTGTCGCACTGCCAGATGTTGAGCATCGTGAACGTGTACTTGTTACATGGGCGCGCGCATAGCAACCGTGGAGAGGTGTCGTGCCGCATCACGCGGCGCTCACCTGTTGGTCTGCAGCAGACGGTCGCGGATGCGCTTGCGGTCTTCCTCCAGCACGCGCTTCTTGTCGCACTGCCAGATGTTGAGCATCGTGAACGTGTACTTGTTACATGGGTGCGCGCATAGCAACCGTGGAGAGGTGTCGTGCCGCATCACGCGGCGCTCACCTGTTGGTCTGCAGCAGACGGTCGCGGATGCGCTTGCGGTCTTCCTCCAGCACGCGCTTCTTGTCGCACTGCCAGATGTTGAGCATCGTGAACGTGTACTTGTTACATGGGTGCGCGCATAGCAACCGTGGAGAGGTGTCGTGCCGCATCACGCAGCGCTCACCTGTTGGTCTGCAGCAGGCGGTCGCGGATGCGCTTGCAGTCCTCCTCCAGCACGCGCTTCTTGTCGCACTGCCAGATGTTGAGCATCGTGAACGTGTACTTGTTACATGGGCGCGCGCATAGCAACCGTGGAGAGGTGTCGTGCCGCATCACGCAGCGCTCACCTGTTGGTCTGCAGCAGGCGGTCGCGGATGCGCTTGCGGTCCTCCTCCAGCACGCGCTTCTTGTCGCACTGCCAGATGTTGAGCATCGTGAACGTGTACTTGTTACATGGGCGCGCGCATAGCAACCGTGGAGAGGTGTCGTGCCGCATCACGCAGCGCTCACCTGTTGGTCTGCAGCAGACGGTCGCGGATGCGCTTGCGGTCCTCCTCCAGCACGCGCTTCTTGTCGCACTGCCAGATGTTGAGCATCGTGAACGTGTACTTGTTACATGGGCGCGCGCATAGCAACCGTGGAGAGGTGTCGTGCCGCATCACGCAGCGCTCACCTGTTGGTCTGCAGCAGACGGTCGCGGATGCGCTTGCGGTCCTCCTCCAGCACGCGCTTCTTGTCGCACTGCCAGATGTTGAGCATCGTGAACGTGTACTTGTTACATGGGCGCGCGCATAGCAACCGTGGAGAGGTGTCGTGCCGCATCACGCAGCGCTCACCTGTTGGTCTGCAGCAGACGGTCGCGGATGCGCTTGCGGTCCTCCTCCAGCACGCGCTTCTTGTCGCACTGCCAGATGTTGAGCATCGTGAACGTGTATTTGTTACATGGGCGCGCGCATAGCAACCGTGGAGAGGTGTCGTGCCGCATCACGCAGCGCTCACCTGTTGGTCTGCAGCAGACGGTCGCGGATGCGCTTGCGGTCCTCCTCCAGCACGCGCTTCTTGTCGCACTGCCAGATGTTGAGCATCGTGAACGTGTACTTGTTACATGGGTGTGCGCATAGCAACCGTGGAGAGGTGTCGTGCCGCATCACGCAGCGCTCACCTGTTGGTCTGCAGCAGACGGTCGCGGATGCGCTTGCGGTCCTCCTCCAGCACGCGCTTCTTGTCGCACTGCCAGATGTTGAGCATCGTGAACGCGTACTTGTTACATGGGCGCGCGCATAGCAACCGTGGAGAGGTGTCGTGCCGCATCACGCAGCGCTCACCTGTTGGTCTGCAGCAGACGGTCGCGGATGCGCTTGCGGTCCTCCTCCAGCACGCGCTTCTTGTCGCACTGCCAGATGTTGAGCATCGTGAACGTGTACTTGTTACATGGGCGCGCGCATAGCAACCGTGGAGAGGTGTCGTGCCGCATCACGCAGCGCTCACCTGTTGGTCTGCAGCAGACGGTCCCGGATGCGCTTGCGGTCCTCCTCCAGCACGCGCTTCTTGTCGCACTGCCAGATGTTGAGCATCGTGAACGTGTATTTGTTACATGGGCGCGCGCATAGCAACCGTGGAGAGGTGTCGTGCCGCATCACGCAGCGCTCACCTGTTGGTCTGCAGCAGACGGTCGCGGATGCGCTTGCTGTCCTCCTCCAGCACGCGCTTCTTGTCGCACTGCCAGATGTTGAGCATCGTGAACGTGTACTTGTTACATGGGTGTGCGCATAGCAACCGTGGAGAGGTGTCGTGCCGCATCACGCAGCGCTCACCTGTTGGTCTGCAGCAGACGGTCGCGGATGCGCTTGCGGTCCTCCTCCAGCACGCGCTTCTTGTCGCACTGCCAGATGTTGAGCATCGTGAACGTGTACTTGTTACATGGGCGCGCGCATAGCAACCGTGGAGAGGTGTCGTGCCGCATCACGCAGCGCTCACCTGTTGGTCTGCAGCAGACGGTCGCGGATGCGCTTGCGGTCCTCCTCCAGCACGCGCTTCTTGTCGCACTGCCAGATGTTGAGCATCGTGAACGTGTACTTGTTACATGGGCGCGCGCATAGCAACCGTGGAGAGGTGTCGTGCCGCATCACGCAGCGCTCACCTGTTGGTCTGCAGCAGACGGTCGCGGATGCGCTTGCGGTCCTCCTCCAGCACGCGCTTCTTGTCGCACTGCCAGATGTTGAGCATCGTGAACGTGTACTTGTTACATGGGCGCGCGCATAGCAACCGTGGAGAGGTGTCGTGCCGCATCACGCAGCGCTCACCTGTTGGTCTGCAGCAGACGGTCGCGGATGCGCTTGCGGTCCTCCTCCAGCACGCGCTTCTTGTCGCACTGCCAGATGTTGAGCATCGTGAACGTGTACTTGTTACATGGGCGCGCGCATAGCAACCGTGGAGAGGTGTCGTGCCGCATCACGCAGCGCTCACCTGTTGGTCTGCAGCAGACGGTCGCGGATGCGCTTGCGGTCCTCCTCCAGCACGCGCTTCTTGTCGCACTGCCAGATGTTGAGCATCGTGAACGTGTACTTGTTACATGGGTGCGCGCATAGCAACCGTGGAGACGTGTCGTGCCGCATCACGCAGCGCTCACCTGTTGGTCTGCAGCAGACGGTCGCGGATGCGCTTGCGGTCCTCCTCCAGCACGCGCTTCTTGTCGCACTGCCAGATGTTGAGCATCGTGAACGTGTACTTGTTACATGGGTGCGCGCATAGCAACCGTGGAGACGTGTCGTGCCGCATCACGCCGCGCTCACCTGTTGGTCTGCAGCAGACGGTCGCGGATGCGCTTGCGGTCCTCCTCCAGCACGCGCTTCTTGTCGCACTGCCAGATGTTGAGCATCGTGAACGTGTACTTGTTACATGGGTGCGCGCATAGCAACCGTGGAGACGTGTCGTGCCGCATCACGCCGCGCTCACCTGTTGGTCTGCAGCAGACGGTCGCGGATGCGCTTGCGGTCCTCCTCCAGCACGCGCTTCTTGTCGCACTGCCAGATGTTGAGCATCGTGAACGTGTACTTGTTACATGGGCGCGCGCATAGCAACCGTGGAGAGGTGTCGTGCCGCATCACGCGGCGCTCACCTGTTGGTCTGCAGCAGACGGTCGCGGATGCGCTTGCGGTCCTCCTCCAGCACGCGCTTCTTGTCGCACTGCCAGATGTTGAGCATCGTGAACGTGTACTTGTTACATGGGCGCGCGCATAGCAACCGTGGAGAGGTGTCGTGCCGCATCACGCGGCGCTCACCTGTTGGTCTGCAGCAGACGGTCGCGGATGCGCTTGCGGTCCTCCTCCAGCACGCGCTTCTTGTCGCACTGCCAGATGTTGAGCATCGTGAACGTGTACTTGTTACATGGGCGCGCGCATAGCAACCGTGGAGAGGTGTCGTGCCGCATCACGCAGCGCTCACCTGTTGGTCTGCAGCAGACGGTCGCGGATGCGCTTGCGGTCCTCCTCCAGCACGCGCTTCTTGTCGCACTGCCAGATGTTGAGCATCGTGAACGTGTACTTGTTACATGGGCGCGCGCATAGCAACCGTGGAGAGGTGTCGTGCCGCATCACGCGGCGCTCACCTGTTGGTCTGCAGCAGACGGTCGCGGATGCGCTTGCGGTCCTCCTCCAGCACGCGCTTCTTGTCGCACTGCCAGATGTTGAGCATCGTGAACGTGTACTTGTTACATGGGCGCGCGCATAGCAACCGTGGAGAGGTGTCGTGCCGCATCACGCAGCGCTCACCTGTTGGTCTGCAGCAGACGGTCGCGGATGCGCTTGCGGTCCTCCTCCAGCACGCGCTTCTTGTCGCACTGCCAGATGTTGAGCATCGTGAACGTGTACTTGTTACATGGGCGCGCGCATAGCAACCGTGGAGAGGTGTCGTGCCGCATCACGCGGCGCTCACCTGTTGGTCTGCAGCAGACGGTCGCGGATGCGCTTGCGGTCCTCCTCCAGCACGCGCTTCTTGTCGCACTGCCAGATGTTGAGCATCGTGAACGTGTTCTTGTTACATGGGTGCGCGCATAGCAACCGTGGAGACGTGTCGTGCCGCATCACGCCGCGCTCACCTGTTGGTCTGCAGCAGACGGTCGCGGATGCGCTTGCGGTCCTCCTCCAGCACGCGCTTCTTGTCGCACTGCCAGATGTTGAGCATCGTGAACGTGTACTTGTTACATGGGTGCGCGCATAGCAACCGTGGAGACGTGTCGTGCCGCATCACGCCGCGCTCACCTGTTGGTCTGCAGCAGACGGTCGCGGATGCGCTTGCGGTCCTCCTCCAGCACGCGCTTCTTGTCGCACTGCCAGATGTTGAGCATCGTGAACGTGTACTTGTTACATGGGCGCGCGCATAGCAACCGTGGAGAGGTGTCGTGCCGCATCACGCGGCGCTCACCTGTTGGTCTGCAGCAGACGGTCGCGGATGCGCTTGCGGTCCTCCTCCAGCACGCGCTTCTTGTCGCACTGCCAGATGTTGAGCATCGTGAACGTGTACTTGTTACATGGGCGCGCGCATAGCAACCGTGGAGAGGTGTCGTGCCGCATCACGCGGCGCTCACCTGTTGGTCTGCAGCAGACGGTCGCGGATGCGCTTGCGGTCCTCCTCCAGCACGCGCTTCTTGTCGCACTGCCAGATGTTGAGCATCGTGAACGTGTACTTGTTACATGGGCGCGCGCATAGCAACCGTGGAGAGGTGTCGTGCCGCATCACGCAGCGCTCACCTGTTGGTCTGCAGCAGACGGTCGCGGATGCGCTTGCGGTCCTCCTCCAGCACGCACTTCTTGTCGCACTGCCAGATGTTGAGCATCGTGAACGTGTACTTGTTACATGGGCGCGCGCATAGCAACCGTGGAGAGGTGTCGTGCCGCATCACGCAGCGCTCACCTGTTGGTCTGCAGCAGACGGTCGCGGATGCGCTTGCGGTCCTCCTCCAGCACGCGCTTCTTGTCGCACTGCCAGATGTTGAGCATCGTGAACGTGTACTTGTTACATGGGTGCGCGCATAGCAACCGTGGAGAGGTGTCGTGCCGCATCACGCAGCGCTCACCTGTTGGTCTGCAGCAGACGGTCGCGGATGCGCTTGCGGTCCTCCTCCAGCACGCGCTTCTTGTCGCACTGCCAGATGTTGAGCATCGTGAACGTGTACTTGTTACATGGGCGCGCGCATAGCAACCGTGGAGAGGTGTCGTGCCGCATCACGCAGCGCTCACCTGTTGGTCTGCAGCAGACGGTCGCGGATGCGCTTGCGGTCCTCCTCCAGCACGCGCTTCTTGTCGCACTGCCAGATGTTGAGCATCGTGACGTGTACTTGTTACATGGGCGCGCGCATAGCAACCGTGGAGAGGTGTCGTGCCGCATCACGCAGCGCTCACCTGTTGGTCTGCAGCAGACGGTCGCGGATGCGCTTGCGGTCCTCCTCCAGCACGCGCTTCTTGTCGCACTGCCAGATGTTGAGCATCGTGAACGTGTACTTGTTACATGGGCGCGCGCATAGCAACCGTGGAGAGGTGTCGTGCCGCATCACGCAGCGCTCACCTGTTGGTCTGCAGCAGACGGTCGCGGATGCGCTTGCGGTCCTCCTCCAGCACGCGCTTCTTGTCGCACTGCCAGATGTTGAGCATCGTGAACGTGTTCTTGTTACATGGGTGCGCGCATAGCAACCGTGGAGACGTGTCGTGCCGCATCACGCCGCGCTCACCTGTTGGTCTGCAGCAGACGGTCGCGGATGCGCTTGCGGTCCTCCTCCAGCACGCGCTTCTTGTCGCACTGCCAGATGTTGAGCATCGTGAACGTGTACTTGTTACATGGGTGCGCGCATAGCAACCGTGGAGACGTGTCGTGCCGCATCACGCCGCGCTCACCTGTTGGTCTGCAGCAGACGGTCGCGGATGCGCTTGCGGTCCTCCTCCAGCACGCGCTTCTTGTCGCACTGCCAGATGTTGAGCATCGTGAACGTGTACTTGTTACATGGGCGCGCGCATAGCAACCGTGGAGAGGTGTCGTGCCGCATCACGCGGCGCTCACCTGTTGGTCTGCAGCAGGCGGTCGCGGATGCGCTTGCAGTCCTCCTCCAGCACGCGCTTCTTGTCGCACTGCCAGATGTTGAGCATCGTGAACGTGTACTTGTTACATGGGCGCGCGCATAGCAACCGTGGAGAGGTGTCGTGCCGCATCACGCAGCGCTCACCTGTTGGTCTGCAGCAGACGGTCGCGGATGCGCTTGCGGTCCTCCTCCAGCACGCGCTTCTTGTCGCACTGCCAGATGTTGAGCATCGTGAACGTGTACTTGTTACATGGGCGCGCGCATAGCAACCGTGGAGAGGTGTCGTGCCGCATCACGCAGCGCTCACCTGTTGGTCTGCAGCAGACGGTCGCGGATGCGCTTGCGGTCCTCCTCCAGCACGCGCTTCTTGTCGCACTGCCAGATGTTGAGCATCGTGAACGTGTACTTGTTACATGGGCGCGCGCATAGCAACCGTGGAGAGGTGTCGTGCCGCATCACGCAGCGCTCACCTGTTGGTCTGCAGCAGACGGTCGCGGATGCGCTTGCGGTCCTCCTCCAGCACGCGCTTCTTGTCGCACTGCCAGATGTTGAGCATCGTGAACGTGTCGCTCAGCAGCGCCTCCTTCACCTCGCGGTCCAGCTGCGTGTCCGTGTGGAAACTCGGCGAGTGGTTCACCTGCATCGGAAATATTTTGAAACTGTCATACCTAATCGGATTTCGTACAATAATCCAAATTGAGAAGCTGCGTGTTTACGTACCTACAACACTTTGCATAGCATATCTAATCCTACTTGCGGTTTGATAGAATTCTGATTGTTTAAAACTTAAGTACCTCTAATATGTAAGGGTGCAGCTTGTGATCCAGAAGTATATCGAAACCGAGTATCTCAAAACAAGCGTGTACCTGCAGAGTTTAAATTATTTTAAATAACGTTATTGATGTACGAGTAATTACTAATTACAGACAGAGAGAATTGTTAATAGTAGAGCAGCAATATCGTGCAAAATTGACTTGACTGATATAGGTATCTACAAATTCCTCAGTCGCGCTTTTTATCACTATAGACGAGATTATTGTGGCTTCATAACATACTTAGTCTAAGTAAATGATTGTTGTCTATGCAATAGTAAATATTATTTCCAAAGTATATCTACTTAATGCTTAAGCAATGATAAATTTAACTAGATACTTATGTACAGAAAACAATGTTGTATCTGGGTAATTCTAAGTTATGAGGTATTTTCAACGGCAACAATAAAAAATCATATATACATATTTAATTTATTTGAAATAATGCTGTTATGTCATGATATTTACCGTTTTCTTTATGGTCACTTAAATTCACCAATTTAATGTATGTAATTTAGTCGCAAAAGCGCCTCAAACATGAAAAATGTATCTCCCCTGCCATGTCCCCTAACCATATTATGTTAGTCAATCGATAGTTTTAACTAAATTTAAATTATGTAATAAATTAAACTTTAATAATTTAGAAATTAGAATAATTAAATTAATGAAATCTAAGAAAAAACAACACCTAACATTTTTTTTTTCCATATTAACTATAATGTCTACATTTGTCCCTCATATTTAGCGTCTCTTCCCCTGGCATTATGTATTAATTTAAAACTCACGACTGTTTACTTTGCTGCGTAAATTGCGACCTTCAAAACAAAGCATGCAACGTGAAGTTTGCAGCAAGCATTCACGACGCAAGCATGCGGTCATTTTGTCCGCCATTTCAGTGAAGCTACTTGCTAGAAGTAGTTGTGAATCAGTGAATGTGTTCTCTCCCCTGGTAAGATTTTTTTCGCAATTATAAGCCTAAATACTTTATTTACTTTAAATAATTACTGTAATTTATGCATAGGATCGTATTCTTCTTTGTTAATTACGTATAACAAAAACTTTGACGTTTATACCTGTTTTTTAACAGAAAAGTATCTCCCCTGCCTTCTCTCCCCTGCCTCTTAAGGTGCCAGGGGAGATGCTTACTGTCCAGGGGAGATACAAATATGTCGTATTGGAGTATTTTTACAGCCGTATAAAACAGCCGTTTAAACAGTACACGTATGTGTACTGTTTTCATGATTTAGTCAATACATCCATATTTTATAATCTTACTCTATTCCACTTTTTCTTAACATCATAATTTCACTTAGGTACTTAATGGAACATCGAACAATGTTTTTGTTTGAATACCGATTGCCTGAGTGTTAACGGTGGATTTATTTTGTCCCAGGAAAATCAGTTAGTTAGTCAATTATCACGGATCGTCAGGAACACTATTAGAATAGAAAATAAAGTACAGGTCTAAGTTTACCTAATTGAGCTTCATAACAAGTTAGTTACGATTACGATATGTCTTTACAGATCATGGTACCAAGAAAAAAATGACGCGTGAAGAACGCCTAGAAATAAAAACGTACAGCAGAAAGATTAAGATACCAAAGAATAAATAAATAAAGTGGGCAAGTGCGAGTCGGACTCGCCGATGAAGGGTTCCGTAGCAGCAAGTAATTGCGGTTTACGATTTATGACGTATTAAAAAAACTACTTACTAGATCTCGGTCAAACCAATTTTCGGTGGAAGTTTGCATGGTTACTGTACATCATATATTTTTTTAGTTTTATCATTCTCTTATTTTAGAAGTTACAGAGTGGGGAACACACATTTTACCACTTTGGAAGTGTTTCTCGCGCAAACTATTCAGTTTAGAAAAAATATATATTAGAAACCTCAATATCATTTTTGAAGATCTATCCATATATACCCCATACGTATGGATTCCGTTTTTTGCCATTTGGCTACGGAACCCTAAAAATGACCCTGTAAAATATGAACAGCAGAAAATAAAAGAGCAGAAGAAGTACGAAAACAAAAAAGAAGAAGATTAATTTTATTTAGTTGAAAGCTGCTTAAATGATAATCTAAGCCCTAAGGAGTGGTTTTGATTTAATTTTTATTTTATGTTAATTTGTGTGTTTAAAGTTTAAAGAGCTTTACCTTTTTTGTACTAATGATAAGAGATTTGTATTTTCAAGTATAAATAACAAAATTATTAGGTACTTAATTAAGTTTTTAAGTTACTTTTATTATGACTGATGGCTGTTAGAAACTTAAAAGTCTGATTATTATATTAATTAACAATAAAAATAAATGATCCTTAAACTACTACTGTGATTTGTATCATAAAACAACATTAATGTCTCTCCCCTGTTCATAAAGTATCCTACCCTGTACGCCTTATATCTCCCCTGTATTTAGTATCTCCCCTGGTCAATTATAAAATAACAAATAATAAATTAATTGACTGGCTGCTTTTCAGGTATGAAGATAATAAGTGTTTCTATAAAGAAATACTACAATTGTATTAACATTCTATTATTTTTGTCGTGCCGCCTATCCTAATAACTTAGTACCTACCTGTTAACTTAGAATGACCCATCTAATACTAAAATACCATTTTGAGAAATACGGAAATCCAAGTTTAGCATAAGCTTTATTTAACATCCATAGGACTATCGTTGTACAAAATGTGATCAGGATGGTTTTGAAATCAAGTGTTAGATTGACTAGTTGTACGATGGGTTTCTACCGTATACTATAAAGCAATGATATTAAGCGGGAAAGGACCATGTCGTGCGAGGGGAAGCAGGCGTGGTAGCTGTGCTTGAGGATGGGCCAGGCGGAGATGATGGTCTTGACGATGACCTGGTCGATGGCGTGCCACAGCCGGTCCAGGTCCACGCCTTGCGACACCAGGATCTTGTTCAGCGTCGATATCTTGCTGGTTAACAAAATGTGGGAGTGTGGTTTACACGAAAGCGCTTTTAGCGCTTGTTCAGACACGGCGGGAACCGCGCGTTTCCCGCGCGGTTATGTCTGAACGATTACCTACTTTATAACTCATATAAATAAGACCTGCGCGATTTCCATGCGATTCTATAATCGCGCGGTTCCCGCCGTGTCTGAACAAGCGCTTAATGGAGTAGTAGGTATCTACCTAATGTTGTCCCCCCTCTTGATAATTGGTGACGTGTGTGAAGAGTTTAGCGGTGTTGTGCATGAACAGGTTGGTCGTGTTGTTGGCGTTGGGACCACGTTTCCCCGGTGCATGTATTAACGTACATATGTGCGTGTACCGTTTGCTGCCCGCCTCGGAGTCGTAGACGTAGGTGCGGCTGTGCTTGTTGAGCGCGTAGTTGGTGAGGTGCATGAACACGTTGGTCGTGTTGTTGGCGTTGGGACCACGTTTCCCCGGTGCATGTATTAACGTATGTGCGTGTACCGTTTGCTGCCCGCCTCGGAGTCGTAGACGTAGATGCGGCTGTGCTTGTTGAGCGCGTAGTTGGTGAGGTGCATGAACACGTTGGTCGTGTTGTTGGCGTTGGGACCACGTTTCCCCGGTGCATGTATTAACGTATGTGCGTGTACCGTTTGCTGCCCGCCTCGGAGACGTAGACGTAGATGCGGCTGTGCTTGTTGAGCGCGTAGTTGGTGAGGTGCATGAACACGTTGGTCGTGTTGTTGGCGTTGGGACCACGTTTCCCCGGTGCATGTATTAACGTATGTGCGTGTACCGTTTGCTGCCCGCCTCGGAGTCGTAGACGTAGGTGCGGCTGTGCTTGTTGAGCGCGTAGTTGGTGAGGTGCATGAACACGTTGGTCGTGTTGTTGGCGTTGGGACCACGTTTCCCCGGTGCATGTATTAACGTATGTGCGTGTACCGTTTGCTGCCCGCCTCGGAGACGTAGACGTAGATGCGGCTGTGCTTGTTGAGCGCGTAGTTGGTGAGGTGCATGAACACGTTGGTCGTGTTGTTGGCGTTGGGACCACGTTTCCCCGGTGCATGTATTAACGTATGTGCGTGTACCGTTTGCTGCCCGCCTCGGAGTCGTAGACGTAGGTGCGGCTGTGCTTGTTGAGCGCGTAGTTGGTGAGGTGCATGAACACGTTGGTCGTGTTGTTGGCGTTGGGGTCCGCATATCTGCTCGTGGCGAATCTACAAACAACACGACAGATGACTCCATCTTTATTATTAGTTTTATATCAAGAGGTTATACGCGGTATATAAATTAGAAAGAATTTTATAAATTCGCTTCAAAATAAATAAGTCAAAGTCTTTTAAAATAGTGAATACATGAGTGGGAAGCACGGCGACACTAGGCGTGACGTCACCAGCTTTTGGAGCGGGCTTCCGAGAGAGATACCGAGAGAAGTTTCCACTAGTCGCTTGGAGTGAAGGAAACCACACTATGGAATTGTGACAAATAAAATTCAATCGAACATTTTAAGTATTTGAATTTTGTATTTATGACCATTTTTATAAGTGTCAAGGGGAGCTACTTTAGTATTTATTGTCTCAGCTGGTTGACAAGACCTTGAGGATGCAAACAAAGTTTCATCATAAAGGCATCTGAGACTTACGATGACATACCTTCATATATTTAGTACTGCTAAAGTTTTACAACCTATTTTAAAGATTTACTGAAGTTACATTCCATCTTCTGCATATTTTTCTTTAACCGTTTGTCACAGAGAGGCTCGTTATTTGATTTCTAATAATGTATAAATACACAAATACAAACAAATAAATATACATACCTAACCAAACCTTCATTATAAACAAAAATCCGAAGAGGATCACAGGATGTAATGAGTGTGTACACCCTAATGTCGAATTTATAGCCATCCACGAGGTATGGTTTCGACAAGTATACCTGAAACAGATATTGCAATGAGATTAAATAACCATGGTAAGATGAAATATTTTTGGATAAAAAGACATGTTTAGCATGTATTTAGTGTATCAATTGTGTTTTTCAATTCATTGATTCGTCATCACTAATGAGATGGTTTCATCTTAGCATTCTGCGTGTTATAAGCTAATGACGTCATGACAAATCCAGTATGGGGAATATAAAAAGAGAATACTACTTTTCACAGTATACCTGCATCATATCACTGTGCAGATTACGAATAGCTCGTTGGTGTACCTACTATAGTTCGACTTTTAATAATCTGCAGTAATCTGACGTTTCCTAATGTCATTCCGTAAAATAATGTTGCCAACCCCATTTCTATAGGGATGTGATACGTTCAATTCATTCAATTTCATTCACAAAAGTTTCATTCAAAGTTACTCTTCCATTATCATCATAATTTTATTTATCTACTAAGTAAATCGATGGCTCCTACGTATAAAAGCCAAATTAACAATTTTGTCGTCTTGACTTTTTTGTGGCAAACGCATCCTATTGGTACAATTAATAATATGAGCTTTAATTAAAAAAAAAGTAAGAAGTACTATTTTCTATTACAGTATATCAGCCTATGTACACGTACAAATGGTAATTTTAGACTAACACTTGTTTATGCTTCCGGCCAATCTGCATAATTTTTTTATCGTGTTGTTACTTCCAATTAATATATAATCGATAGTTAAGCCTAAACTACTTGTTTTGATTCTTGTTTGTCTGTATCTTGTTCAGCACGATTTTCTTGGAAGAGGGGATGGAAGTTTCCTTTGTACAACTCAGCATTAGTGTACAACTCAGCGTTAGTGTACTGGTTTCTTGAGATGCTTTTTTTTATAAATTTGATGAGTAAAAATATAAAAAAATTACATATTTTAACGGCCACTTTGGCACATTGGCCTTATTAGGTTGTTTTTGGAGTAAAATAAATATAAAAAAAACTAATGTACAAGAGCCAAAGTGCAGTAAAAGAAAAACTAACATATTATACAAATATAACACTATGTTGTAAATAAGGACGATATCTGTCATAGTTAACATGCTAAGTTGCTGCTACCCCTTTATTTAAAAAAAATGATATTTTTAAAAGAATACCTACTAGTTATTCAGAAAAAAGTATATTGAACAGTGTTACATATTTTTGGAATCTACTTATAATTTTCTAGATGATTTTGAACTCCCTGGCGCAGTGGTGAGCGCTTTGGTCTTATAAGTGGGAGTTTCCGGGTTCGATTCCCGGCAGGGGCAATTTGGGATTTTATAATATCTAAATTGTCTTTAGTCCGGTCTGGTGGTAAGCTTTAGCCGTGGCTGGTTAGCACCCTACCGGCAAAGCTGTGCCGGCCGGCCGTTCCTGTACGATGCCGTGTAGAAACCGATCAGGAGTATGCATACCTACCTCTTTCAAGTTTGCCCGCTTCCGTATTTGACTGCATCATCACTTACCATCAGGTGAGATTGCAGTCAAGGGCTAACTTGTAGTTGAATTAAAAAAATAGATGATGATTATGAACTTAGTCTGATTTTTGTTTATTTTTTTTCAACTTTAGTCTTTAATGCGGGACCATGGTCACCACATCATACGGGTGAGAGAGTTCCGTATCGACGGGATGAACATTCAATGTTTGACAGTTACGAAACCCATGAACATTTTGTATGGGAAAATGTTTTTTCTTTTATTTTTTCTTCAATTTTCCAATATTTTTAACAGTTATTCTGCTATTCAGTACGGAGACAAATACAACAAATCAAAAACCATGAAAATCGGTCCAGCCGTTCTCGAGTTATAAGTGTTCGAACAAACCAGACTTTGTTTTATATATTAAAGATATATGTATTTATATATATATACATATATAGGTACACTTTGTACATAAAATATACTAATTACTTAAAATATAAACTTTAATTTGAATAAAATAATTGAATGATTCAAATCAATCAACTGTACCCCATCCCTATTTTATTTTCGTTAAAAAGTGACAACCCACGAAACTTCACATTAGTGCATACAATTAAAAGTCGAAGTATAGTTATTGAATTTATAATACAAGAGTATTGCTGCAATTCTATCGTTCGCGGAAAGTGCCTCAGGTGAACCTGACAAAAAATTTAAAAAATACCTGACAAATGAGTTTATCTGTGGGCTTGATGTCTTTGAGCGATTTAGTGAGGTAGATACCGCGCCCCTGGCTGCCGCACTCTGGCTTTATTATGAACGTCTTGTTCTTGCGCGCCTTACTATAGTTAAAAGCTTCCCCGAAGCTAAATTAAGGAATTTAAATATCGAAATTAGGTAGATGAAATAAAGCAGTTTTCCTTTTAAGAAAAAAATCTCAGGAAAAATAAAATTCATTTAATTGAACTTACTCTGCGGGCAAACACCAAGTCTTTGGGAAGAAATTATATTCTTTGGGATACGTTTTTTGCATTCTATTTAAATTTCTCGCGAGTAAATCCTTCCTGAAATATTTTATACAATTAAATAAGTAAAAGTTACGCTTACGTTATACGTTTCCTTCTAAGGAACAGAATCCTGAGTAAGCAAGTCTGACTGGCACTTAGCAGATTTTTCTTACAAAAACAAAAAAAAAAACTTTCTATTTCATATACAGGGCGTAAGAGGACCACTATCGGAACCAAAGATAGATAATATTAGTGATGATTGCTGACAAAATACTACAAAAAAAAAAACCCCGAATTTTTTTTTTTTTAATATTTCCTGTATTTTTTAAAAGTTCGCAATGTAATGCAATCCGCTGATAGAGGTCAGCGCACGTAAATACCTAAAGTGGTCGCCGCGTGATGTGCAAAACCTACTACTAGTATGACTACAAGTATGACAAAATAAGATTATTGGTATTGGATTGTGTTTAGGTAAGTAATACCTATAATAATGGCGCTAAGTTTTCGATATCAGTCCCATATACTCCGTATTTATAGTTTATAATTTTTTAAAGACATTTTTTAACTGTACCTGCAAATCTCAAGCATTCCAGGGAAATGGTTGATGCGTTGGAATCTTTTCATTTCCTTAGCCCGCTCGACGGAAACGCTCATATCCGTCCAGTAGAAGTTCCACGCTTCCTCCTCGGAGACCTCGCGCATGCCGAACGCGCTGGCCACCTTGCGAATCGACTCGTAGCGACAGTTGCTCAGGCAAATTGAAATTTGAGATCTAAAATATTAAACTGCTTTATTAACCCCCAACGCAAAAACGACGGGGTGTTTTAAGGTTGACGTGTCTGTGTATGTGTGCGTGTATCTGTCTGTTACTCTGTAGCGCTCAAACGGGTGAACCGATTTAAATACGGTTTTTTTTTTTGAAAGGTGAATTTGTGAATTTTGACGTGTTTGTGTGTGTCTGAAAACAGACACACACACAGAGACGTCAAACTTATAACACCACGTCGTTTTTGCGTCGGGGGTTAAAAATCTCTTACTAACATGTTACGAACATTATAATGAACAAAGTAGGTACTTAGGTAGGTACTTACCTAAATCTGACCAGTTTATATATTTCATATACATATATACAGACGATACAGAAGCATCAGAAAGCGCAGTGTTGGCAGACCCCCCACTAGGTGGACCAACAACATCAGAAGAGTCGCTGGACAAGCGGCACAAGACCGCGCCGTGTGGAAGTCCCTACAAGAAATCTATGTCCTGCAGTAGGCGTATATTGGTTGATGACGACGACGATGAAGCTTTTTGTAGTTTTATGAACAGTTAAACAGTTTATTACCTCTTTCTCTTTTTTTTCTTGCGTGTTGCCTCAGCAGGAATTATAGGTGCGGTGCGGGAAGTAGGTTGAGAAGTGTCGTCCTCATCATACAGCTTGCTGTCGTAATTGAGCAATAGCATTGAGGCCACATTCTCTTTGGATAGCTGTTCCATATAATCTACACAAACATTTTTATATACTTTACGTGAAATTATATGCAATACACAAAAAAACTTCACCACATTATTCACCGTTTTACACTAATTAATAATTGTCACATGTAATGGTATGAAAATTGGAACCATAAAACACATTTTGATATACAAATTAGAGGCACACCTCTCATTCTAAGAACATTCATTCAAAAATTTTCTGGTATAGTAAAAAATATTCTGGTATTTACTATTTTATTTATAATACTGGTTTAGGTCCAATACTATAAAATTGTAAAAAGATCTAATAAACATGCATTAAATGAATTGAAGGGCTCATTGATTTCAAATTAAATTAATTTAAAAACAGAATATTAATTGTTATATGAAGTCAAATTTACAACAATGAAAAATTATTTAATTTTGAATCATTTATACGTTCATGTTTTGAATTTTGATTTTAGGATTACAGTACTAATTCTAGTCAATTTTTATTTTATAACATTAAATCAAATACTTAATTAAAAATTGTTTCATATTTAAAAGACATACGTTTTCCTTTACCTGGAGATCTCTGTCTAGTTGATATTGAGTGTGAATGTTTTGGGCTTTGATGAGATGATTGGTCTTCATCATTTAACAAAGTATGGTTCCATTCCAGCTGAAACATAACTCATTACTTAGACCTCTTGTTAACATGCCATGAAAACTCACGTTTTGTATGGATAGCGCCGGAGATGGCGCGCTGTAGACGGCGTTATATATACAAAAACTGAGTTTTCAGGATGTGTTAACAAGAGGCCTTATGCATCCATCATACTACTATAATATTTTTAGCAGTGTTGGAAAACACCTCACTGTGGACAGACTAAGTATATCAAACGAGTCACAAGGAGCTATTGGATGAAAGTGATAAAAGAGACTTATGTCTATCAGTGTCTTAGGTTGACAATGATGATGACGATAGTATTTTTATATTTTCGTTTATTTTTCATTTTTCCAAGATTGTAATGATATGGGGTGCCACCAGGGTCATGCAGTGGTGGTTTTTAGTGGGTATACCTCCATTTCCTAATGTGGGGGGAGTCCCACTAACCTTCGTTCTGCTGCATTTTGCCGCAGAACGGGGGTAGCTATAAATGCTTTTCCACCACATCAAAAAAAAAAAAGATTGTAATGACTTGTGACTGCTATCTCACCCCATAAACTCTATATGGTTTCCAGTCTACGGCACCCTCTATTAAAGCCAAATTAAGTATTGAAGCCCTCTATAAGCTTCAATACTTAATTTGGCTTTAATAGAGGGTCTTTCTTTCCTTAGATAACAAGCTCCTGATATACAAGACAATAATAAAGCCGATATGGTCATATGGCATAGAACTCTGGGGATCAGCATGCAACTCCAATATTCAAATTATTCAAAGAGCTCAAAATTACATTTTGAAACAACTATCCAACGCGCCATGGTTCTTGCAGATACCGGAACTCCATGAGCACTTAAATATTAACACAGTAAAGGAAGAAATTAAAAGCTATAGTTGCAACTACAAAACACGACTTACTAACCATCCTAATCGCCTGGCAGTGCAGTTGACAATGCCACAGGCGATCCGTCGACTAAAGAGAAAGCATATACTGGATATTTAGCTGTGACTCATGGAGTTTTCCCGCTGGGGAAGTTGTCTCCAATCAAGCCAATTTGTCCTCCAACCAATCTGCTCATAGTCTACCGACTGATCGCATGATAAGGCACAAAACAAAAAAAAAAAAAAAAAAAGTATTGAAGCCCATAAGACGTTTGTGGAGATTGTGGACACGCTTCAGCACCACAAATGTCTACCAAACTCTTGCCTTATCGTGAACTATAGATCCAACATATGTGGGTTTCATAAGAGAATTGATCTAAAATCTAAATTGTGAGGATATAGCAAACAGATCTTATTTTTCAATACATTGGTAAGATGCACTGAACGATAATCCTTGGTGAGTGCAGAACCAGTTCAAGGAATGGACAATTTATCTAAAGCAAATCCCTTAAAATTTGTTATACAAAATATGTAACACTCAAAAAAAAACGGAAAAAATCAGTTTTTTAATAGGAAAGAAAGAGTTTAATGTAAAGCTTACCTCCATTTACAATAAATAAATCTTTAAGTAATTGAATTGAATCAAAAATAAGCAATAATATTTTTGATTTAAAGAGCGCTAGGCATCCTTCTTCTCAAAAGTTAAATGTATAATAAAAAGAAAAAGCGCAGGCCTAGAACACGACATACATTGTATCTATATATATTAATTTGCGAACACGACCTAAAGTTGCACTGAAAAGAAAAAAATATTTTAAATACAAAATGAATCTTAGACTAGTTTCTAAAACGAAATACCTAATGCAAACAATACTTTATTTGGACGATTTTCATAAAGAATTTGATAGGAATATTGAGACCACAGCATTGAGACCTTGCCTTCGGGACACTGTTTTTTGTTTTTATATTATTTTAGTCTAGGTAAAGATAAAATAAAAGTAAAATTTACAGAAAACTAAAAAAATATCTGGGAAGGTTAAAAACTCTTCTTGCGTCGTGGTCAAGGCACCTTCTTTCACAGCCTTCTTTTATTTTCAATATTATTTTCTTCTTCTTTTTCTATAGAATAGAAGCCTTTCTTTGTACTTTTTTCTTTTATTTTTATATTTTTATCTAGATTTTTATTTGTTATTTTGATTTCATGTCAAACAATGTCAAAATCATGTCAAAATCACATGTTGACATGTGTCGTCAACGGTCGTCAATCACGTGTCAATGTCAATCACAGATAATGAACTTTACACCATGAACCTATAGAAGTGGACTTGGCATAATGTCCTATAGAAAATAGTGGATCGGAAAATAGCTTAAGCTTATCAAAATTTTCATAAGTGTGTAAGAGACAACACTACATTTTTAAACATAACAATAAAACAGATCGTGGCAGAAATTTTATTGCACTTCCCTTAAGATGGCCTCCCTAAAATGTATACATGAACACTCACACACGCACAACTTGAGACATCACAATGAACACGCGCCATTTTAGTTGTAGGATTGTGCGTGTGTGAGTGTATTTTTGGCACGTTTTTAAGGTAGGTATGCCTACTCTGAAGATTATTCTGAAATGACTTTGACTTAAGTGAATCTCACCTCTTTTGTGAGCTAAATCTATGCCTAAACAATCTTTGGCCTCACCTAAATCTTTAACTTTGAAAACTTCTCCTATTCCCCTCTTCACAACTTCTATATCTTTGACTGAATTTCCCATTATATAGAAGTCATCAACATAAAGAGCAATAACTATTAATCTGTTATTAATCTTCTTCACATAAACACACGGATCATATTTACATCTTGTAAATCCGATTTTAACTATATGAGCATGAATTTTCACGTTCCAACATCGAGCAGCCTGCTTTAGGCCATATATAGCCTTTTTCAGCTTGCATACTTTTCCTTCATTTCCTTTCGCAATGAAAGACTCTGGTTGCTCCATATATAAATTTTCCTCCAAATCGCCGTTAAGGAAAGCCGTCGTTACATCTATGTGATGAACCACCAAATCTGTCTCTGCTGATAAAGCCAACAATAATCGAATTGATGACAGCTTTACCACAGGCGCAAAGGTCTCAGAATAATCTTCCCCCCACTTCTGGGAATATCCTTTTGCAACCAGTCTTGCTTTATGTCGTTGCACAGTTCCATCAGCACCAGTTTTTAACTTAAAGAGCCATTTGCATTTGACCACATTAACCCCTCTTGGGCGATCAACCAGCTCCCACGTTTGATTATCAATGAGAGAGTCATATTCTTGACGCATCGCATCAAGCCAAAGTGTTTTATCACTGCGCTCCATCGCATCCTTAACTGATACTGGCTCGTTTGATATCATAAAACTGTAGTCAAAATCCTCTATTCTGTGAGGAACTCTATTCCTTAAAGTATATCGACGCTCGACAGCTTCAACTTCTCTCTCAATTTGAGAACCTTCCAATTCAACATTATTTGAATCAATTGAATCATGAAATTCGTCTTCTACTTCACCATTGCCTGGTGTAGAAGATTCAACTTCTTCTCACTTAAGTCAAAGTCATTTCGCTAAAAAGGTTTTATTTAAATACGGCATGGAAGACTGCAAGCCAGTCAAAACCCCAATGGAACCAAATTTAAAATTAGAAAAAGGCGATAAAACAGCAGATATGACTTTTCAAGAAATTTTGGGGTCACTCATGTATTTATCTTGTGGAACTCGACCAGATTTGACTCATGCAGTGAGTTATCTGAGTCAGTTCAATTCTTGTTGGAATGAAACTCACATGGTCGCACTCAAAAGAGTGTTGAGGTATTTAAGAGGCACTGTAGATTATAAGTTAATCTACAAGAAAACTGGTAAGCGCCTTACTGCTTATACAGATGCAGATTGGGGAAGCAATAGTGATGGGCACTCCTTTACTGGATACGTAGTTATGTTTGGAGGTGCAGCAGTTTCTTGGCAGGCTCGCAAACAGCATTGTGTTGCATTAAGTACAGCAGAAGCTGAATACATTGCAATTTGCGAAGCTGCAAAGGAGATTGTGTATATCAAAGGGCTTTTCAAAGAAGTAGCAGGATATACATATAGTATTGATTTATATAGTGATAGTCAAAGTGCTAGTAAATTGGTTTACACTGCGGCAGTAGGCAGGAGATCAAAACACATAAATATTAGGTATCATTATATTAGAGAATTAGCTGAAGCAAAAGAAATAGTTAAATATTGTGAGACAAATTTAATGCCAGCTGATTTTTTAACAAAGAGTTTACCTAAACCTAAGTTTGAATTTTGTGTTCAGTATATTGGTATTGATTCAGTGGGGGTGTTGAAATAGATCGACTCGAATACCAATCTACTATATTAATCATAGACCTATAGATACTCTTTGTAATGTACTGGCTGAATAGGATTGACTGTCACATGTATTTATAAATAGTTTATTTTTGAATAATTGTTGTTCCTTGTCGGGAAGGCCCTTCCTTTCCCTAATTCTGCTTCGCGTTATTAAGTCGTTGAGAGCCCCTATGGGCCCTTAGAGGGTTTACAATAATGAGTAAGTGATAACGAGTGGAAAGGAATGCCCCCCGAGTTAATTTATATCTGATGGAGTCATACCTTCGTAATATGCTGCGACGCGAGTCTGACTCCAGCCGGTCTCCTCGCGTCTTCCGCTCCCCCTTCTCCCCCTTGCTCTAGCTCCTCGGCGACCTGCATGAGTAAGTTAACCATGACATCACTGTATGATGCCCCTAGTTCTAGAGAGAGTGATTATGTTATATTTCTTAAACGTGCGGTAGGCCATCCCACACCATCCCAATGACCCCGAGCCATGTTTCCCTGGGAAACCCGTAGGGGTACCCGGAGGGATTACGATATACGACCCCCGGCGCACCTTCCGGTAACCTCCTTTGCAGCGCTCAAACACTTATGAGCCCTACTAAGGGTAGAAGATCCCTCGTTGCAGCCAGTACTTAGTCCTTGACCACTTCCTGGCTGATCTAATACGCCCGCCAGGTCAAAAGCATGGTGAGGAGGACCTCCGTTTAAACCTTGGTTGGCCAACCACATCGAGAATAAATTCCCTATCACTGATCTAGATACTTAGCGTCCAGGCACTTAACGTCTAGATACTTAGCTTAAGTTATTCGCCATCCGCTCGGTGCTCGAAGAGATGAGTCTGCCAGACTTCGCCTCGGCTTGCATGTTGTTCTCAGGAAGAGATGGTCGTGCGTTGGCAGCGCTATTTAAATACCACTCGTGAATAACGGAAATAAGACTTGATGTGACTTTATAAATTCCATTTAAGCAAACCACGATATACTAACATATAAATACGCGCGCACGGTACGGGATCCGAGCGGATTACATCGATACACGTTCAAAATGGGAATACCGTTCAGCCACCTTGTCGCGCCCCAATTCAAATGTACTATAGCGAATGAAAAATGACTGATTCGTAATAGCCACAGACTATAGAGCATAGAGCGAACTTCGAGCGAACTCTGCTAAATCACAGATAACATTACATTCATAAACTAAACACTGACCTTAGAGCAGTACGGCTAACTTTGCTCTTGTGCATTTCGCGAACGCATACGCGCTTCGCGACATTCCTAGAAAAAATGTTTGAATACACGTCATTGTTATCATCGACCGAATATTTTATTTAAATATTAGTTGAATATTATTATTTACTTTTATTATACTCTACTTATTATTATTATCTCTATGCTTTACACAGTGACAGACGACAGTATGTTATTACCATAGAGATAATAATAATAAGTAGAGTAGGCATACCTACCTTAAAAACGTGCCAAAAATACACTCACACACGCACAATCCCCCAACCTAAAATGGCGCGTGTTCATTGTGATGTCTCAAGTTGTGCGTGTGTGAGTGTTCATGTATACATTTTAGGGAGGCCATCTTAAGGGAAGTGCAATAAAATTTCTGCCACGATCTGTTTTATTGTTATGTTTAAAAATGTAGTGTTGTCTCTTACACACTTATGAAAATTTTGATAAGCTTAAGCTATTTTCCGATCCACTATTTTCTATAGGACATTATGCCAAGTCCTCTTTTATAGGTTCATGGTTATTACACTGTGATGTTACACACCAAGATAAAAAATGCTTTATTCTATGGTTATATTGAGGTTTAGATCTTTGGTCAGCATCACAGACTACAAAAAAATAAGTCAATAGAAAAAAGATAAAAATCTAGAATAAAAATCGAATAATAAATAGTCGAAAAATCTATCATAGGTATCTCTGGAAAAACCACAAATAGTGCAGTCAAATTTGACTCCAAAAGTGGCTAAAATCGCAAACGAACGGCTAGTTCTGATTTTTTAATATGTTGTTAGGACCACTACCAGTAGTGTAAATCCAATTTTGCAGCTTCGAAAGACCTGTGCTAACTTTGCAGCACTCGAAAAACCGCGAAATTTTCGCACTACTTTTGGTTTTTTCAATATAAGTCCTAAACTATGGGTTTTAAAAAAAAATATTTTCTATACGTTTTTAAAGAAGATTAAAATTGCTACAATTTAAGACCAAAACTAGCTCTTTAAATTCAATATTTATTGAGATACAGCTCTCCAAAAATTGACAATTAATTCCGAAAAAGTGATATTTTAAGATTTGGTCAATTTTAAACCCCGATATCGGGGAAAATACTCATTTTACGGATAAAGTTAATTGAAAAGATGTTGTAGTAAATATAATTAGCTTTAATTTAAACACTAAACGACGTCTGTAGCCCATATAGTTTACTTATAAATCCTAAAAGTTTAAAAAATGGGAAAATTGCAGTTTTCTCTTCAGTTTGTTTTGAATGTAGTTTGAAAGAAAAAACCATGTACACCCACAAGAAATATGTATTAAAACTATTACTAAGTATTTATATTTAGTATTTATAATGTTATTTATTCAAGAAAAAAATTATTTATATTATTATTGATATTTATTGATTTTTATGATACATAAATTATAACCAAAAATAATATCTTTGTAATGCAGGTTAATATGTCATAAATATCAATAAAATAAGATAAATAAATTTTTTTTTTTCATAAATAACATTATGAATACTATAATAATAGATTAAATGTACATTTATTGTGGATGTTCATGGTTTTTCCTTTCAAGGTACTCACAAACCAAACTAAGCAGAGCAAATTTACGAAAATTGTTTTCCCATTTTTTGGACTTTTAAGATTTGTGAGTAAACTATATGTTCTAGAGATGTCGTATTACCCTTAAATTAAAGTTAATTAGATTTACTATAACATTATATATATAAAGCTACTTGAAGTTACGTTAGATCACCTCTCCTGAACAATTTTGTATGGGACTTTTTCACCATACTTTCCGTGTGTGTAGAATTCAAAAAATTTAGGTCTACAAAATTATAGAGAGAGCTGGACGTGGAAAACTGACTAGAGTACCCTAAGGGATCCCAAAAACTATCAGTCGGAGAGGTACTATCCCCAAACAAAAAATGTTCAACACCTTGGGCAATTGGGTGAACCGGTGAAAAAAATATGGCCACCAAACAAAAAAAAATTTCGTCTCCATACAAAAATTTCTTAATTTTCAAGAGGCTCTCCAGAACAATTTTGTATGGAACTTTTTTCCCCTCACTATTTATGTGCGTAGAATTTATGGGTCTTCCTTCAGGAAAATTATGAAACGTCATGAACGTGGAAAATTTACCAGAGTACCCCAACGGCTCTCAAAAACTATCAATCATAGAGGCATGGTTCTGAAACTGAAAATGTTCAAGACCTTGGGCCCTTTGGTGAGCCAGTAAAAAAAAGATAGGTACCAAACAAAAAAAAATTTCGTGTCCATACAAAAATTTTTTTAAATTTTCAAAAGGCTCTCCAGAACATTTTTGTATAGAACTTTTTCCTCTTACTATTTATATACATAGAACTTATGGGTCTTCCTTCAGGAAAATTATGAAACTTCATGAATGTGGAAAATTTATCAGGGTACCTCATGGGTCCTCTAAAACTACCAGTCATACAGGCATGGTCCCAAACAAATGTTATTAAGGACCTTGGGCCATTGGGTGAACCGGTAAAAAAAAGATGGCCGCCGAACAAAAAAAATTTTACTCCATACAAATTTTTTGGGTTCTTTTCAAGAGGCTCTCCTGGACATTTTTGTATGAAACATTTTCCCCCCACTACACGTATAGATAAAACTTAAAGGTTTTTTCACAAAAAATACAAAACGTAGTTGAATGTGGAAAAATTACCAGGGTACCTCATGGGTCCTCTAAAACTACCAGTTATACAGGAATGGTCCCAAACAAATGTTGTTAAAGACCTTGGGCAATTTGGTGAACCGGCAAAAAAAAGATGGCCGACCAACAAAATTTTTTTTTTTTGAATTTTCAAAAGGCTCTCCTGAACATTTTTGTATGGAACTTTTTTCTTATCACTATTTATATGCGTAGAAGTTTTCCTTCAAAGAAATTATAACACGTCATGAACGTGGAAAATTTACCAGAGTACCCCAACGGCTCTCAAAAACTATCAATCACAGAGGCATGGTTCTGAAACTGAAAATGTTCAAGACCTTGGGCCCTTTGGTGAGCCAGTAAAAAAAAGATAGGTACCAAACAAAAAAAAAATTCGTGTCCATACAAAATTTTTTTTAAATTTCATGAGGCTCTCCAGAACATTTTTGTATTGAACTTTTTTCCCCCCACCAAGCGCATATATAGAACTCATGAGTGTCCTTTCAGGAAAAATACGATACGTTAAGAAAGTGGAAAATTTTCTAGAGTACCTCATGGGTCCACTAAAACTACCAGTCTTACAGGCATGGTCCCAAACAAATGTTGTCAAAGACCTTGGACTATTTGGTGGACAATTAAAAAAAATGGCCGCCGAACAAAAAAAAATCGTCTCCATACAAATTTTTTGTGTTCTTTTCAAGAGGCTCTCTTGGACATTTTTGTATGGAACGTTTTCCCCCCACTACACGTATAAATAGAACTTTAAGATTTTTTCACAAAAAATACAAAACGTAGTGAATGTGGAAAAATTACCAGAGTACCCTAACGGCCCTCAAAAACTATCAATCATAGAGGCATGGTCCCGAAACTAAAACTGTTCAAGACCTTAGTCCCTTTGGGGAGCCAGTAAAAAAAAGATAGCTACGGAGCAAAAAAAATTCGTGTTCATACAAAATTTCTTTTTAATTTTCAAGTGGCTCTCCAGAACATTTTTGTATAGATCTTTTTTTCCCATTAAACGCATGCATAGAACTCATTAGTGTCCTTTCAGAAAAGATACGAAACGTGATACCAATATTTCTTTTTATCTTTCAAGAGACTCTCCAGAATATTCTGGTATTTGGTATGGCCCCCCATTTCTTTATTTTACGAATATTGAAGAGACAACAAGGCCCGCGAGCTGCTTGCAGCTCGCGCACCGAGCGCAACACTAGTTATATATATAAAGCTACTTGAAGTTACGTACTGATCACCTCTCCTGAACACTTTTGTATGGGACTTTTTCACCATACTTTTTGTGTGTGTAAAATTCAAAAATATAAGGTCTACAAAATTATAGAGAGACCTGGACGTGGAAAACTGACTAGGGTGCTCTAAGGGATCTCGAAAACTATCAGTCGGAGAGGAAAACAAACAAAAAATGTTCAAAACCTTGGGCAATTGGGTGAACCGGTAAAAAAATATGGCCACCATACAAAAAAAATTTCGTCTCCATACAAAAAATTTCCTAATTTTCAAGAGGCTCTCCAGAACAATTTTGTATGGAACTTTTTGCCCTTCACTACTTATGTGCGTAGAACTTATGGGTCTTCCTTCAGAAAATTATGAAACTTCATGAATGTGGAAAATTTACCAGAGTACCTCATGGGTCCTCCAAAACTACCAGTCATACAGACATGGTCCCAAACAAATGTTATTAAAGACCTTGGGCCATTAGGTGAACCGGTAAAAAAAAGATGGCCGCCAAACAAAAAAAAATTCTCTCCATACAAATTTTTTGGGTAATTTTCAAGAGGCTCTCCAGAACAATTTTGTATGGAACTTTTTTCCTTTCACTATTTATGTGCGTAGAACTTATGGGTCTTCCTTCAGAAAATTATGAAACGTGATGAATGTGGAAAATTTACCAGAGTACCTCATGGGTCCTCCAAAACTACCAGTCATACAGACATGGTCCCAAACAAATGTTATTAAAGACCTTGGGTCATTAGGTGAACCGGTAAAAAAAAGATGGCCGCCCAACAAAAAAAAATTTTCTCCATACAAATTTTTTGGATTCTTTTCAAGAGGCTCTCCAGAACAATTTTGTATGGAACCTTTTCCCTTAACTATTTATACATGTCGAACTTATGGGTCTTCCTTCAGAAAAATTCTGAAACGTCATGATTGTGGAAAATTTACCAGAGTACCTCATGGGTCCTCGAAAACTACCAGTCATACAGGCATGGTCCCAAACAAATGTTGTTTAAGACCTTGGGCCATTGGGTGAACCGGTAAAAAAAAGATGGCCGCCGAACAAAAAAAAATTTTCACCATACAATTTTTTTTGGTTCTTTTCAAGAGGCTCTCTTAGACATTTTTGTATGAAACTTTTCCCTCCACTACACGTATAAATAGAACATAAAGGTTTTTTTTTCACAAAAAAATACAAAACGTAGTGAATGTGGAAAAATTACCAGAGTACCCTAACGGCCCTCAAAAACTATCAATCATAGAGGCATGTTCCTGAAACTAAAAATGTTCAAGACCTTAGGCCCTTTGGTGAGCCAGTAAAAAAAGATAACTACGGAACAAAAAAATTTGTGTCCATACAAAATTTCTTTTTAATTACCTTTTTGTATAGATCTTTTTTTCCCACTAAACGCATGCATAGAACTCATTAGTGTCCTTTCAGAAAAGATACAAAACGTGATACCAATATTTCTTTCTATCTTTCAAGAGAATCCAGAATATTCTGGTATTTATTATGGCCTCCCATTTCTTTATTTTACGAATATTGAAGAGACTACAAGGCCCGCGAGATGCTTGCAGCTCGCGCACCGAGCGCAACACTAGTTTTTACCTATAATTCTACACATAAAATGAGTATTATCCCCAAGATCGCGGTCGAAAATTGACCAACTCTTAAATTTTCACTTTTTTTGAAAAAAGTTCAATTTTAGGAGAGCTGTATCTCGGCAATTATTGAAGCTACAGAACTGGTTCTGATGTCAAACTGTAGCAATTTTAGTCTACTTTAAAAATTTATAGAAAATATTAAACAAAAATGCGTAGTTTACGACTTATATTGCTCGGAACTCATAATGTCATTTTAATACAGATTAATATGTTTCATAAAAATCAGTAAATATCAATAATAATATAAAGAATTTTTTTCTTGAATAAATAACATTATAAATACTTAATTTAAATACTTAGTAATAGTTTTAATACATATTTCTTGTGGATGTACATGGTTTTTTCTTTCAAATTACATTCAAAACAAACTAAAGAGAAAACTGCAATTTTCGCATTTTTTAAACTTTTAGGATTTGTAAGTAAACTATATGGGCTACAGACGTTGTTTAGTGTTTAAATTAAAGCTAATTATATTTACTACAACATCTTTTCAATTAACTTTACTCGTAAAATGAGTATTTTCCCCGATATCGGGGTTTAAAATTGACCGAATCTTAAAATTTCACTTTTTTGGAATTAATTGTCAATTTTTGGAGAGCTGTATCTCAATAAATATTGAATTTAAAGAGCTAGTTTTGGTTTTAAATTGTAGAAATTTTAGTCTACTTTAAAAAAGTATAGAAAATTTTTTTTTTAGAAACGCATAGTTTAGGACTTATATTGAAAAACCCAAAAAAGGTGCAAAAATTTCGCGGTTTTTCGAGTGCTACAAAATTAGCACAGGTCTTTCGAAGCTGCAAAATTGAATTTAGACTACTGGTAGTGGTCCTAACAACATATTAAAAAATCAGAACTAGCCGTTCGTTTGCGATTTTAATGTCAAATTTGACTGGCGTAAAAAGAAAATTCGATTGTTCAATTGTTATTCGAATACAATCGAACTAATCGAATAATAGGGCTGTTTTTCGCATAGGTTTTTCGAATGAATCGTCCATCGCCAAAAGATAAATGTCAATCGTTGTCATTTGTCGATGTCGTCAAAATTCTTGAGTTGCTATTATAGATGTGCCGATTCGATTATTTTGATAATCGATTAATCGATTATATTAATCGATTATAAAATAATAATCGATTATTAATCGATTAATGATCGATTATGAAATAATTCTTAGAAAGAACTGAAAAAACAATTCTACTTTCTGGAAAAAATTCTGAACCCTTGCATTTAGTAGCAACATCTATATTATAACCTTTTATACTGTTCTGAAAAAAGAAAAACAAACACTATTTTTTAAATTTTTTGAAATTGAAATTAGAAAATTAAATAGAATAATTAAAAAATAATGTAATTGATCAAAATTAAATATACATACCTGTTAGGTACCTATTTATTACACTAAGGCGAAAGTTTGTGTGTGTGTGTATGTATGTGTGTATGTTTATTACTTTTTAACGCCGCAACTACTGGACCGATTTGGCTGACATTTGGATTGGAGATAGCTGGTTATGTCCTGGAATAACACATAGGCTACTTTTTATCCCGGAAAAGTGTTACTGAGGGACTTAAATAGATATAGACTTCCAAAAACGAGATAGGTACTGTTCTTAGGTACATCACGCTCACACTGTCTACGCGCTCACATAACAAATTATTGCAATAGTTTGCTGTCATTGCATGCATTTGTATGCTTTTGCATGAATTTGCTGTCGTTCTCGTTGCTAAGTTACTCTTAGATGATTTTGTTCAATAGTAGATTGTATCATAAGGGAGCAAAATAATATTTTTACGGCGAGGGCGCTTTTTTGAATCCAGAGCGAAGTGAGGGATTGTATAGTAGAATCCCGAGCATAGCGAGGGATTCTTTAGTACAATCCTGAACGTAGCGAGGGATTCAAAGTACGTCGCCCGAGCCAAAAATATATTGCGCCCGACGGCCCGAGTGATACACTCTACTTTTCATCACCCTCTATGAGGAAATAAAAGGCGCCTCATATTTTTAACCCTCGATGCAAAAAAGACGGGGTGTTATAAGTTTGACGTGTCTGTGTGTGTGTATGTGTATGTCTGTCTGTTCCCCCATAGCTCTCGAACGGATAGACCGATTTGAATGCGGTTTTTTTGTTTGAAAGGTGAATTAGTTCGGGAGTGTTTTAGCTATGTTTGATGAAAATCGGTCCAAGATGGCCGCCGCCACAAAATGGTGGATTAATAATAAAAGTATAAATTAAAAATTTAAGAAACCCCCGAATTTCGCCATTTTGTAATGGCGGGCATCTTGGATTTGCATAGTGTTATTCTACTAGTCAAGACCTTTCATTTGATACCCATATTGAGGGAGTTGTGAAAAAATATGTAATCCGCCATTTTGTGGCGGCGGCTATCTTGGACCGATTTTCATCGTACACAACTAAGAACACTCCCGACTAATTCACCTTTCAAACAAAAAAACCGCATTCAAATCGGTTCAACCGTTTGAGCGCTACGGGGGAACAGACAGACACACACACATACACACACAGACGTCAAAATGAAAGGTCGTGACAATAAGACCTTTCATTTAATATCGATATTGAGGGAGTTGTGAAAAAATATGTAATCCGCCATTTTGTGGCGGCGGCCATCTTGAACCAATTTTCATCAAACATAGCTAAAAATACTCCCGACTAATTCACCTTTCAAACAAAAAAAACCGCATTCAAATCGGTTCAACCATTTGAGCGCTACGGGGGAACAGACAGATACAGACACACATACATACACAGACGTCAAACTTGTAACAACAATAACAACAATCGATATCATTCGCGCCTAGCCCGGTGGGACCACGGGCCCTTCATCTTCAAAAAGTGCGCGGCAAAGATAATTGCGGCGCACTTATTTATAAGTGCGCCGCAATTATCTTTTACGCGCACTTATAAATAAGTACGCCGCAAACACCACCTTTGGGTGCACTTAAAGGCGAACCAAGTCGTCCTTTTCGAATAGATGGGATGAAAATATTTTTTATGTGTACAAACTTATTAATCACGGGTAACATCGCGGGGCACAGCTTGTACATATATAGATACTCATAGCGGGGGTAATTTCACTACAGTTGGTAAAGGCGTATCGTCGGTTCGGTGTGTTCGAAAAGTTGAGTATATATATGAAAAAGCTGTAAGCTGCATAGCGCTCGCTCACAGTCGGCGGCTGACTATCCGTTTGGTGTGAACAAAGCCTAAAACTAACTTTGAGGGAATACCCTTTTTGCAATGATAGGGTTGCCAAACCATATTATATTTTAGCAAGCAAATTAATAACAGAAAGCTGGTAAGTAAAGTTTGGTAATTAACGTATATCTTTATAATCGATCATGATCGATTATGCAAAATCATAATCGATTGCAATCGATCATTTTAATAATCGATTAATCGATTATTGATAATCGATTACGCACATCACTAGTTGCTATTCGTTGCTATTCCGCCAAAGCAGCCAAAGTACAGAGTCATCTAGAATTGTAAAAATGGCAGAAGGCCAGGACGAACCTAAAAAGATTACAATTACTGTGAAAACACCAAAAGAGAAACAACAAGTTGAAATCGAAGAAGATTCAGATATCAAAAAAGTAAGTACGGCGTCGTTCATGGCGTAATTACATAGATATTGCATACGCAATCAGCGATGACATTTCTGTAATCATTCGGCAACAAATTGTAAATGCGTCTTGGTGATTTCAGTTGAAGGAAGTTCTGGGTACTAAGTTTAACGCGGAGCCGGAACAACTATGTCTTATATTCGCTGGAAAAATCATGAACGATGTGGACACTCTGAAGCAGCACAATATTAAGGATGGGTTGACTGTACATCTCGTTATCAAGACCCCTCCGAGACCGGAACCCGAAGGGGCAACCAGGCGCCCCCCAGGTAAACGCCTTCAATTATCTTCAGTGGCTTACAGCATAAACCAACTGATACTCTACAAGGTGTCAAAGTTCAGATTGCAGGAAGTTCATTCAAAGTGATTAATTCAAGTGTTGAGTGAAATTGAGCAAGTTTGTGTTTTTCATAGGACTTTTGTGTTTTTCATAGGGACACTATGATATTATAATTTCACTGGTGACATAGTTGCAAATACTTTTGTCAATCTTCTCCATTTCATAAAGTATCACAGATCAATTTCGTATTAATTACCAGTTTCACTGAACACATTTAATTGCATTATGAATCAATGTATTTTTACGAAATGATCATGACTTAAATCATGAAACAGACGCTGATTGTTTGGTGTAGTTTTAGTGTATCTTTTGTTGCAATAACTCTGCATCATAAATAAGCTTTGTTGTTATAAATTTTAGCAACATATACAACAATTTGTAGAACATATGATCATAGATACATATCTATGTCTATTACCCACTTGACATGTTCTACTATTTGCATGAATTCACATTGAGTTCCCTTATGTAGTACTAGAGAATGCCACGCGGCTTTCCCCGCGTGAGTTTCGGTTTTTCACAAATCCCGAGGGAATCGTGGATTTCCGGTTCCCGTTCCCGCTCCCTTTTCCAACCTTAATACCTACTTTCAAGAAAGTTTGCTATAGTAATCTACCTATAGCTGTAGCGATAGATTTCAGTTTTTTCAAAATCCCGTGGGAATTGTGGACTTTTCCAGGATAAAAAGTAGCCTATGTTTTAAGTCAGAGCATAATCTACCTCCATTCAAAATTTCAGCCAAATCGGTTTAGTAGTTGCGGCGTGATTGAGTAACAAACATCCAAACATCCACACTTTCACATTTTATAATATTAGTAGGATGATTATCAAACTATTTTCAGGTTACTTAGCTGATTGTAAATACTGAAAGTAATATTATAATAATCTTTTTTTAGCTGATATTGGTGCTACACCATTTGGATTAAACTCACTTGGTGGACTTGCAGGCCTCGAAAGCTTAGGGCTTGGCCAAAGCACTTTTATGGATCTTCAGGTAATTTGATACAGCAGCCTCTATATATAAAAGTACAGGAAAAAATGTATGTATTTTGTTGTTTGATTCTGTCAACTTGGAATGTATCCCTTATAATCTCAGTCATTACAGATAATAAATAATTAATATTATAATCATTCTATATTCATAACCTTACAGAATGTATCCCTTGAGGAAAAGAAGTTTAAGTTACTGTTTTGTGTGTTTACTTTGCTTATGCAAAACAATTTGATTAACTTTTTCAACAGACTGAATTTATAGCATTGTGTCTTATTTTATCATTTTAGTAACTGTATTTGTGTACTGAAGAGGTCGAAAACATACAGTGGACTGTATACTTGCTGTAATACATGAATCAAAGTTTATGATGCCATTATTTACTTCATTTCATCCAGTTAACTCATTACCTTTGTATTACTGGCATTTTATAAATTTTCAGGCACGCATGCAACAGGAGTTGCTATCAAACCCAGACATGTTGAGACAGGTTTTAGACAATCCATTGGTGCAGCAAATGATGAATGATCCTGAAAATATGCGTTCACTCATCACATCTAACCCACAGATGCAGGATTTGATGTCTGTAAGTGATCAATTTTTTCTTTAATTTATTTATACTTACAGAACAAAATGAATTCTGCTGAAACTTGGCACACAATTATATAGTTCTCATGACACTACAACATAATGCAGACCTGGAGTTAAATTGATGATGAAGACATAGACTATCGAGGGAACTCCACAAAGGTTTATAAGCTACATAATATTTAGGCTTATTTAATTTATCTTGATGAGACTTAAGACCTAGCTGGTTTATGACTGTTGTCGAGGGTTTGATTATTGAACCAGAAAGCTGTCAAAGGAAGTTCTTATTAAGAAAAATTAATAAAAAATTAAATAGGTAGTAGTAATTAGTAGAGTTTAGCTAAAGTTTTGATAAAAATTGAATATGCAATTTTGAAAAGGTACACATATATTTTGACAACACTGTTTGAAAATAAATGTTTCTCTAAAATAAAGAGTTCGAAATTAGGGCTGTTTACCCTTATTAGTCTTAAAGACTAAGTTCCTAAACTAATGAAAGCTTCTCATTTTGAGTAGGCGTCAAACAAAAAAACAAAATTACATGAAGGGTAAAATATTGATTTACAAATATATAAAGTGTTTGTTTCTGATTTCAAAGTAACTGCCTTTTATTAAACTCATATGATTATTTGTGAGATAGCATAACCGATACACACATTTTAAATTGTCTGTCTATTTCTTTCTTTCTTCGATACAACTGACTTGACAGAACATTCACATGCTGGATGACAATTCTACAAGCAGTGATCTAGGTCACTTTTTAAGCCGGAAAATCCGTACTGGTGTACACACTGGACTTTATACCACCCCTATATCCACGCAGATGAAGCAGAGGACTTAAATTAGACAGCAATAATAATTGATGTAAACAATACGCAATCACCATCTAAAAACTATAAAACAAAAAGAGCAACAACAACAACAACTGGCAAACAAAAGTTTAAGCAGCACTTAAAAATATTATTATTAATCAAAACCTATCCTAAATTATAGAAGCACTATGAACATTAAAAAAAGAATGACAAAGAATTATTGAGAACTTCCTTCTTTTTTAAATGATGTCAAAGATGCCTTTTTGAATAGAAACTGTCTTGTCCATTATGAGTTGATGCTACTTTGTGCAGGTTGTTTGCCTCTTCTGTAAAATTAAATTAAAACAATTGGAACGAGTCTACTTTAGATTGCCACCTCCACAAGTATCCTCTGAATTCCTTGTAATTGCACAGAGAAATCCAGAAATCAGCCACATGCTGAACAACCCCGAGTTACTCCGTCAGACGATGGAATTGGCACGGAACCCTGCCATGCTGCAAGAACTGATGAGGTCCCACGACAGAGCCCTATCCAACCTTGAGAGCATACCTGGTACTGTTAATGTATAATTACTTTAGTGCACAGATTGTGTTGCATGATGAACTAGGTTACTACATGCTTAATAGTTTGGTGTATTCTGTAGTAACTAGTTGCTTGTGGCAACCCGTATGTATGATCAATCTTGTAGCAGCTCTATTTCAGAGAAAAATAAAACAGCAGTTGCTCAACCAACAGCATAATTGCCACTTAAATTAAAATTGAGGAGGCCGCTTCATCAACTATTAACTTATAATATAATTGAGAAACAAATTTGGAGTTTGAACTTTATACCATTACCATATCTTTATTAATTTCATGCAGTAGAATAGAGTGCAAAATTATTTAGTGAAAGCATACTATCGCTTTTCACAG
This sequence comes from Melanargia galathea, assembly GCA_920104075.1. NCBI lineage: Eukaryota > Metazoa > Arthropoda > Insecta > Lepidoptera > Nymphalidae > Melanargia > Melanargia galathea. The sequence goes on along the minus strand of OV049874.1, from coordinate 11,528,863 downwards.
TTTCATTTTTTATTACTTTTAATAAGTAGTTACAATCAGAACTTTTAGTTTTGCAGTATTGGTAGATACACTGGTATATTTAAGACTAGCGGTCCGCACCGGCTTCGCCCGTGGTACATACTATATAGCCTATAGCACTCAAGGATCACTTACATATCCAACTGTGAAAGAATTTTTGAAATCGGTCCAGTAGTTCCTGTGATTAGTGTGTTCAAACAAACAAACTCTTCCGCTTTATTATATTAGTATAGATTTCTAAATTCATAATCACTTGAGAATAAAATATGAGATTTGAAGAATCCTTATATTATTTCAATCCAACATTTTGTAATTGGACTTTTCTATTTCTAGCATAAGAGACTATTTTATTCCCTACTGAAGTTTAAAAAATGCTTAACTGCTATTTATATTATATGGCAGTTTATAAATTAATCTATGTAATGCAAAATACGGCGTTTAAGGGTCAAAAATTTAGTCTAAATATGTAGTAAAGTGTAAATTGTTTACTGATTGGTAAAACAGGTTTTGAATTTGAATTGAAATCTCAATATGTGTATTGATTATTTATTTATTGACACCCTTTACTATCTACCCTATACAATCTTAAGATTTTAGATTAGAATTAAAATTGAGATTACATACTTCAACTTTGCTCTGACTTAGGGCAGATTTAAAATGGGACAGACTCATATCATATCATATTTATGTATTGTTTTAACTCTGTCTTACTTTTGTTTGATATAGAGTAGGAGTGGTTTTGTTTTTTGAATGTTGTATGTATTTGCAGGCGGTTACAACGCGTTGCAGCGCATGTACCGCGACATCCAGGAGCCGATGTTGAATGTGGCCAGCAGCATGGCGGGGAATCCATTCTCGGGACTAGTGGATAATTCAGGTAAAAATCTTTACCTTACATTGTTGCCAACATGACCAACTTTTGACTTCATGTACAGAACATACTGTAACCAAATTATTTTTTCCTTGTTCCTTTTTGTTTTACGGTTTTTCGTAGTACCTAACTAGCACAATGCACTTTGCCAATAGGACGTTTTTTATGACGTAGTAAGTTCTAAGTATTGGCTTCACCTCTTACTCCACAAACTACTTGCATGAACTATAAAATATAGGTAGTGTGACTCATGGTGTACAAGTTGAGCAATTTTGGAAGTGACAAGAGCGTTAATTTAGATGACTCACTCACCCATAGTATGTCTGAAAATTGATTAAGCTAGTCAATTTGTACAAATAATATGTTCATTAGTTGGTGTGTCGGTACTTTATACGGCCACAAATCCACTGGTTTATACTTTATTTAGAGTTTAGTTATTTTTAAAGTTCATATATGGACTTAAACATGCCTAAGATGGTTATTTTTTCATACAAACGTAGAAGGTTGACTCATCGGTCGGTTCTACTCACTGTAAGTACAAACATATTATTGTTTGACACTCAGTCAAATATAAATACTAAGCAATAGTTACACAGACCTAACTATTTGTCAAAACAGTAAGAAAAATTAAATAAAATTTGTTTAACTTTCCATATATTATTATAATTGCGACATCTTCAAATGAACGCCCCGCCTGGCGGTACGATTAAGTGGTCATACATAATTCATAAGATGCTCGTTGTAATCATTTTGGTCAATAATGACAATCGTTTTTACTACTTATATGCCTCGACTCGAAAAGCGTTGCCTGTTACAAATAATGACTAACGGTATTTTGCTAACTTTGCTTAAATCATTATTATCGCTCTTATAAGTTACCATAATTCCTTTGCGTTTATTAAATACCAGTCGATGCCTTCTGCTTTCGCATTTATAATACCATAGTATCGATGAATATTTCTTTACGGTTAGTATTCGTTAGAAATATATCATCTATAGCAAGTTGCATGTAGCAACATGTTGATGGTAAACCCTCGCCTTCGGTGCGGCCTCACAAACGTCAACTGCATTCGTTTCAGACGGCACCAACCCGCAACAAGGGGCAGAGAACCGCCAGCCCCTGCCCAACCCTTGGCACCGCGGCGGGTCGGGCGCGGCGGGCGCGGGCGGGGGTGCGGGCGGGGGCGCGGCGGGGCCCGGCCTCATCAACACGCCGGGCATGCAGTCGCTGCTGCAGCAGATGTCGGAGAACCCGCGCCTCGTGCAGTCCATGCTGTCCGCGCCCTACACCAACAGCATGCTGCAGGCGCTCGCGGCCGACCCGGAGATGGCCTCACAACTCATCAACCAGGTACTCCATGTAGTATACTTACTGACCCTAAATAATATTAACACTGGCTGTTTGTCCAAACAGTACTGAAATAGAGGTATGATTGGCGTTGTCTGTTATGGTGCTGAATAATAAAATTTCTGCTAGAAGTATAAGTGGTCTGTAAACAAAATATTCCCTTGAGCTAACGTTATACGAGCTAATATTAGGGTTCTAAGCTAAATGTTTTCCTTAGAACCCTAATATACTTCTCTCCAAATCTATCTATTCATAAATTCATGTGGTGAAGCCTGTCTAAGCAGATGCGCTCGGTGTAGCGCTCTCCACATCGAGCGACTAGATAACACTATACGAACTATAGTCCGTTTCAATAGAGTTGAGCCAAAATGTAAACGAACACACCTGTTTGCTAACACGTAATTTCGTCATCACTTTTCACAATGACAAAACAATTAAAACACGCACAAACGTCAAAGAATCCACGAGCAACATCTAAACTATAATATACAAGTAACACTTATTCAATTTATCCATGATTAATGTAAAATTTTTGATAAAAACTAAATCAAAACACAAAATAAGACCAACAGATTAAACAAAATGTTAGTTTTGACGTGTCACATTCTTATTTCTTGGATTTTTATAGTGTTGCGCACAGACGAGTTTGCAACCACAGACTAAAAACGAATGAACAATACGAAGTGCGTGACCATAAATATCGAATATAATTCGTTTAGAATCGAAAACCTAATCGAGTTATTTAAATAAAGTTATTTCAAAATAGCGTTGTTTACCTACCCATTTATTTAATTTATTGTGTTTATGGTTAATATTTTGAATCGTGCCGTCCCGATAGGGGGTAGGTGAGGGTGGGGGAGGGGGGACGGGGGGGAAGGTACGTCATCCCCCCCTCAAACCCTTTGCCGGAAACGCATACTTTTTTTTAGTAAATTTTTTAAAATTGATGAAACTGACATTGGTAAAACATTTAAAACGAGTCGCCTCGTTAAGTAAGGGGGAGGGGTGGGGGGAAGAAGGGGGTACGTCATCAAGACAAGACTGCTTGGGGTTGGGGTGCTCAGATTTCGATTTGGACCACATTCAACCTAGGACCCAATAGAACCTAAGTGCCCGGCCTGCGGCCGGGCACATGAATGTTTATGTTCTAACCTAACCTAACCTACCCTAGCTTCTTCCCACCCCTACTTGTTAATGGGGATTTACCAAAAGTGTGGTTAAAAAAACAAAACCGTTTTATAAACATTTATAATTGAATCCAATAAATTCCCAATCTATTTCAAATCTCCCCGCAGGTTGGGAAACTCCCCACAAAATGGCCACCCTGCGCTTATCGTGTCAAACGTTTCATTTTACGCAAATTTTTATCAAAAATTTACGTTTCTAACCTAAAAATATACGTATTATTCGTATTTTTTGTAAAAAAAAAAATCACGCGTCCGGCAAAAAAAAATTATTCCGGGGGCATCGACAGACCCTCTAAGACGCCCCTATAAACTCACTTTTGCTCTATCAGGGCGGCACGTTTCAAAAGCCAACCCACTTGCCGTATCTGCACATTAAAGATTTTTGCAAAATAATAACTGGGGGATGTTAGGGATAAGTAATAGAACGTAAAAAAGCTATTTTTAAAATTTTTGCCTGTTTGTCTGTATGTTTGTGCGCGCATCGCGCATAAACAACTGAATTGATTGAAATGAAACTTGGCACAATTTAAGTTCATACTACGGAGTAACATATAGGATACTTTTTATCCCGAAATTCACCACGATTCCCTTGGGAGAGGGGATGAAAGTCAAAATTTGTATTTAGCTGTAATTCATTAATACGTGGTCCGATTTCATTCATTCTTTTTTTGTTAAAAAGGGCATACTATAAAGATCGTTCCGTAAATAGTTCAAGGTCATTAGTTTTGTAGTTCAGAAATTACAGCCATCACAACCCTCAGTATTCCATATAAGTTGGAGTCCGGATTGTACAGGATACTTTGAACGTCCAGATTATCATTAAAATTACATTAAAATTTGTGTTTGTTTATCTCTGAAATACTGGACCGATTTTGATGGGACTTTCATTAGAAAAACTTTAGTGATGGGAAAGAGATATTAAAAATTTATACTCATTACTGTAGTTCCATTTTAATGCGCGACTTTTAACAGTATGAGCTCAAAGGAGCTTAGGAAAAACAAAGAGTTGCGGGATTTTTAAAACCGTGAATCCACGCGTACGAAGTCGCGGGCATCCTCTCTAGTAAGTCATAAATTCCAATTTAACATTAACAGTATTACAAAGTTACTTTTTAAAATTACTAAGTGATTTTTAAAATCTTTGAATAGTTGTATAGGTGAAGATTAAAAGACGAGTAAAAGTTAAAAGACGAAGTAACGTTGGGAGGACGAGCTGAAACTTACAGCTTGTCCATTCTGGAGAAGGGTGACACAGGACCGCAAGCACTGGAGAGAGCTGGAGGAGGCCTTTGCTGTAAGGCACTCAGAGCTTAGGAATTTTTTATAAGAAAATTTGATATATACAACATATACTCTGAAATAAAAGGCTATTTTATTTATTTATATAATAAAAAAAATGAAATTTTGCTTTACATCAGAGTTAATTCGTTCAATAGTTCATTCTCTATCGGGAATTAACTAGTGCAGCAATGGTCCATCACTAGAGGTCATGTCAAAATCACGTGATCAGTATGTCACGTGATCAGTACCGCCATATTTGTTTACATTTTGGCTCAACTTGATCGGAACTGACTATACATTCGAAGGATCTACTAGCGATCGCAACATTCAAATTCGCTCCATGAAATACGATGTCATACGGTTCTGCATCGCGTTAGCAAAATGTTAACTCCAAAGCGACCAAACATACACATACTAGTTCTGAGATACTCCGATGGGACCAGCTGACTCACACGCCAGCCCAGAATAAGATCTTCCTATTGTTACGGATGAGTCCATACTCCATATCACCTGCTCCCGTACACTTGGAATATATTGATGCTGACAAGCTTGTTTTATTGAGAACGTCGTCGTCATCTCAACTGATAGACGTCCACAAATGGACGTAAATCTCTTGCAAGGATCGCCATAAAACAACATCTTGTGCCACGCCCATTATTGCGACTCGATGATAATATGTCGGTAACTCTGGTTACCTAGTCCTATGGACCTCCTCACTCCTGATTTATTCCCGCAGGTATTCTCCAAGTATAACTCTCTCCATCGTATCAATTGTACAGTAAGGTACTTTGTAAAACATGCAAATAAATGCTTGCGTGTATCCGTAAATACGGGCGATTAAAAGTGCAATTTCTTTAGGTAACTTAAAACGATCGCTGAAGCTATCATATGGAGTTTATAATGAAAAGCAAAAGCAGAAGACTCACCGTACAAACTTTGAGCTTTCATCAATAATTTACCTCTTAAAAATTATATTACCTAGAGGCTCTCGGGAAATGATCGCTAAGTTAGTTAGTTTTTATTTGAATTGCAGAATCCCATGTTCGCCAACAACCCGCAGCTGCAAGAGCAGATCCGCACCATGATGCCGCAGATGATCGCCCAGCTCCAGAACCCTGAGATGCAACAGATGATGTCCAATCCACAGGCGAGTCACTGCCTAGTATTTCCCCACATAATACTATAAACCCATGCTAATAAGGAAGCGAATATAAAATGGCATTGACGGCGAAATAGCGGATCGTTAACAATAAAAGCATTTAACTCAAGTTTTATTTGCCTGCCAAGTGCCAAATGAGGGTAATGATGTCTTAGGTGTTCATTGTTTGTGGAATTAAGTAGCCTAGCTGAGTTGAACCAATTTAGCCACTAAATAGCTGTTCTCTGAACAACTGTTTAGGCCACAATTTTTTAAGACATTTTTTTTAGTTGTACGAGTGAGAATGTCTTTGTTTCTATAATGGTGTCATAATGTTGAATCGGCAATCATTATAGATTACGAATTCACGCGTGCCAAAATAAACGCGGTGATAGCCTCGTGGTTTTAAGACTTCATCCTGCCTTTCGGGAGACCGAGTTCGATCCTAGGCATCGCAACTTTTCGGAACACTCACTCGCTTTCACGGTTATTTTTGTACACTAAAACAAATAAATTACATCTGAATCTCGATGCGTACCGCGTGTGATTTTGGAAATTCGTGCATAACAAGTGCATATCACTTCGACACGCGTTTTCCTCCCACTTTGTTCCATCCTCGATAATATCATATATCGCTATGGTTTCGTAGGCGTTGAACGCGCTGCTGCAGATCCAGCAGGGCATGGAGCAGCTGCGCGCCGCCGCGCCCAGCCTCGTCAACAACATGGGGTTCGGGCCCGCCGCCGCCGGCGCCGCGCCGCCCGCCGCGCCCGCCGCGCCGCCCGCCGCGCCCGCCGCGCCCGCCGCCGCGCAGCAGGCGCGCCAGCAGGCCAACACCGAGCTCTTCTCGCAGGTCAGCGACGAACGATGCCTACTCCCTATTGCTACGTCATCCTTACTATTTACTAATATTATTTGTAAACTTGGATGTATGGATGTTTGTTACTCTTTCACGTAAAAACTACTGAACGGATTGTTTGGAACGGAGATAGATGGATTAACACATTGGTTACTTTTTATCCCGGAAAAAGTGCTCCTGCGGGACTTAAAACAACGCCATCTATCGGCGAATAAGTAAAACTTTGGCTGTTAGGAGTGCTATTCTAATTTGTGTCTTATGTGCTTTTCCAATATATTTTTGCCGCGGGTAACACCGCGAGGCGCAGCTAGTCGTATGTATTTTTTTTAAACGGCTACAAGTTATCTACCGTAAATTTACGATAGACGTCCCCTGCCGGACACCGATCTCTCTATACGTAAATCTAGCGCTGAGCGAGAGAAGTGCGGGCAGCGTCGTATGTGTGAGCGGGACACGGCACGATTGGAGAGCCAATCGGCGCTTACGAACGATCCGCATGCCCACCCCGCGACCCGCTCACCTCCCCAGGATACCTTATTTTCGACTTCTGCGCATTGAAGGTCAGCGATAGACTTATTTGCTGCGATTTATAAAGCTCGAACCCAGCGGTCACCGGCGACTTTTTTGAGATCGTCTGTCCGTCTGATGGAGGTATGCGGGGTCGCCATAGGAACACTTCGGGAACCTTTCGTCTATCGGTGTTTGTAGTGTGCAACCCGGGCCGCCGCCGCTTGAGCTTTAGCGAAATCTGGTCACTGATGGATCCGGCGAGCTTAGTTCTTGCCGTGGTCCGCTGAGTGACCCTGAGCCTTCTTATGCTACGTCGAAAAGCGAAAGTCACTGCCCCTGATTTTTCAACGCTCGCAACGTGGAAACACGCCTAGCACATTACGTATAACGCTGTCCCACTCGATTTAAGTACATATAGCGTTTGCCTTGTCAGTAGTAGGTTTAAATTTATTTTATTTTTTACTAGCGGTCGGCCCCGGCTTCGCCCGTGGTACTTATATAGCCTATAGCACTCAAGGATCACGTACATATCCAACGGTGAAAGAATTTTTGAAATCGGTCCAGTAGTTCCTGAGATTAGCGCGTTCAAACAAACAAACTCTTCCGCTTTATTATATTAGTATAGATTTTTAGTTTTTATAAAATGTCACGAGGTGTTAAAGCACTGATTTGTATTTATTTATTTTCAGGCATCTATTAATATAAAAGTCCATGTATTATCCAATTTACAGGAAATCTTATTATCTATAATAGTTACTATACTCGGTATACATAGGACATACATAAGAATGAGTAATGCGGTAACGTCAGCGGGAACATCAGGTTGTCTCGCTCGCACGTCAAAATTAGTCCACAATTAGTCCAACTGTTGGAAATGTCTTAAGTTATGCTATCATAAATATTCATATAATAAGAGGCAGTTTATTATAGTATGTTTTTTTATTCATCTTCAAGTTAGCCCTTGACTGCGATCTCACCTGATGGTAAGTGACAATGCAGTCTAAGGTGGAAGCGGGCTAACTTGGAAGAGGTATGGCATTTTTATTAAACCGTATTGGTTTCTACGTGACATCGTACCGGAACGCTAAATTGCTTGGCGGCACTTGGTGGCGCTTGGCTTGGTAGGGTGATAACTAGTCACGGATGAATTCAATTCAATTCAATTCATTTATTCATTGCTCGGAACATGGTACAGTACATATTATTATGGATGTTACATTTTATTTAATAGATCAACATGTTCGACCGTAATCGGTGTACAATGATAATATATTAATTATTTTATCAAAAGATTTTTTTTTAAATTGACAGATAATGTAATCATACATGTGAATCCTTCTTTCATACAAGACAAATATCTACTAGATATTACAAAAACAACAGAATATGCGGCTACTAGAATAATTATCTTAGTCATGGAAATAATCACACTATTTTATAATCAAATCTTAGAACATAAAGTTTTAATCTTAATGTCTATAAATAATTAATACAATAATTTAATTACTCAATGTCAAAAAATCCCTGAAGCCTCCCACCCGATCAGACCAGAGACAATTTAGAAATTATAAAATCCTAAATTGCCGCTGCCGCGATTCGAACCCGGGACCTCTCACTTATAAGACCGCAGCGCTCACCACTGCGCCAGGGAGGTCGCTAAGTATCATGTAAGTATGTAATGTATATATATTTCAATAAATTGTTTAATTCCAGTTCATGCAACGCATGGTGGCGGCGATGTCCAACAACCAGACCAACACGCAGCAGCCGCCCGAGCAGCGCTACTCGCAGCAGCTGGAGCAGCTCGCTGCGATGGGATTCCTCAACCGGGAAGCTAATTTGCAAGGTGAATGTCTATAGCGAGGGAGGTGGTGCCAAAACCTGCCACTTTTGTGTCAATGTTGCACAACGAAATTGTACCTCTTGAAACTGAACTTTATTTTTTAATTTCTGACCCGTCAGACTAAATCTAAAAATGCCTGCCTAAATCGTGAATTATGGTCTTGAGTTAATACAAAAATTATATAGAAAATTCTCTCAGTTTTTTTCCGAATTTTCCAATTGTCCAACTTAACGAATTTTTCGTTCCTTAAAGATCTTATTCGGATCAATATTTAAAAAAAAAAGCCAAATGTGACAAGCCGTTTATGAACGAAGAATATTTTCCCGGGATGAAGAGTGACTAAGTTACTACCTAGTCACTTACTGTGGCTAATTCTGTTGTACACAATCTCTAAACCTAAACTAAATTGACAGGTTTAAAAATAGCGCTATCCCCTTCAGCAGGGAAGATTGTGAAAGAGACAGGAATATATTTAGACCTGTCATTTTAGTTTAGATTTAGAGATTGTGTACAACAGAATCGCCCACACTGCCTGCCTACGAAAGTCCCGAATAAGTGCCTGTCAAAATCAGTGCGTTTTTGAGTTCAGACTATTTTTAACCGACTTCAAAAAATGAAGGAGGTTCTCAATTCAAAGCGTATTTTTTTGTCAATGGTACTCCACATAACTCCGTCAAATCTGAACCGATTTCAATATGTTTTTTTTAATTACGTAATTCAAGTGTAAAACAGTGACATGTTTCCAGCGCTAATTGCAACGTTTGGCGACGTGAACGCGGCAGTGGAGAGGCTCCTGGCGCTTGGGCAGCTGTCGATGAGCTAACACCCGCGCCTCTACATCGCACCTCCTACTCACTTGCACCACAGTTTTGAACACATTTCAACCATTATTACGGCGTTTACGTATATATATTTTTTTGTCAGGCAAATAATATAATCACTGTTTGTTCAATCTTGTTGTGCAAGTAAGTTATAACATGTGTATGTTACAGAAAGACAAACATAATTGTCCTGAATTTTGACTTCATTGGAAATCGCGTATATTATAATTTAAATATTTTGTCTCTTAAAAATAATTTAAATTCATTCCTTCTTAAATAAGGTTTTCTATTTTTTTCTTTTTATAGTTAAATCATTTGTAACAGTCATGTTGTAATACATTGCACATGTTTGCTATAATATTTAAAAATAATATATTATTGTAACAAAGATTTTCTTTACAGTAAATAATGTACTCATAGTACATATTTTTAGTTTTCGCAAAGCAATTTAAGGTAAATGATGTAGTTTTATGTAAATAGTTTTGCTTTAGAAACAAAGTACAGTGGCAAATATGGAGTTAAATTGATGTGCTATTAATGTGTACAGTCATTTTTAATTTTCCTCACACACTAATGCTTGAATGAAGAAATCAAACAATAATAAATTTATTGTTAAATAAAATATGTGTCAGTTTACAATAGTATCAGGAATCTTGAACCTCCGAAATAATAATTATTATTATAGTATGCATAATTGCATAATTGATTTATTAAATCATTTTTATGATAAGAAAAAATATACCTACCAAGCAAAGTGAATATTTTGTGTTTACTTTCCTTATTGAGGTACTGTGTGTTACATACATTTGAAATTTCACACAGATTGTTTAAGTTAGTGTAACTTGTTGAGGAGAGGAACATATAGCTGCAGCTCTTTCTGAGGGTCATTAAATTAAAAAAAAAAATATATAAGTATGGTAATACAATGGTTGTACAGTTATTTTTGTAATTTCTTTTTGTGGTGGCAGAACCTTTGAAATGAGCAATATTGTGCTTTATTCTAATAAATGTGTAGCAAATTATTTTAAGTTTAAAACAAAACCGGTAACTGTTGCTCAGTTTTGTTAGGGGTTTCGTTAAATTTCCATGATATCTAGAATAATATTAATACAATAAAACACTAATCAATAAAGTTTGAAAACGCTTATGTTGTTGTTTTTTTTAAACAAGTATCTATAGTCAACATATAGGTATACCGACCAGAATCTCATGAAAAATAGGGAAATTAAATTTTGTAGTAAGCAACACTAGGTTAACTCGGCTGCCCCAGTGATAAACAAAGTATAGATCGACCACAATCTCATGAAAAATGGGGAAGTTAAATTTTGTAGTAAGCAACACAAGGTTAACTCGGCTGCCCTAGTGATAAACAAAGTAATTATTACATTCAGAACACCTTACCTGGGATCGTTTCACGAAACGAAAAATCCAGCAACTGCATTTTAAATACAAAAACAAAGTAATCAACATCCAATTACTTTGTTTTTGTGTTGTGCTTGTTGTTTACTTGGTTTTTGCATTTATATTCCGGGTTAGTGAGTGCAGTTAGACTTGCTTTTACACAAGTTTAAGAACTCTATTAAAAATATGCTCATAAAAAGAGGATATTATACAATTGAAGATTATATAAATGATAAAAAAGCATGGAGCAATTTCTCAATGACAGGTTGCTTGGAAACAATCTAAGAAAATTTAACTCATGTCTTAAAATGAGTATTTGATTATTGGTGTTCAATTCGATGCTTTGATCATGGGTAGCCTAAGTATGTCACGCTCTCTTTAAACATTTCTGTGGTGGTGTCGTGTGGTGCGGGTTGTTACGTTCCCTCGAATATGGTTGAGCGATGCAATGGCTGGATCATGCGTCATGATCGTGAACGGGTGCCACCGTCGGAAATGGGGCTACTTTTGTCTGCCCTTCTTCACATGTGTAGAATTGTAAGCACCATTCCGAACCTGTGGTAGATTCATTTGTCGATTCGTAAGCGCTTGTGAAAGTTTATCTGAATAAAATTGAAGATTACTTATATAAATGATAAAAAGGCGTGGATTTGACTCGTTCCAGCAATGCGCGAGACGGCAATTCAATCATGTACTTAACATAAAATTGTTATATTGATATTGTAAATTTGGAAAAGAGCAACCGCCGAGTTTCTTGCTGGTTCTTCTCGGTTGGAATGGCATTCCGAACCAGTGGTAGATTCATTTGACTATTCAAAAGTACTTGTAAAAGTTTATTTGAATAAAAAACTTTTCTATTCTATTTCTATTCTAGTTACTTTGTTTGGGCAATTTAAATTTCAGTAAACGGTTCAAGTTATTTGAAATATTAAACTGTGGTAGTTAAAAAACTACTCGACATAAAACTTTTGTGAATGCAAGAAGTCAATTTCACAAAAAATGTCAGTTGCTTTGTTTATCGCTAGGGCGGCCGTAGTGTTGCTAACCTTGGAATTTCATTTCCCTATTTTTCATGAGATTCTGGACGATCTATACCTATTAATGTATTAATCACATTCAGAACACCTTACCTGGGATCGTTTCACGAAACGAAAAATCAAGCAACTGCATTTTAAATACAAAAACAAAGTAATCAACATCCAATTACTTTGTTTTTGTGTTGTGGTTGTTGTTTACTTGGTTTTTGCATTTATATTCCGGATTAGTGTGTGCAGTTACTTTTTTGGGCAATTCAAATTGCAGTAAACGGTTCGAGTTATTTAAAATATTAAACTGTGGTAAAAAACTACTCGACATAAAACTTTTGTTACCTACTGCAAAAAAGTCAATTTCACAAAAAATGACAGTTAAGCCGTAGTGTTGCTAACTTTGGAATTTCATTTCGGTATTTTTCATGAGATTCTGGTCGATCTATAGGTACAGAGTTGGCATAACTACCTTAAAAACGTGCCAAAAATACACTCACACACGCACAATCCTGTAACATAAAATGGCGCGTGTTCATTGTGATGTCTCAAGTTGTGCGTGTGTGAGTGTTCATGTATACATTTTAGGGAGGCCATCTTAAGTCACGAGTGTGCCGCAAACTGTTTTATTATTATGTAAAAAATGTAATGTTGTCTCTTTCACACTTATGAAAATTTTGATAAGCTTGAGCTATTTTCCGATCCACTAATTTCTATAGGACATTATGCCAGCTCTATTTAATAGGTACCTAATCAATAATTTAGTGGAGTAAAATGACAGTTGCTAATTGTGCTAATGTCACTTTGTAAAATGATGTTGCCATATTTATTGTACTAGTGATGTCCAGTTAAAAGGCTGTAGTGATAGTGGTGGACGTTCCGTTTTCAATATACAATTTTTTAATATAACGTCAAATACATAAAATTGTAAAATTACTATTTTTCAATTGTATTAAAAACTCGTAAAATGAGAATCAGTCCATTTTATTTCATCTGAATTGGAATTACTTTCGTTAGTATTTATCATAGAGATAATAATAATAAAGAGAGCTGGCATAATGTCCTATAGAAATTAGTGGATCGGAAAATAGCTCAAGCTTATCAAAATTTTCATAAGTGTGAAAGAGACAACATTACATTTTTGACATAATAATAAAACAGTTTGCGGCACACTCGTGACTTAAGATGGCCTCCCTAAAATGTATACATGAACACTCACACACGCACAACTTGAGACATCACAATGAACACGCGCCATTTTATGTTACAGGATTGTGCGTGTGTGAGTGTATTTTTGGCACGTTTTTAAGGTAGTTATGCCAACTCTATTTATTATTATTATCTCTATGGTATTTATTGACTGCACCGATAGTATCGATTGATCCGACAATATCGATGGCAGTAAGTATCGATTGCACTACATCACTATTAAAGAGTTGTAAATCGTAAAAAACAGGCAACACAGGAAACGTCATTTTAGTTTATACTAGATGATGCCCACGGCTTCGCCCGTGTGGATTTAGGTTTTTTAATCCCGTGGGAACTTTTGATTTTCCAGAACAAAAAGTAGCTTATCTGTAGTAACCCGTCACCAAAACGGAAAAATTCCGTGGGATCCCCACGATTTCGGAATGCAATTCCTTACAGCATCAGGGTTGAGGAGTTGAATATGTACCTACTTGAGTTCATTTAACGATAAAGTCTCTAATTGGTACCCCCAATATCAATTTAAATAACCGACTGTTCCTAAATCCCATTAGTTTTGGGGATCAGTTCCCCTACAGCATCAGGATTGAGGAGTTGGAATCCAAGTTTTTTGTAGGACAGTGTCGCAATGTTTCTCTATCGATTAAAATAAAAATTACGCAAATCGGTTCAGAAATCTCGGAGATATCGGTGTACATAGGTAGAAAAACACAACTCCTCCTTTTTTGAAAGTCGGTTAAAAAAGTAGCCTATGTTACTCCCTGGTTAATTCTCTACTTGTATGTGAAAGTCCCGTCAAAATCGGTTCAGCCGTTCCGAAGATTAGCCCGTTCAAACAGACAGACAGACAGACAGACAAAAATTTTAAAAACGTGTGATTCGGTTATGGTACCGTTCAAACAACCATATGAGCTTAATATGAGGTAGTTATTTCGATATTACAGACAGACACTTCAATTTTATTTATTAGTATAGATTACCTACTCTATAGGTATATAAAGGCTCCCCCACACAGGCGCGTTATTATAGGTCGATTAGTATCGGACGACGATAGTATCGCAGGACGGAGACGCAACGTCCTACTTCCATTGCGGCGTTATTATCGCAGCAGTGTGTATAGTCTGTTCATTTTCTTACGGTCGCCCTTTGTGTCTGGCCGCCTCTGCCGCGCGGTGTTTTACCAAAGACGCCACCGCGACTTCAAAGGCTCAAAGCATGCCGCGCGGCGTGTACAGGCACAAGAGGTTTTGGCGTTTTATACCTACTCATATTTTTTCGTTAAAATTCTCTTTCCTTTTTATATTTTTTTATATTCGTATTTTATTACAATATAACCATAAACATAAAATATAATATTCTCATGAACAACGGGTTTTCTGTCAAAATGAGAAGGATTTTAATCATAGTCTACAACGCTGGCCAAGTGCGGATTGGCAGACTATTCGGAGATTCTGTTAGAATAGAAAAAAAATTACAAACAGAAAAAAAGTAATAAAAATAAAAGCAGAATACTAAGAGCACCTGCACCTGTACCGACACTAAGTTACCGAACGAACTATAACTACATGACCATCCTAATACAAAATGTACTGAAAACAGATATCACAATAACGCATGCGATAAGAAGAAGAAAAAGAAAAGACTTGCTTTACAATATCAAACTCGAACACAAAACACGGGGAATACCCGCTTTTACCGTTCTGGTGTTTTCATAACTTATGAAACTTTTTATTAAATCATGATTTACAGTGTTGCTGTGTCAAGTCAAAATTTAATTTAAATTATAACATTTGTCTTTAAAGTCCATACCATATCCCAATGCAGTATTTGTAAACAGAAATGGCGTCAGATCACGTGATCATATTTGTCACTGTACTCATAGTGATGGGATGCAGAAGCAGGCCATAGAGATAATAATAATAAGTAGAGTAGGCATACCTACCTTAAAAACGTGCCAAAAATACACTCACACACGCACAATCCTACAACTAAAATGGCGCGTGTTCATTGTGATGTCTCAAGTTGTGCGTGTGTGAGTGTTCATGTATACATTTTAGGGAGGCCATCTTAAGGGAAGTGCAATAAAATTTCTGCCACGATCTGTTTTATTGTTATGTTTAAAAATGTAGTGTTGTCTCTTACACACTTATGAAAATTTTGATAAGCTTAAGCTATTTTCCGATCCACTATTTTCTATAGGACATTATGCCAAGTCCACTTCTATAGGTTTATGAAGCAGGCAGATTGTGAATGGACGATTGAATGAATATTACATTCTTAAATCGATTATCGAAATAGAGTGATTTTAAAAACAACCTTCTATCGTTGAAAACGATATTATTTAAACCTTTCAAATCGGATACTACATTTAATATTACTAGCTTTGTAGCAAGTTTTGTTACATAATGTTTTATCTGGTAATATCTGATTTAAAATAACATAAAGCTTTTTATAAAAATATATATGAATTGATGACAATAGCCAAAAGTTACCTAAAGGGTAAGAAATAGTTTAATTGCAGGGAGGGGGGGGGGGGGGGGAAAGTGCTCATCAAAAAAAATCCAAAAATCCTCAAAAATCCAAGTCGTCGAAAATATAAACTAAAGAGCACCAGAGAACACCCGAAACGTACAACATCAAGAGAAGCAGCGAAACGAATGACCCCGCAACACCCGAATCAAACGATCAGACCCGATGCAAACATCATCGAGTGCAGTGTGAGCGAGACAGTTGACCACGCAACGGAAAGCGGCGGCGACATGACAGCGCGGCGCATCGGCACTTGGCACGCCACTAGCACCACAAACCGAAGACGACCGAAAGTATCGCTCGCTCGCTCACTCCCTCTCGGTCTTGGTGAAATTTGATATGATGATAGTTAAGCGTTGGGAAGGACATTGGCAATACTTAGTTTAGGTATCACGCAAGCGAAGCCACGGACGTCTACTAGTTAAAAATTTATATGTGTAGAAGTCGATTCGTTAAATAGGCAGCAACTGTTATCATTATGGCATCGTTACCGAGTATCTCTTTATGCAAACTTCCAGCTGGTACCTAATTTTGGCAAATTCCACAGTCGAATCGATGCTAAAAAAACGATGCCGGCATTGGATGCGCCTTACTTAATAACGATAACAAAATTTAACAAAAATGCCTATTTTGTTTTGTAATACACACATAATACACTGACCGTTATAAAAATTACTTCCGATTTTATCCGAATTTCAGAATCGATTAAACTCGTTCTCACTCGTTCATAACATTCACTCTATGGTTCACTTTTCATTTTCAGCACTAGGCATTTAGTCTATATCTTATGTCAAACTCCATAGTAGGTCAATACTCTGTGGTTTTATTTTACGATTGTAGGCTAGATTTTTGTTAAAATATTTACGTAAACTGCTAAAATTGAATTGGTTTTGTGTGTAATATAAACTTAATAAGTTTTACTTTGGGAAAAAAGATCATTGTGAGTGATTTGTTATAAGCAACAGTGAAAATATGCTACGCGAAAGTGAAATGTCGTGACGAGTATGGTTTGTTTACCTAAACTGCATTGGCCTATGTGACTGACTATAAATTAATATTATATAGTTACGTAATTACGGAATTTGAACTTTCAGTTACGGAATTATGGAAGTCCTAAAGGTCCGTAATTACGTAATTGCGTAATTACGTAATGGAAGCTCTATAGTAATTATTGTTCTGTGGTCTCCGCCTATATTATAAAGTCAAAGAGACAGAGTATAATTATATTATTATCACATTATTATCACAGACCAATAACATATAGGATAAGTGATCTGTGGTCTCCGGCCTCCGCTCTCCTGGTTATGAAACTTTTGATAGCAAGTAAATAGATATTAATCTGTAATATCCAGGGGGTGTAAACTCTCTTAGAAGAAAATTTATACCTACGGGGGCTGAAATTGCCATTGTTAAAACATTCCGATGATAATTGTACATTTTTTAAGCATTGCAACACTAACTTTTCTAAAGTCATATCCAAGACGGTTATAATTCTTTATGTAGATACTGGAGTCTGCGCCTGAAACAATGTAGGAAAGACAAAGTCCATAATTTTATTCAGCTGGGCTATTTTTTCTCTCTAGTTTTTCTGTACCTTTACTTACTACTTACCACTTTATTTAAGTAGTTAAGAACGAGATAAAGCCTGTTCAAGGCCACATTTCTTTGTTTCAACATTTTGTTTGAAGCTCGGCAGGGTGATTCAGAACACTTCGATAACATAATCATCAATCGATTCGGTAAGTTATCGTACGATAAGATGTATTTTCAATTCAGAATAACCGTATCAACCGGGAAGTTGTCGAAACCGAAACCGAATCGAACCGACGTAGATATCGTTCGATTGTCATAATCGCTATTCACAACAACTTTATCAAACGCTATCAAAAGCTATTCACAACAACTTTATCGAATAATATTTTCCGAACATCCGATATTTTTTTACGATTATTTATCGAAAGCTACAGGGCATTCGATATCCTAATCTTTTTGTTCATCTACTCGTCAGATAGGTACTTTTACTGTTATTTCGGGAAAAAATATTTTCGGAGCCGCAATTAAAATAGATAGCAATAGCCGCAGTAAATCACCGAGGCGAAGAAGACGCGGTGAAGAGGATTCTTAAGAGACGTAGGTATCTACGGACATTGCTTGATACCTTTAACCCATTTGAGGCAAATGCCTCAACTTTTATGGGAAAATATAATAAAACTTTTGCCAGAATTTGCGTTAATTTTACTAACTAATAAGAGAGGGCATTACAGGAGGCAACACGTAATCATGTAGATTTATATTTTTGGTATGTACATGATTACCAACCAATGCCATAATATATCTCTCGGTAGAGAGTAGTATATTGCTTGCCGTCTGTCCGGACGGACAGACAGGCAGATTGACAGCGGAGTCTTAGCAATAGGGTCCCGTTTTACCCTTTGGGTACGGACATATGTATGGTATTTACGAGAATAGCTGTAATAATACTTTTGTAGTACACTTCGACGTTTTTCTCTCTAAATCAATAATTTAATGTTATCATTTTAAATAATGACTTTAATTACCTTCAAGATGATTAAGTTATTTTTTAATGTTATTAATTAGTTATTAATTAATATGAATGTATATTATGTAAAATTTTGGTAAAATAACATACTTCATAAATGCACATGTCTTAATCGCAATGTATCTTATCGATACCAGTATCGTAATCGATATCCAATTGTATGCTTTTATCGTTCTGAATTGCACGAAAAAAAATTTGGATACAAAATCGATACCAAGTCGTATCGACACGGTAAGTTATCGAAGTGTTCTGAATCGCTCTGCAAATTCCATAGGTTCAATTGTTCATGGTCAATTAAGTGTTTTTAAGTTGGTAGTCACTGACGTAATAGTACGTAATGTTGGTAATAATTGTTTTTTTCAAAATGGCGTCTTTGTTATTGTGTGGATAAGTTTCGTAACAATTAAAATATTTAGATTTCTTGCGATCATATTATAAACTTTAAATACGTCGAGTCGAGCTTCTGTTACTCTGTTTGTGTTTTATAGTGTAGTGCTATTTATATTTGAGACGTTGATTCTGTTTCATTGAAACAAGACTCATATGTGGAATTCTTTGCTCGTATGTTTTATTTCATTATCTGACCTGACAAATAAAACAGCAACAACTCGCCGGTAAAGACAACATCAAGTTGATTCGATTTCCTAAAACCTGCTTAAGGAATCTTGCATGGTACGTATAACCTAACCTAACTTAGTAGATTTATATAGATCGACCAGAATCTCATGAAAAATAGGGAAATGAAATTCCAAGGTTAGCAACACTACGGCTGCCCTAGCGATAAACAAAGTAACTGACATTTTTTGTGAAATTGACTTTTTGCATTAACAAAAGTTTTATGTCGAGTAGTTTTTTACCACAGTTTAATATTTCAAATAACTTGAACCGTTTACTGAAATTTAAATTGCCCAGACAAAGTAACTGCACTCACTAACCTGGAATATAAATAAAAAACCAAGTAAACAACAAGCACAACACAAAAACAAAGTAATTGGATGTTGATCACTTTTTTTTGTATTTAAAATGCAGTTGCTTGATTTTTCGTTTCGTGAAACGATCCCAGGTAAGGTGTTCTGAATGTAATTACTTTGTTTATCACTAGGGCAGCCGAGTTAACCTAGTGTTGCTTACTACAAAATTTAATTTCCCTATTTTTCATGAGATTCTGGTCGATCTCTACTTACTAAAATTCATTCTCTATAAATTTTATACAGACACAAGCACACATTTTGATATTTATAGTGATATCAACAGGCGTGCTTACTGCTTATGTCTATAGTTTCCTGCTAATATACTGATGTGTTACTGTCAACCATTTTCCAGACATTGTAGATACTAGTTAGGAAAAATAATATTGGTAGCCCACCCTTAGTGTTTACTATTTATTAGGTACATATAGGGTAGTAAAAATACTTATATGTTATGGTATATATTATTTGTAATAATTAGTACCAATTAATCTACAAAATCTAGTCTGCCAATCCGCTTGGCCAGCGTGGTACACTATGGCCAAAACCCTTCTCACTCTGTGAGGAGACCCGTGCTCTAGTGAGCCGGTAATAGATTGATCATGATGAATCAACAAAATTGTTTCTTTTCAGATTTGAACTAAGTATGTGATTGAACAGAGGTTTTACTGATTGTACTAAACGGAAGTTACAAAGAACTGCTGTTCCATGTGATGTAATTGAATATGAAAATATTAACAGCATTGTAAATAGTGTCTCATACATATTATGTTTAAAATGATTTTGTATGTATTTGGAAAATAGATCGTTTTCAGAAGAAGTGTCAGCCACCACACTCAAAAAAAATCCTTACACATAAATAAATGTGAATTGTTAGAAAGAAAACCTGTTGTTTTATTTTGAATCCTAACTAAAACTTTATTGATAAGGCATTTTGACTCGAAAGAGAACTTGGTGTATTTTATTTCACCAGTTCTCTCTCGAGTCAAAATGCCTTATCTAAAAATATTATTTAGGATAAGTAGGTATAGAATCTCCCGCCGTCAGAGTTGTTGGTGGGCTGAATCTAGATGGCGCTGAACTGTTCTCATTTTTTTACTATGGAGTTTACATTCTTCTCTCGTTAGAGAGTATTTTTGTTCTGTGGTAATATCTATTTACTTGCTATCAAAAGTATGAATACGAAAACGATGAATTATTTTTTAACGAGAACTTTAAAAGGAAAATATGAAACATAATTTACAGATGCCCAAAACAATAGTTCCGACTAAAATTGTGAGCAATTTTTGAGGTTAGTTTTTAATCAATATCTTTGTTGATCAGTGAAAAATAATAAATTAAAACATGTAACAAGCTGAAAACACATTGTTTCAGAATATGTATTCTCCGCGTCAGAAAATACTCTGGTTCGCGTTTAGCTCACGGATTTTTGTGCTATTTCTTCAAGCTGTCTCCAATATTATTCTGCCAGATCACAACGCAGATGTATTTGTTAGTCCAGAGGATCCCACTTTGCGTAAAAGTAGACTTGATGGTATAGTTGATACAGTTTTCGGCGGCTTGAAACGATGGGACGCGCAGTATTTTGTACATATAGCTCAGTTTGGGTACACTTATGAAAATTGTTTAGCATTTTTTCCTTTGTTTCCCCTAATTGTAAGATATGTTGCTTATATATTGAATAGTATTTTAGGTTCATTTCTTAATTTACATAGTTCTCTGCTGATCTCTGCAACTATTGTTAATTTACTGTTTTTTATCAAATCTGCCGATATCTTACATAGACTAAGTGTAAGAATACTCAAAAGTGAAAGTAGAGCATACAAGTCTGTCATTCTGTACTGTGCTAATCCAGCTAGTATATTTTTTTCAGCTCCTTATTCTGAATCTTTATTTGCATTTATGTCTTTTTATACTATGTTTAAATGTACTGAAAATGAGACCTTAAGGTTTGCTAACATAGACATTACAAGTGCATTACCAGCTGGGTTCTCAATGATCACCAGATCAAATGGGATTATTAATTTAGGTTTCATTTTTTATGCTAGCTTCAAAAATGTGATAGAGCGAACTTTGCCTGAAATTGTGTACAAATATAAGACACTTAAGCATAGAATAATTCTTCCATTTTTACTTTTACCACTGTTTACATCCAGTGTAGCATTGTTTATGACTGTGATAGTAGCCATCATTCCATTTGTTTTAGTGCAAACATATAATTACTTTAAATTTTGTATTCATAGTGATCACAATTTGCCAGAATTTTTATCCAGTTCAGAGTTCATATTACCAGGAACAGCTGAAAGCCCATGGTGTAACAATTCACTGCCTTTGTCATACTCATATGTACAAAACCATTATTGGGAAGTAGGTTTGTTTAAGTATTACAAGTTAAAGCAAATACCAAATTTTATGCTCGCCTTCCCCATTATTTTCTTGATCTTGCATAATTGTTTATGTTATATTAAAAACAATTTGAGATTATGTTTCAGACTTGGGTTAAAAGATAACATTTTTAATTATGGTTATCCAAGCAAAATAGCATACAGGCAAAAACAATATTCCAAGTCTTTTGGGGCCAATGATCGTTCCTTCTTTGTATATGTGATACATGCAATGGCTTTAACTATTTTTTGTATTGCCTTTGTACACATCCAAGTAGCAACAAGAATGTTGGCTTCGGCTAGTCCATTGTTATACTGGATTTGCTCAAGTAAAATGAATGTTGGCCCCACTCCAACTTCTGATCAAAACACCATCAATGAGCATTTTCGTCGTATCGGTGTTGGTAAGAGAATACCATCACACCATTTGTCCATTGCTAATTTGGAAGGAGTTGACAATATGTATAGTAAATGGAAAACCTTTTTAATATCTAGGAGAATGCCTGATTGTCAATCACAAATTATACAGTGTTATTTTCTTGGGTATCTTGTTATTGGTACAATTTTGTTTTCTAATTTCTACCCTTGGACTTGATTATATTTTATTAGATGTATTTCATGACATATCACACTATTAATTTAATTTAATATTTGAATATAAGTATAAATTATTCTGACATATCATTTGCATTACTTGAACATTTTAAAGTAAATATGACCAAATCTAGTCAATCTTAGTAAAGTTTTTATAGTAGGTATTCAGATTTAAGTACTTTAATGGATAATAATATTTCTCTGCTTGGAGTTAATAATGCATGGGGCCTTTTAAAAACAAGTCCATTATACATTTTGATCTAAGGTTGTCATTTTAGATAATATAATTGCTTAATATAATATATTATGTAAGTAAATAGATTAATAATTTAATTATTTTAGCTAGATCTAACAAAGTTGGCTTTTTAAATTAAGTAATTTTTGAATCTAAAGGATTTTAAAATACTTTAAAACCATATTTTAAAGTATTTTACTTAAAAGAAAGCCTGGCGCACTTCGTGCGCCTAGATTGAATGATCCATTTGGCATATTTAAGTTATCTCAGTTATTTAGCTGTAAACAGCTTCTTAACTTCTCACACAAATTAACTAGGTACGTATCATTGCTAATAAAGTACTAAAATTTTCTAAAATCATAATATGCAAGTCTGTCACAATTTATACTATAATTTACTGTGCAAGTGTTTTTGTGTTATCATTAACAAGGTTTTACCACTGATCTTAACAGGCGCACAGCGGAGAGTAAATCAGGGTTGATATAACAACCTACCTTGTATTCTGTTTCTTACAAGCAAGTTGCAACTAATTCTGTCATATTCTTGTCTTCACTAAAACATGTTCACTCACACTCATACAATTAAGGACATCATGAACATGCACTAGTGTTCTTTGATTGTGGTTCTGTGAGTTAGTATAAAGTACCTATACAGCTATATTATATTAATGGTGTGAGTGTAAGTATTTGACACGTTTTAAAAGTAGTTATACCAAGTTAGTAAGTTGTCTATAAGTAAGGGGCAGCATAACTGCATAAATCCCTGTGACAAATGTTTTCGATTCCAGAAGAATATCAGAGTCCCATAGCAAAATAGGGAAATTTATAGGAAAATAGAAAAATAGTTGTTGAGGGCAACAGTGTGTTCTTTAGTTATACTTCTGAAAAATATACCAGTTATACAATACCTAATTCACAATCGCACAAGATATTGCTTGTTAAGCTTTTTTTCAAGTGTTCAATAAAAAATCTTAATTATAAAATTTATTTTATTACAAAACCACATTTACTATAAAAGATAAGATTAGAAACTTACAACACCGTCATGATTAATTAATTTTATTTAGTAAAATGTCCAATCGCACAGTACATAATACGTAATTTTATTTTATTTTCATAATACAAGTAATATTTGTCTATCATTATAATTTATAAAAAAACTGCTTTTTATGAATTACGATGATAAATCAACACTTTTTATTGCTTGACTAGCTGATGCTCGCGACTTCGCCCGCGTAGATTCATAAAAATCTCATACAAACTTTCAACTTTCATCCCCTATTTTACCCACTAGGACTAGAGGGTAGTTTTTCCAAAATTCCTTAAGCACGTAATTCTTTATTTTTAACCGGAAACCTAAATACCTATTTTCATGGATATAACTTGATAAATGAAGTGAAAAATGACACTTTCATTTAAACTCTCATCCCCTACTTAACCCACTTGGGGGTAAATTTAAAAATCCAGAAACAAATATTTGTTTATTTTTAACCGACAGTACAAATACCGATTATCATAGATATAACTTGAAAAATGACGGACTTTCATACAAACTTTCATCCTTTATTTAAAGGTAAAATTTGCAATAATCCTTAGTGTGCGCCTGCGCTTACGTCATAACAGGAAACTACTGTGAAAATTTCAAGTTTCTAGCTTCAGTGGTTTAGGCTCTGCATTGATGATCAGTCAATCAGTCAGGATAAGCTATTTTATATATTGCTTGATTCAAACATTGGGTTAAGAGCCAGGCAGTCTTTGCTAAAATCCACCCTTTTAAAATATAACTTAATTATGACCAAAGGTACATGTTGGCCACAATTAAACCTAAAAATACAAAGAAGTACATAATATCTAAAACATAAAAATATACAGCCTAATGCCACATTTCCACCAAACAGACAGTTTTAAAAACAATCTATAAGGTACTTAAAAAGAAAAACTTGTTTTGTCTTTTTCAAACTGCTCAGTTTCTTATAAAAGACTTTTCCAACAAACTTTTCTGTTCTTTAAAACACTCTGTCGAACTTTCGAACTCCTTGCAGTAAGGCTACTTTTAACATCGACAATATTTAGTGATTGTTGTTCTCACACTCCAAAAACGATTGTAAAACATCAGGCGTCAGAGGTCGCACGCCCTCATCCCCACTGGCATATCGACAAACTCGTCACTTGCATTGCCTACTTTTTAAAAGCTTACTCCTAATTAGTCTTAACTAGTGCTGTCGACAACACACTCGGAAATGCAGGGCGTAGGGGAATCGGCGGTGGAGTCTGGCAGCATCTGCTCGACGGGGTCTGCGTCCTGCGCTGCTCGCGAGTCGGCGGCGGAGGCGTGCGCGTCCCCGTCGCCGGCGCTGCCCTATGCGGCCGCCAGAGCCTCTTGCAGCCGCAGCCGCGCCCTCTTCACGCGCTCCTCTTGACGCCGCAAATCCTCTTTAGTTATAGTGACAGCCGCGATCAACGGCTGATCAGGATTTAAAAAAACCCCCGGACTCTCCATTATGACTTGCTTTGAACCGCTTTGTCCTGAAAAAAATATGTCAATATTAAGATTTTTCATATTATAACCACCTCTGAAGTGATTTAGTCTTCTGTCACAAAAATTGAAATCAGTACAGATTAGATAGTTTATTTTTAAGGTTTTAACGTTGCAAATATGGTGACAATTGATTGAGAAATAAGTGTCACAGTTTGCAACGTAAAACAATGGAGACTTGGGTTTTTATATTTACGTGATTTTAAGAAATTACAATAATTTGTATTTACTAACTAGCTTTTGCCCACGGCTTCGCCCGCGTGAATTTCGGTTTTTCACAAATCCTGAGGGATAAGTAGATTTCTGGTTCCCGTTCCCGCTCCCTTTTCCAACCTTTATACTTACTTAAGGCATTTTTTATCTCCATTCAAAATTTCAGCCAAATCTGTTCAGTAGTTTTGACTGGCCCGGTGGCGCGGTTGGCAGTGACCCTGCCTTCGACATACATTTACATACGACTAAAACAAACTAAAGAAATAAAAAACATCATACCCCTAATAAAAACAAAATCTCCGATTCAAAATAAAAATTACGAAAACGCACGCAACAAACGCAGGACACATCCGCACGCATTAGCTCCCTCGTTCGAAATGGAGATTGGATTGGAGCATGCACCCTTCACCGCACCCGCCCGCCGCGCGGCGCGGCGCGGGGAGTTCCGTGCAGCGCGAGCGTCGCGCGTAGCGAAAATACCTATCAGGGCGTTTTTTAACATAGGTACCTACTTACCGATTTCAACACAACTCCTTTTTTGAAAGTCGGTTAAAAAAGTAGCCTATGTTACTCCTTGGTTAATCCTCTACTTGTCTGTGAAAGGCCCGTCAAAATCGGTTCAGCCGTTCCGAAGATAAGCCCGTTCAAACAGACAGACAGACAGACAAAAATTTTAAAAACGTGTGATTCGGTTATGGTATCGTTCAAATAACCATATGAGCTTAATATGTGGTAGTTATTTCGAAATTACAGACAGACACTTCAATTTTATTTATTAGTATAGATTTCTAAGTTTCTGGTTGACCAGCGCCGCGTCGCGTGCACATTATTAAGGATAAGGCCCTTATAGGGATAGGTTCAAAATTAGTCTAGCGTACTCCGGCGTCCGTTATGTCCACGTGAGTCCAGCCATTGTTTTAGGTATGTAGGTATATGTACATAGTTCTAATTTTACTGGCATAAGGTTATAGTCATTAGTAAATACCTGTTATGGGTTGTGATGAAACATGTAAAGCAGTGGCCAATGACTGTATAGTGGTAGCATCTGAAGTATACGGCCCCAGTGATTTAATATACTTAGGCAAGGAGGTTGTGCCGATCACCCCATTTGCATCACACGCAGTTAGTCCCTGCACGAAAGTTTTCAAGTTCAGAGTGAAATACTTGAGACTGCTTAAAAATAAAACTGAATGTTCACGCTCGCAAGTCAATGTGATCCTGATCACGCACATAAAACAAGTGTAAATTGAAAATTTAAAAAAACCCCGACATTCGCCATTTTGTGGCGGCGGCCATCTTGGATTTGCAATAGTGCTATTCTACTAGTCAAGCCCTTTCATTTGATACCCATATTATTATTAAGGGAGTTGTGAAAAAATATGTAATCCGCCATTTTGTAGCGGCGGCCATAATGGACCGATTTTCATCAAACATAGCTAACAAGACTCTCGACTAAATCACCTTCGAAACAAAAAAAACCGCATTCAAATCGGTCCATCCGTTTGAGCGCCACAGGGGAACAGACACACACACGCACGCACGCACGCACGCACGCACGCACGCACACACACACACACACACAGACACGTCAAACTTATAACACCCCGTCGTTTTTGCGTCGGGGGTTAATGATGGCCATCAGGCGACATCAATCTGGCATCAGTTGAATCTGTGACCTTGGTTGGTATTATTGTTATCAGATTGTGTAATGCATGTACAAAATATCTCGATATTTTGAAAAGTGGCGTTTTAGTCAATCCAAGATCACTGATTGAACTGGTGCCAGAATGATCGCCTTTATTAGGTACTATTTTATGAGCTACGGTTGCAAGTTGCAACGACGCTGGCAGCGTTAAAAAGGAGCAAGAAAAAGTTCGTAAACTGAAACCCGACTACGCTTGATAATTTAATGAGAAAGCGCGGGGCAAGCAGCTAGTGGCGACATCTGTTATGCCTATCCGAAACTAATTTTATAATCCAGAAAGCCGCGCGAAGGTCACTTCTCGATGTTTTTCATAAATAAAATGTAGCATGTCACCCAGACCATAACAACGAATCAATAGACACCTCATTCATCAAAATCGGTCCAGTAGTTTAGGCGCTACGTTGGTACACACAATCTCATACAAAAATCGGCCACAAACATACATACATACATAGACTGCTAAAATCATAACCCTTCCTTTAGGCTTTGCCATAGTCGGGTAAAAAGATGTGTCTTTTAATCTCAATTTTGAGACTCAACTCAAGTTTTCAAAACATGTGTTTGAGTCTCATGACTATATGTCTCGTGAATATAAGTCAAGATACCAACATAAGTACTGACAATCATTACCTCTAAACGTTTTTCCCAGAACAGTTGCTTAGGTTTTTCTTGAGTGCCATGTTTTAAGTCAGTTTTCACTTTACTCTCCTGAGTTTTGTACACAGTGACTGGCTGTTTGAATATCGATGCAGTTTGGCGGATCGGAGGCACGAGTGACGCATCCGAGCGGACACCCCTAGTCAAACACATTACAACAAATAAATAGCATTGCAAGTTTTAATGTTTTACAGTTTATAAACCAAGTCAGTGAATAAAATTATGGATTTTAGAAGTAGATATTATTTTAATGGGAACAAAACAGACTTGAACATACAAGTCTGTTTTTCTAAGTCAAAATAAATTAAGTACCTACTGATATAAAACAATAAAAACCAAAAATTCTTTGTTGATGCAGATGTTTATTTTATACTTATAAATTATGCATTGCCAAAAATATTAACACACACAAACATTTACAAACCAAGGTAAAAATTAGGTAGGTTTAAATATTTATATTTAAATATAAATATGTGCCTATATTTAAATAGGTACATAATTATGTCTTCAATCAATTTTCTTTAAAAAAAAAATGTGTTTTGGTATATTTATTCCTTTCATGCAATATTAGTCATGCTTTATGAATCTAAGCACTTGTTAAACACTGAGGATGTGCAGATATTTATATACCTATACACAGTTATGATTTGAAAATTTTGAGTAAACCTTAAAAGAACAATATTTTTTAAGAGTTAAAGATAAAGACAACCTGAACATTGACCAATTCTTATCAGTGTATAACTAAAAGCTTTTCCTCTTTGAGTATGTAATTCTGAAATGACCATTGATCACTGACACCTGCAGGTATTATTGTAGGTGCTCTTTGTATTTAAACACACTACAATACTGAACCAAGCATTTTATCATAAGAAATAATATGTTATGACAAAATATGAAGAAAATTTCTATAAGCTTTTATATAAATAAGCATTGTGAAGGGTGTGAGCACAGAAAACTAAAAATCTATGTGTGGTAACTAATTCTTAATAAGCTGCTATAAGTAGATCTAATGAAACAAACCCATGTTTCATAATAATACTTGATCTAAGGCTAATACAAACAATATGAGGGTTGTATTTTATGAAGTAAATTACATGTGGAGCACTCTGACGCAAGCTTTTGGATATAGAGCATAAACAAATGTAACACAAAGCAGGGCTGCACTAATGAACACAACACAAGTGAGAGAAGTTATGGCACTAATGTGGGAACCTGTAGTCAAACTGCGCTCGAGCTTTCTTGGCCTTGCACAGCAGCATAGTGTTTATTTGACCCTGCTGAAAGTCGAAACACGACAGGTCCACACTATCACCCAGATAACGAACTAGCTCAGGTTTACTGCGAAACTTTTTACCTGTTGGGCTGCACAAAAATTTATTGTCACCACAGACCAGTTGGCTATGGACAGCTGTGTTAGTTAGTTGTGTTAATTTACTAGCAATGGATGTAGGGGATGTTCAGCTAAATAAATGACTGGCAACAAAGTATACTACGACTTTAGTGTATCTTAATAAACATTTTAGTGCAATGTTAACAAGTATTATCACCATTGAGCACCAGTCAATTATTTAGGATATATCCTGATATAACACACATTGCTCAACTCCAATATCCCGATGTTCAAAATGATACATAAAAAGAATTTTACAGTACAGTAAGACCACTTTCATAAGTTTAATTGAAAATATTCCTTAGCACAAAAGGTAATTTCTAATAAACCCACTCAAAACTATTTTATTTTAAACATTAATGAAACGCATGCCTTTTTATTTTAAATATAAATCTCAGTCATAACAGCATATGCCACAAGGACGGCTATCTTGTTCATAACAGCAGATGCCACCATGAAGCATACGGAAAAAGCAATAGAGGGTATACTTAAATATTTTCACATTAACCAAAAATTATATTGCGCAGCAGGTATATCGTTGTAACTTATAAAACTGGTCCACCTGTGCATACTGTACAATATTTCACTTTTCTTTACAAACTATTTGTGCATTATGAATTGATTTAATTTCCGTGAAGTTAAGCTCTTTGAGAACATTAATAATTAAAATGTTATAAAAGAAATGAAGAAAATATATATACCTGTAGTAATAAACATCAACTTTTCCAGCGGAGAGTCCAGATTTTCTTATTACTTCTTCTCTTTGCCAGCCTTTTGGTAAAGCTGTACAATCGCTTCTTTTCTTTTCTATCGAAATATTCATCTTGAAAAATCGCACTTCTGTGCAGATTTATAGTAGGTATTTTGTTTTTACGTTTACATAAATTGAAAATTCGGATTGTATTCTATTCGATGGATACAGCCACAGAATACAGATTAGGTATTAGTTACAGCACCGATTGGTACCACAGACCACGAAAAATAAAGACCACAGATAAAGACGCTTCAAACAAAATATCATTTCGTAAAATATAGGTATAGATCGACCAGAATCTCATGAAAAATAGGGAAATTAAATTTTGTAGTAAGCAACACTACGGCTGCCCTAGCGATAAACAAAGTAGGTAACTGACATTTTTTGTGAAACTGACTTTTTTGCATTAACAAAAGTTTTATGTCGAGTAGTTTTTTACCACAGTTTAATATTTCAAATAACTTGAACCATATACTGAAATTTGAATTGCCCAAACAAAGTAACTGCACACACTAACCCGGAATATAAATGCAAAACCAAGTAAACAACAAGCACAACACAAAAACAAAGTAATTGGATGTTGATTACCTTGTTTTTGTATTTAAAATGCAGTTGCTTGATTTTCGTTTCGTGAAACGATCCCAGGTAAGGTGTTCTGAATAGTGAATATGATTACTTTGTTTATCACTAGGGCAGCCGAGTTAACCTAGTGTTGCTTACTACAAAATTTAATTTCCCTATTTTTCATGAGATTCTGGTCGATCTATAATGTTGTCAACCTAATTTCAATAGTGATGGGATAGGTTCACTTCATTTCATTTCATTTATAATATAATTATAATCATAATATCGTTTAATTATTACAATTTAAGATCTTAAAATAATTGTATATAGTAGCAAAATATACCTCTAATAGGCATACAATATTTAACATTTAAGAGACTAATTGTAGTCTCGAACTAAATCTAATAAAGTTTTAAAGTTACTTTAGGAAGTTATTACAGGTATCTATCTAACATTATCTACTATATCGTCTGTACTGTAGTAAATACGATACGATACGATACTGTTGCGTATTAATTAATAACATGCATGTGTGTGCGATGGTGCCTCATCGCACGTTACCTACTAACGTCTCTCAATAAAGCAGAGTGACTAAAGCAGCCATGTAAGTTACTTGTGTTCCCCCGACTTAACAGTGGCGACGAGTAACTACTACGAGTAGTAAAAATAATTGACTAGCTCGCGAAATAACGGGAAAATGTCCGTGGAAAAATTTGGAATTTTGTCGACTTTTGACCACAATGTTCATTCGTGGAAGCAAGGGCGTCGCCAGGTAGGGGCAGGGGGGGGCAGCTGCCCCCCCTAGAGGTTTGAAAAATATAGATAATATGCTATATTTTGCACTAGATGATGCCCACGGCTTCGGCCGTGTGGATTTAGGTTTTTAAAAATCCCGTGGGAACTTTTGATTTTCCAGAACAAAAAGTAGCTTATCTGTAGAAACCCGTCCCCAAAACGGAAAAATCCCGTGGGATCCCCACGATTTCGGAATACAATTCGTTACAGCATCAGGGTTGAGGAGTTGGATATGTACCTATTCGAGTTCATTCAACGATAAAGTCTTTAATTGGTACCCCCAATATCAATTTAAATAACCGAAAGTTTCTAAAACCCATTAGTTTTGAGGATTAGGTCCCCTACAGCATCAGGATTGAGGAGTTGGAATCCAATTTTTTTATAGAACAGGGTCGCAATGTTTCTCTATCGATTAAAAAAAAGTTACGCAAATCGGTTCAGAAATCTCGGAGATATCGGTGTACATAGGTAGAAAAACACAACTCCTCCTTTTTTGAAAGTCGGTTAAAAAAGTAGCCTATGTTACTCCATGGTTAATTCTCTACTTGTATGTGAAGGTCCCGTCAAAATCGGTTCAGCCGTTCCGAAGATTAGCCCGTTCAAACAGACAAAAATTTTAAAAACGTGTGATTCGGTTATGGTAGCGTTCAAATAACCATATGAGCTTAATATGAGGTACCTATGTAGTTATTTCGATATTACAGACAGACACTTCAATTTTATTTATTAGTATAGATTAAGTATCTAAATTAAACCTGGCGCAAATGAAAACGAGGTCAGTGAAAAACTCTAATCTATACTCTATATCTATATCTATATCTATATCTATATATCTATCTATTCTATATACTAAATAAAATTGAAGTGTCTGTCTGTAATATCGAAATAACTACCTCATATTAAACTCATATGGTTATTTGAACGCTACCATAACCGAATCACACGTTTTTAAAATTTTTGTCTGTCTGTCTGTCTGTCTGTCTGTCTGTCTGTTTGAACGGGCTAATCTTCGGAACGGCTGAACCGATTTTGACGGGACCTTCACATACAAGTAGAGAATTAACCAGGGAGTAACATAGGCTACTTTTTTAACCGACTTTCAAAAAAGGAGGAGTTGTGTTTTTCTACCTATGTACATCGATATCTCCGAGATTTCTGAACCGATTTGCGTAATTTTTTTTTTAGTCGATAGAGAAACATTGCGACCCTGTTCTATAAAAAATTTGGATTCCAACTCCTCAATCCTGATACTGTAGGGGACCTAATCCCCAAAACTAATGGGTTTTAGAAACTTTCGGTTATTTAAATTGATATTGGGGGTACCAATTAAAGACTTTATCGTTGAATGAACTCGAGTAGGTACATATCCAACTCCTCAACCCTGATGCTGTAAGGAATTGTATTCCGAAATCGTGGGGATCCCACGGGATTTTTCCGTTTTGGGGACGGGTTTCTACAGATAAGCTACTTTTTGTTCTGGAAAATCAAAAGTTCTGACGGGATTTTTAAAAACCTAAATCCACACGGGCGAAGCCGTGGGCATCATCTAGTTCGAAAATAAATTAAGAGCTCGTAACCAGCTTAAAATGCTCTTGACTGTACCAACAATACTTTGTACTTTTCCCATACTATAATATCATCAACTTGCCCCCCCCCTTGGCCATCGGCTGGCGACGCCCTTGCGTGGAAGTCATAATATAAAGGCAGACTTTTGCAATGGTTTATCGCGAACGACATAAACGCGTCAACGGATGCGACGGGGATCCGACGACGAGCTGTTTTACTCAGTGCACTCACAGAAGGGTCGTACCAACTCGGAGTGGCGTTACCAAAAACGTTAGAGGATGTTCCGTTCGACGACATCCTTACTATCTTGGATACCCATTTCACACCGAAACGCCTGGGTATTGGTGAGCGACACAAATTTTATGAGGCGACCCAACTACCGTCCGAGTCGCACATGGAGTGGGCGGCTAGACTCCGGGGGCTGACTGCCCACTGCAGCTTCAGCAATGTGGAAGAAGCGTTGCGAGATCACTTCGTGATAGGGATGCGGCCAGGACTCCAGAAGGAAACGCTGTACGCCAAGGATATACAGAACGCCCGACACGCCCGGAACGCCCGGCACGTATGGTACGCCCGGAACATACGGTACGCCCGGCACGCCTTGCACGCCCGGCACGGCCAAAACACAGGCAGAACGGACATCGGTATCCGAGCCGTCCGACGTGTCGGAAACGACCGCTTCATCCGCCACGTCGTCACCTCTAACAGCGGAGAGCGGTTCACCCGGCACACCTTGCAGAGTGACGGTAACCAGAGGAGTCCGTTGACCTCGAAGCTCGGATTTTGAGTCGATACAAAACGCTATCCGGAAACCCTCTGCCCGAACCAAAAGGAGGTTGTTATGCCAGCATCCCGAGAACTATTGTTGATCTAGGGGAAGGGGTGTTGCGTATTAATTAAGTACTAACATGCATGTGTGTGCGATGGTGCCTCATCGCACGTTACCTACTAACGTCTCTCAATAAAGCAGTGTGACTAAAGCAGCCGTGTAAGTTACGTGTGTTCCCCCGACTTAACAGATACAATGAAATAATTGATGTTTTGATGATGTGAATCATTTGTATCATTTACTTTTACATACTCCATCCCTATTTATTTTTTTTCGTCAAAAAGTAGCAACCCATGAAAGTTGAAACGTGACAGTCCGACTTATGTAGGTACGGAAGAAAAGGAGGTACTTATACTTTATCTTAGGTAGGTATCTATTACTCTGTGTTAACCATAGAGATAATAATAATAATATAGAGGTGCCATAATATGTCCTATAGAAAATAGTGGATCGGGAAATAGCTCAAGCTTATCAAAATTTTTATAAGTGTGTAAGAGACAACATTACATTTTTGACATACACTAGCGGCACGCTATGATGGCCGGTTTGACACATTACAATAGTGATGTGGAATGTCAATTTATTCTCGAACAAAAAACAATTAAGTTTTGTTTTTGTACCTGATTAAATAGGTTTAATAAAACAAAAATGTATATGTTTATTTAATTTATTTGAACGAACTGAATATTTGAACGAAAATGAATATACATACTTTATATGCACACAAGAAACATATGAATACAAAAGATACCAAAAAAGGTGCCACAAAAGGCCATAATTAATCAGATTCGTCCATACTACTATTTTCACTGTCGTCACTGCTATCATCACATACATTAATAATTATATGTTCGTTTTCTATAATATTATCTATTTTCACATCTCTTTCATAATCTTCCCTTATTAATTTAACAGTTCTATTCACAACCTTTTCCCAGTCTCCTTTAGTCACATGTTCACAAGCTTCTTCTAATAATTTTAGCATTTTTTTTGTGGTAAATGGGGGTTCTGTATTGTGTCTTGCAGCATATCCCTTAATTTGAGCCCACACCAACTCAATCGCATTATACTCACAATGGTAAGGCGGTAACCGTATAACTCTGTGCCCATGTTCTAATGCTATTTCGTCAATGACGTATCGGATCTTGGTTGGTTTGTTTTCTTTTAAAAGACGTACTAATTCCGCTTTTAACATATTCATGTTTGCATCTACGCCATTTTTACGAAGCCATGCGACAATATCAGCTTTCTTTTGGGACTGGGCAGGTGGCTTGTCAATTTGCATCGAGTGGTATGGGGCGTTGTCCATAATTATAATAGATGGTTCAGGGAGGCTACACAACATTGAGGTAAACCATTCAGTAAACTTTTCTCCATTCATGTCTTCATGATAGTCTCCAGTGGTTTTTGACGCAAAAGCCATGAGAGAACCTTCGACAAACCCGTTGATGGTTCCGGCGTGACAAATTATAAGTCGCGATCCTTTTCCTACAGGAACTTTGGAAGTAGATGCTGCTGTGTCATCGTTCCAAGAACGGCCTACAGTATGGTTAGCATTAAGCCATGTTTCATCCAAGAACACAACATTTTGCCAATTTTTGATTTCTTTCACTTGCCGTAAAAAAGTATACCTTGCCATCGCTATATCAAATCTTTCCATCAATATTTTGCGTTTGTTACATTTTTTGTATCGAAATCCAATGGTCTTCAAAATCTTCGTTAAAGAACTTTCCCCACCGAAGAATAATCCAGCTTCCTTCAGTGAATGCACCAACTTTTTTCTTGTTGGATACTCCTTCTGTAAATAGTAGCCGTAAACATGTCTTCGGATAGCATCGGCATCAAAGCTATCGATGCCTACGACTGGTTTTGCTCGTTTTCTCTTTTTTGGTGTGTGAAGTTTATTTTCTTCTGTGCCAGTCTCGCCATATTTTTTTTTAGTTATCCGTCTAACAGTTCGTTGTCCAATATTAAGCGCATCAGCTACGCGTTCAACCACTGACGTTATAGGTAAAATTGGCCCTCCATTTTGAGCTTCACGATCGAAATAGTTACGAAGGCGTATTACGAACTCACGTGTCTGACTATTTAGAACAGTTCTCTGCGTACGTTCGGTCATATCGACGAAATCCACAACAAAGGGCTTGAACAGAGTCCAAATTAACGAGCAAGGGTCAACAGTAATGCAGTATCAATATTTGAAATCCAAAGCCAGGTCAAAACTATATCACAATCGCATTGCACTGACAGTTTATACTTTTCGAAGCAACGTCAATTCGAAACTGCTTTGTTTTGCATTGAGCATTGACGCGAGTTTGCCGGAGGTAGTAGTTGTGCTAGCCAGCGATCCTATGTGACGATCGTATTAGATTCCATTTTTAAAAATTTATTGATATTTTTTTGCGATTTCAGAGGTTTGTCCACATAGTGAAAATTGTTCATATTCACAAGTACATTCACCCCTTAAATGGTGCAAACTGATTTTTCTACACTTGTATACATTTAAGAAATCAATTTAATAAATAAATTTTGAGTCCTAAACCTAAAACTACATTCGATAAAATTTATGAATCTCTGCACATCACTATCGTCAATAAAGTAATACAATTATTTCCTTCAAAGTCGTTATCAATTAATACGGAACTTCATGAGCGGACAAACGTCAAACCGGCCATCATAGCGTGCCGCTAGAGTAATAATAAAACAGTTTGCGTCAGACTTAAAACAAAAAATGGCCTCCCTAAAATGTATACATGAACACTCACACACGCAGAACTTGAGACATCACAATGAACACCCGCCATTTTATGTTTTCGGATTGTGCGTGTATGATACCTAATCTAAGCGTGTGTGAGTGTATTTTTGACACGTTTTTAAAGTAGGTATGGCTCCTCCAGCTCCACTACTATTACTTTCTCAGTGGTGTTAACGAGGCTAACTCATAGAGATAATAATAATAATGATATAGAGGTGCCCTAATGTCCTATAGAAAATAGTGGATTGGAAAATAGCTCAAGCTTATCAAAATTTTTATAAGTGTGTAAGAGACAACATTACATTTTTGACATAATAATAAAACAGTTTGCGGCAGACTCAAGACAAAAGATGGCCTCCATAAAATGTATACATGAACACTCACACACGCACAACTTGAGACATCACAATGAACACCCGCCATTTTATGTTTTCGGCTTGTGCGTGTATGATACCTAATCTAAGCGTGTGTGAGTGTATTTTTGACACGTTTTTAAAGTAGGTATGGCTCCTCCAGCTCCACTTAATTACTTTCTCAGTGGTGTTAACGAGGCAAACTCATAGAGATAATAATAATAATGATATAGAGGTGCCCTAATGTCCTATAGAAAATAGTGGATTGGAAAATAGCTCAAGCTTATCAAAATTTTTATAAGTGTGTAAGAGACAACATTACATTTTTGACATAATAATAAAACAGTTTGCGGCAGACTCAAAACTAAAGATGGCCTCCCTAAAATGTATTCATGAACACTCACACACGCACAACTTGAGACATCACAATGAACACACGAATGTTTTCGGATTGTGCGTGTATGATACCAAATTTAGAGCATGTGTGAGTGAATTTTTGACACGTTTTTAAAGTAGGTATGGATCCTCCACTGCTATTAATTTCTCATTGGTCTGGTATCTCCTTACCTAAGTTTATCCCTAGCACACATGAAAAATTGTCGTTGTTGCACGGGATAAAGTATAACGTTGGAAAAAATTAAAGTTGCCATCTGAAATATCCTGGTCTATGTAAGGCCAGAATAAAACGAATTATACCAATCCGTTTAAAACGAAAAAATCCGTATAATTCGGAAATGAACCATTTTTTTCCCGTATAAAACGATTGGTATTGATGACTATGTTTTCAATCCCCGACGCAAAAAATGATGGAGTGTAAGTTTAACATGTCTGTATGTGTGTTTATGTGTGCGTGTGTTTGTCTGGTATAAAATATAACAAAATAAGAAACAAGCAGATAATCTAGAATTTTCAAATAACAATATCGCAAGCGAGAGTACGTTGGAAATGATTTGAAAACTGTCAAGTGTCAATCTGACTCATTGACTCTATAGGAAGAGGACTTGGCATACCTACTTTTTTAACGTGCATACCTACACTCACACACGCACAAATGCTTCCTTTAAAATGGCGGTTCTCCATAGAGTAAAGTGTGTTCATAGAGTAAAGTGTAATACAATTTATCGACAAATTTATCGATAAATTTTAATTAGTTAATCCTACCTACAAATTATTATTAAACTGATAGGGGTTTCCACTACGATAATTTTTATACTAGCTTCTGCCCGCGGCTTCGCCCGCGTACTTTCGGTTTTTCACAAATCCCGAGGGAATCATGGATTTTCGGTTCCCGTTCCCGCTCCCTTTTCCAACCTTTATACCTACTTTCAAGGAAGTTTGCTATAGTAATCTACCTATAGTTGTAGATATAGATTTCGGGTTTTTCAAAATCCCGTGGAAACTGTGCATTTTTACAGGATAAAAAGTAGCCTATGTGTTGCGTGCATTGGCAACACATAGTTTTTTTACAGCAAACTATTGAAATAATTTGATAAGTGAGCGTGATTTACCTAAGAACAGTCAGCGCCATCTATCGCGTTTTTGGGAGTCTATATCTATTTTAGTCCCACAGGAATACTTTTCCGGAATAAAAAGTAGCCTATGTTAAGTCAGGACATAATATATCTCCACTCAAAATTTCAGCCAAATCGGTTCAGTAGTTGTGGCGCAGAAGAGGAACAAACATACACACAAACTTTTGCCTTTATAATATTATATATTGTGAATATTGTGATTGTGATATTGTGATGATAACAGATATAACACCAATAACCCCAATTACAGTATATACAATTAATATTTTAGATGAATGACATTAGGACCTTTTAGTAAAAAATTGAAAGTATCAAGACGTGTTAATCCAATTACCCTAGTGTTGCTTAATACAAAATTGAATTGTCTTATTTTTCATGAGATTCTGGTCTACCTAATTTCCGTATTCTGACTAGTAAATGTGCTGATGGCATTGCATTATCCCGTAACCTTAAGACATCCACTGTTCTATTACATGAATTTCCGTTAAAATGCCCAGAGCAAACATAAACCACATTTTTATTTAGATTTATGTTTTCAGTACCTATTATATCCAGCCATTTTTTGCGTTTATCTTCTCCTTTTGGTAACCTTTACCTATTAAAATATACTCATATCCTGTCGATATATTTTATGAATAAGTACAACCCTATCTTCTACTAATCTATGAACATTAACTATCAGCTGATCAGCTGTCATAACAAAACAATAAGGTTAAATAAATACCAAGAAAATTATATAAAATATAGTGGAACAACTTTTATTTATGAATTAAAAGGTTATTTATCACTTTTATGATAATTATCCGTGCAATATACACGTTTCAAAAGAATTT
This sequence comes from Melanargia galathea, assembly GCA_920104075.1. Classification (NCBI taxonomy): domain Eukaryota; kingdom Metazoa; phylum Arthropoda; class Insecta; order Lepidoptera; family Nymphalidae; genus Melanargia; species Melanargia galathea. The sequence goes on along the minus strand of OV049874.1, from coordinate 11,489,604 downwards.
TATAGTACTTACCGATGAGTTGACAATTTTGGATGTTTTTTCCTATTTTTCCATTGGCAGCCTCTGATGTCGCAGGAAGTGAAGGAAATCATAATATTGTTAGTTGACATTTATGTTATTAAGTGCTTAATGAAAAAGTTCTATTGAATAATAAGTGAGAATTGTGATTTGTAGGTTATAACCTTGTTTGTTTTTATTGTGATATCCGCCATATTAAGGGAAGTTGCAATAAAATTTCTGCCACGATCTGTTTTATTGTTATGTTTAAAAATGTAGTGTTGTCTCTTACACACTTATGAAAATTTTGATAAGCTTGAGCTATTTTCCGATCCACTATTTTCTATAGGACATTATGCCAAGTCCTCTTCCTATAGAGTCAATGATCTGACTGGTGTCTGGATTAATTAGCGCCATCTATACTGATTTCTAAAAAATCAAGTTTATGTACCGCAGTATTGTAGAGAGCAGCGTTTCCTACTATGTAAGATATTGTAATATATACTCTAAATAGATGTCAAGTTTACAGCTGTCTGTGGTCACAAGTTTTTTAATGACACGTGACGATGACACGTGACGTGCTAGTGATGTAACTATCGATATTTTGACTGTGAGGATCTATAGGGACACAATATGCGTGTTTAAATATGTGGACCATACTCTAATATTACATTATGCGAAAGTGTGTCTTTCTGTCTTTTACCTTTTCAGGGCCCATCCGATTTGGACGAAATTTTGTACACAGACAGCTTGCATCCCGGGAACCGATATCTAAGGCTACTTTTGTCTTGCAGTATCAAAGCGTTCCTACAAGATTAATAAAATAAAAACCTAAGCTCACGTGAATGAAGTCTCGGGTATCATCTTGTTAGGAAATACAAGAATAATATGTTTCATATTATAGTATATTTTTAACCGACTTCAAAAAAGGAGGTTGTATGTATGTATATATGTATGTATATAAGTATGTTCGCGATTATCTCCGCAACTAATGAACCGATTTTGATGATTTTTTCACTATCATAATCTACATACTTTCAGAAAGGTTTTAGTGTACACATCGAAAAAAAATATAATAATATATATATATATATATATATATATATATATATATATATATATATATATATATAAAACACAAAATATACATATCCTTCTAGAACCTTTGTTGTGCCTTCTAGAACTGAAATAAAATCGAGTCTTTTTGGAGTCGATGAACTTTATAAACGGTGTTTTGAAAATACGATCATACAAGCTATTTTTAAGAAAAAATAAACCGACTTCGGTCCAGCAATCTCAGAGGAACCGCGGTGCACTAGTCAAAAATATTAGTGACATGTGGGTACATTTATGCGTGTAACATCGCACATAAGAATGGTAACTAGGTGTGTTATACATATACTAAAACCTTCCTGAAAGTACTATGTAGATTACAATAGTGAATTGTTTTGTCTCGAAATACAAAATATTAAACCTATGTATATTAATAGGTAGTAATATTATACTTCGTGCAATTTGCACATTGCACACGTTGCACATTGCACGAAGAACCGATGGACGTTGGGGTCCCAAGGTGCTTGAATGGTGACCTCGCACCAGCAAACGTAGCGTAGGTAGGCCCCCCCACTCGATGGACAGACGATCTCAAGCGAGTCGCTGGTAGCCGCTGGAATCAGGCGGCACAAGATCGTGTGCTGTGGCGATCCTTGCAAGAGACCTATGTCCAGCAGTGGACGTCCATTGTTTGAAACGAACGAACGAATATTATACACTTACTAAATTTCTTTGAACATTAATGTTTATACGTCACTCCGTTAATGTGCGAATGGAAACTTCATTGGCGGAATTTTCTTCTGCATTACAGACATCCATTGGTAACGGTTCTCTTGCCTTAAATTAAAAAAATCAGACGTGGTAGAACATTTTTCACGTTTCGCTTCAGCGTTTTTCATACACCAATAACAGCTTTTAGGGTAAAACTTTTAAAACGTGCCGCCTTGATATGGGTTATGGGATGGGGGGAGGGAGAGGGTAAATCATCCAGTGTTGAGGTTAGAATTGATTTTCGTTGTTTTCTTGAAAACGATGAATTACCTTATTATAAGAGTGTTAGCATTATACTCGTGGACCAAACATCTATCACTAATGACTATTTTATCTCTGAATTCGTGCCAAAGACTATTAAGTCCAACCCTAGTATTTGCATGTATTTTGCACCTTCACACAACACTAGCATGAAATTATGGTATTATTACAAATATTTGATATTATTATAATTACCAATGTGTCTATATGCGGCAAAAATAATAGCGTTTGCTTTTAAGCGCCTCCATTTTAAATTGTTTTAGGGCACAAATCAATTAAGTGTGAAGTGTTTTGAACAAATATGACTATGTTTCTGCGATGTCCAATATTGCGGTCTTATTCTTTGTGCCCATTCATTTCTTATTTTTGGGTTCTTTGGAAATCTGTAACAAATAAAAATTTAGCGATCATGATACAACAATCTAGCACGCGGAAATACACGTAAGTATTCATTGTGTGACGGCTACGGAATCTAATGTTCAAAAATTAAAAAAAAAAACCCGACATTCACCATTTTTTTATCGCGGCCATCTTGGATTTGCATGGTGTTATTCTACTAGTCAAGCCCTTTCATTTGATACCCATATTAACGGAGTTGTAAATAATAAATAATCTACCATTTTGTAGCGGCGGCCATCTTGCAGCGATTTTCATCAAAATAGCTGACAACACTTTCGACTAATTCACCTTTCAAACAAAAAAACCGCGTTCAAATCGGTTCACCCGTTTTAGCGCTACAGAGGAACAGACAGACAGACAGACAGACAGACAGACAGACACACACACATACACACACACACACACAACACACACACACAGACACATCAAACTTATAACACCCCGTCGTTTTTGCGTTGGAGGTTAAAAATTTTATCGCACGTAATCGATATGCAATTTTAGTACATCACTATGCTAAAAAACATAACCTTTATTAGTCAACAGAAAATATTTAAAAAATAGGCAAAAATGGGTGTAGAATTGAACACGATGATGGTTTCCAAAAACTACAAATAACGTTACATAATTTTAGATTATATTTACATACAAAACTATCAAAACTCACCGATGAAATGATAATATTTCTTTAAAATTTTCTTTTCGGCCCCTATAGGAATTACATTCTTTCACAGCACAGGACAATAAAATAAAACTACGGAAAATTTATCAAAAATAACTTATGATCAAACATTTATAAATTCTTGGAAGAAGAACACCAAAATAATAAACATTTATCAGCCTCGTGATTGATGTTTTTGGAAAATTATGATGCGACTAAATAAGGACTAAATTCAATTATGACACATCCAAAAACAATATAGTAATGATGATTTATGAGACATACCTATTTAATTTGGTAGGATTAAATTTATTAAAATATAACAAATAAGTCCATTTGACAATCAATTTAGTGACACGGTTAGAAATAATAAAAAGCAAGTGCGATTCGGTGTTTCATTTACACCTAGACAGGAGTCATTTAGGTTAGGTGAGTACAATAACTGTACCTCAAGTTAATTTTTAGCTTCAGATCTCTTAGTTAATAGATCAATGGTTTCCTACGCATTTTTTGTTCACATGTATTGTATGGCAGTTTCACCCCCCTGCCCTGCTCCAAAGAGTATAATAATCTATACTAATAAATAAAATTGAAGTGTCTGTCTGTAATATCGAGATAACTACCTCATATTAAGCTCATATGGTTATTTGAACGATACTATAACCGAATCACACGTTTTTAAAATTTTTGTCTGTCTGTCTGTCTGTCTGTCTGTCTGTCTGTCTGTCTGTCTGTCTGTTTGAACGGGCTAATCTTTGAAACGGCTGAACCGATTTTGACGGGACTTTCACATACAAGTAGAGAATTAATCATAATAATCATAATCATAATCATAATCATTTATTTATTTGCCCAGATTGAGTAATAACATGATCTTAAATAATTATTAATAGCACTTCAATCTGCCACTGAGTAGCATGCAAAAGAAAAAGAAATAAATTACAATAAAACCAATAAAACTTTAAATAATATAAAATGTCATGCTTGAAGTCTAACATAATATTCCATATAATATTCCATAATAAAAAATAAAAAAAAAGATAAAATAATGTCAACTGCACATCTACCAACTATCAGTTAAAAATTCCTTGATTGAGTAGTAGCACTTTTTCAATAAAATATCGTTAATTCTTTGTTTAAACAGTGAGGTACTAAGATTCTTGTCAGCCAATGACGCTGGTATTTTATTGTATATTTGTGGGGCCATATTAAAAAAACTCTTCCCGAAAAATGCGGTTGTGTGGTGCGAGAAACATATTTTATCATTCCGACGTTTACTTTCACAGAATTTAAAAAGTTTATGGTTAGTTTTAACGAATACTAAAACTTCATATATATATAAACACGGAGTAGTTAGTATGTTTAATTTATTAAAATAGGGTTTACATGAGTCTGTCTGGCTCAGATGGCATATTGCTCTCAAACACTTCTTTTGACTTTTGAATACCCTATCTATGTCAGTTGAATTACCCCAAAATATTATCCCGTATCGTAGATTCGATGTAACATATGCATTGTATGCTATTACCACTGTTGACTGATTAACAATTTTGGAGAGCAAATACAGTGCAAACGAGAATTTATTTAATTTTGAGCACAAATACTCAATATGATTTTTCCAGTTTAGACTATCATCAATATGAAGGCCTAAAAATTTTGTTTGTGCCGTTTCCGAAATTTTTTCACCTTGATAGTTTATGTCTAAAGATATTTTCTTGCGTTTGTTAACAAATGTCATAATTTTAGTTTTCTTAAGGTTTATAATTAAATTATTAGAAGTCAACCAATCAATAATATGTCCTATTGTATTATTTATGTCCTCTTCAAATAAATTAATCTCGTCACCTGTAAATATTACTGTACTATCGTCAGCGAATAAAACCATTTGATGCTCAGTTACAGTTGGGAAATCATTTATATATGTGATGAAAAGTAGCGGACCTAATATACTTCCTTGAGGTACTCCAGTTGTTACATTTTCCGATTCAGACATATATCTTGTTTCAGCTTTTTCCTCCCATGCTATGTTTGTTATTTGTGTCATCTGCTGCCTACCTGTTAAATATGACTTTAAAAGTGCCAAAGAGTTTCCTCTAACTCCGTACGCATATAGTTTGTTTTCCAATATTTGGTGATCCACATAGTCAAAAGCCTTTGTAAGATCCATAAAAAGTGCACATACATGTTTTCGTTCGTCCACATTAGTCATTATTGTTTTAAGAAATGTGTATATGCCTAGATTTATAGATTTATTTTTCCTAAAGCCTATTTGCTCTTCCGCTAAAATCCCGTTTTTTTCAAAATAGTCATTTAAATTGTTATAAATGTATTTTTCAATCACTTTAGAAAAGATTATTAGGTATTAATGAGACTGGTCGATAGCAGTCCATATTTTCTTTGTCTTGGTTTTTAAAAAGTGGCTTTACAATAGACATCTTTAACTTGTCTGGGAATACACCATATTCTGTACAGAGATTTATTATATAACATAGTACTGGCGATATTATATCCGACACATATTTGATTACTTTTGTACTAATCTCATCATATCCGCAACTGTTTGTATTTTTTAATGATTTTATAATGCTATTAATTTGTATTGGTGACGTCGGTTTCATAAAAATTGAATTCGGTTTATTCCACTTAATTTTCTTATTTAATTGATTTGATTTAATATTTTTTCTTTTAAGGAAATTTTTATTAAATGCTTGTGCTATGTCTTTAGGGTTCATAATAATTAAGCCGTCTTCTTTGATCTGATGTATTTTTTGCTCGCTATTTTTTGATTTATAGTTATTAATAATGCTCCATGTAGTCTTAGACTTGTTATCAGAAGTTTTAATTTTATAATCATTTTGAGACTTTTGTGTTAACTTAATTATCTTTTTTAACCTTTTACCGTATATTTTAAATTCTTGTTTGTTCTTGTTAGTAGGTTTTAATCTATATTTCCAAAGAAGTTCTCGCTTTTTCCTACAGCACTTTTTAATTCCTTTTGTCATCCATTTGGGTGTTTGCTTAGTATTTATTTTGATTTTTATAACTGGGAAACATAGATAGTAAAAAAGTGTAAAACAATCAAAAAATACATTAAATTAATTAACCAGGGAGTGACATAGGCTACTTTTTTAACCGACTTTCAAAAAAGGAGGAGTTGTGTTTTTCTACCTATGTACACCGATATCTCCGAGATTTCTGAACCGATTTGCGTAATTTTTGTTTTAATCGATAGAGAAACATTGCGACACTGTCCTACAAAAAATTTGGATTCCAACTCCTCAATACTGATGCTGTATGGGATCTGATCCCCAAAACTAATGGGATTTAGGCACTGTCGGTTATTTAAATTGATATTGGGGATACCAATTAAAGACTTTATTGTTGAATGACCTCGAGTAGGTACATGTCCAACTCCTCAACCCTGATGCTGTAAGGAATTGCATTCCGAAATCGTAAGGATCCCACGGAATTTTTCTGTTTTGTGGACGGGTTACTACTTACTACAGATAGGCTACATTTTGTTCTGGAAAATCAAAGTTCCCACGAGATTTTTACAAACCTAAATACACACGGGCGAAGCCGTGGGCATCATCTAGTTAATAATATATAGGGAAAAAGCCCTGCTGACTGCTCTGTGGTCAGTGCTCGTTAGAGAGTATTTTTATTCTGTGGGTCAGTGCAGGTGCAAAAATTGTTGTGTTTGCGTTGCGATTTTTGTAACTTTCGTTAAATACCTATTTGTGAATCACAAAAGTATTTTCAGTGAATTATATTTCTTGAATGCATTTTGTCTATGTGGTGTGAAGTTCACAAACGTAAGTACTGTACAATCACAATATAATGTTTTAAGTTTTCACTATACAGAATTGTCAACTCTTGCCTCTACTTTCACTTTTAAAAGTGTAATATTCGTAAAATGTAGTGTGTATATGTAATCTTATAAATAATTAGGAAAAGTACGTGATCCAGCATAAAGTATACACAAGTATTTACGATCACGACGGTATATCTATTTTTAGTTTGCCAAAATATAGCTACCAACCTGTTGTAACCCGGTTCTTAATCGAAAGAGTTTCGAGATTTTATTAAATATTGAAACCCTTATTTTTTCAAAGATTTTTACCCCAAGATTCCGTATACCTATGAATACTAATCATTAAAAAAAATTTGGACCAAACTTACAATTTTTATCTGGATCTAAGTAGATAATATACTTGTTTACTTGGCTTTACTTATAAGTTGAAAAAGTCATACTATGTAATGATATTAATTCTTGCTTAATCCATTATATTCCTACATACTTACATATAATGTTAAATAGTAGCTACAATTTTATTAGGTATATAGCAAAACATGTCAATATAATATATAATAGTATGACAATATCAAGATTTAGATGATATTATGATTTGTATAATAATAATAATAATAATAATATGTTTCATTACACAAATTATTCATTATATATTATAATATTCACAAATACATATTGTGAGTGGCGAGAAATCTAGCCTGCACTGTGAAATTTATTTACCATATTTTAATAAAAGAAATTCGTGAATTTTAAATTGCAAGTGCGTGCAGTTTTATATACATTTCCATATGTCACAGTGATAAAGCATCTGTGAGCCATAAAGAAAAAATATCTGTGGAGCACTATTTTTCCAAAACTGTTCATAACAATATAGTAGTATCTAGTTGAAGAAATGCTTGTTCTGTCAGAACTGAAGTTTGTGTACTTCTGAAGAGCTTTCTATGAGTCTTAATGTAGGGCACATGGCATGAAGAGCAATGTCACAGCATTCATGCACTATACATATTACCAAAGTCAGCCAGCCAGTTACTGACTTGGGTAGAAGTTGCTTAATCAGAACAATCCACTGATATGCACCTCTCATAACCAGGCCACACATACCTTAAGAGAAATGAAAGTGCACTCGAACTATAATCACAACACTTTTTTGTTATATTTTATAAAAATCCTAAAAATTATTAAATCTCTAAATGTTTAGTTAGTTTATTAGTAGCATTAGTATCATCTACAAAATATTTGTTTTTGCTTTATCTTTCGATTCAAGTTTTTTTAATCGTATTATGTAACATGTCTGACAGGTGTTAACTCTCACATTTAGATCAATTAGATGTTTGAATAATTTACTAGATTCAACGTCATCTAAGGCAGACCTTGAACTTTGTTTTGCACAGGGTTGTGTTTAGAAGTTATGGTAAAATGATTTAAAATAACAGCTATTGAATTGTGAGATACAAAAATCTTAACACCTGCTTGTACTATGTAACTAGGTGATGCATGCAACTTCATCCGCGTGAATTTAGGTTTTTTAAAAATTCCTTGGAAACTATGATTTTCTGGGAAAAAAGTAATCTATGTCCTTCTCTAAGGACAAACAGAGTTACTTTCGCATTTATAATATTACTATGGATTCTTCTTCTTTTTTCCGGGCAGGTGTCCGCATCTAAAATTACAAACTTATTTTAACATTTAAACTATCGTGAGTGATATTCATTTTTAAGGAATTGAAACACCGGTTTTAACTCACGTGTATTTCTGTAGAAGTGTGCCCGACTAGTTTCGAACCCATCCGGGGCCCTTAGTCATGAGCATGTTGCGATCGTGTAGTATTGGCGTTACTATCCCGATTGTTTGGGTTACGACTTATTTCGTTCGCTTCTCGTATTTTCCGCGGTACTAGATGCTTTTCCCTGGATAATACGGTAACCTTGTCGAAACGTATGTAGTGAGTCGTGCCCGAATCGTGTAAGTATGTGTTCCGCTATTGCTGACCCATCGGTGTCCACATTTTTAACGCTGCTGATGTGTTCCCTTATCCTCGTTTGTGGAGCCATTAAAGCCAGTGTTTCAATTACATAAACTTAGTATGGATTGTGTAGTTATTTAATTAAAGGCCTATTTTTCAATGTATTCTACGTAATACATAAAACCAAGGAATTTTTATGCTATGACAGTTTTTGATTTTGGATTGGAAATCTGTGAAAATGACAGTCTGTTGATTTAGCTATTGGAAAAATCAATTCTAAAAACTTACAAAATTAGGACTAAAGGTAGGGTCCTCGAATATCCTGTTCCATCGTGAAACCATTGCAGCAGAATAAAAGAGCATACAAAATGACATTGAATGCGTAACTATAGCGAGCTGCTTGTTCTAACCAACGCAGGCATTTGACCAATATCTGTTTCGTTTCGTTGCGGAGATGTGCTAAATGCCTGTGATTTTTTTGTACCTAGGTGATGTAAATTGTACACGCTCGAATTTGGTACGCTATAACGTGACGAGTGCCGTTTAATGAATGTTATTCTACCTTGGCTATTTAACACACGTCGCAACGCCCACGATGACGATCCGTGGGTCATATTGTTATCTCCTCGAGAACGGTTTTACTACGCTGGCTTGATACCTATCATAATATATTGATTAGATAATATAAAATTTTGACACGAGTTACAATGTGTTTTAATAGTTTATGAAGCCAAAACTTAATAATATAAAAACCATATAACATTTGCGTTTTTGCTCAACCCAAATTCACTAAGTAGGTAAATGCCAAGGCAAACGGGCGGTAAAAATGCTAGCGACCATACCATATAGCAAATATAGCAAAGAGCTTCAAGTTATTAAGGTTTTTCAGTTATCAGTGGCGAGTGAGGGTAGGGCTGCTTTGTTGCTTTAGCCCAAATGCCAGGAGTGGCCCGTGACGTCATCGTGCGGCAAAACTAAAATGGCACGACATTTCACGGTACCGGCACACCCTAGCCCACCCTAATCTCTGTCATGGCAGGGTTGTTCGAATCTACCCCCAAAGCACCCGTTGAGGATCGACCCATTTCTTTTATGTAAGCTGTTAATCGGGCTTTAACGACTTTGCGGACGATAGGATAGCATTAAATATCTATCTGGAATAGATTTAATGACAAGTTACCAAAGTGAGAAAGTTGTAAAATACTAACCCATATTAAATACTAGCGCGCAACTATTAGTTGTTTATAATTCACGAATCACGAATATTGAAGAACGTTTTATTTTAGCATCAATAAGAAAACTGTCTTTGCCGCTATCTCAACAATCACTGATCGCATCGATTGAGAATCTTCCAAATTTTTGAAGTTGGCTAAATAAAAATAAATAGGTAACTATTCTTATTCATTAGATATATAAAAATTAAAATTGGTTTGTTCGACTTCGGATTAACTGTTCCTTTATTCCTACGCGAATCGTTCATTCCCTGTAGTTGAAACTTGGCTGAGAGATAGCTTACAAGTTGCAATGCAACCTCCGGACATAGTAGGTAGTACATTTTTCATTCCAGAAAGACTTCTCTCGAGAACGAAGTCGCGGGCATGAGCTGGTCTAATAGCTATATTTTTATATTCAACTCACGGTTACGTTCATCATGATCAACCCATTACCGGCTCACTACAGAGAGAGGAATCCACGATTCCCTTGGGATTTGTGAAAAACTGAAATTCACGCGGGCCAAGCCAGGGGTAGTCATCATGATCAACCCATTACCGGCTCACTACAGAGCACGGGTCTCCTCTCAGAGTGAGAAGGGTTTTGGCCATAGTCTACCACGCTGGCCAAGCGGATTGGCAGACTTCACACACCTTTGAGAACGTTATGGAGAACTCTCAGGCATGCAGGTTTCCTCATGACCGTTAAAGCAAGTGATATTTAAATACTTAAAACGCACATAACTCCGAAAAGTTAGAGGTGCGTGCCCAGGATCGAACCCACGACCTCCGATTAGAAGTCGGCCGTCCTAACCACTAGGCTATCACAGCTTATATATAGCTAACGGTTACGTTAACTTTTACCAATGTTTGTTTAAATGGGACTGAAGCGCACGCGAGTTGAATTACGGTCAAAACCCGGGTCACAGGAATCAATTAATTTCCCTACTGAAGCAATCTTTTTCTTTTTCAGGTAATCACAATGGAACCGCTACGGCGTAGTTCGACGACCACTCGCCAATTTGCGTAGCAGCCTTGGGTGGGTACATTATAACACGTTCAGTATTACCAGTAGGTATTACTCTATTCAAATGATGAAAGGCACGGTTCGACGCCTGCCGCTAACTTCACTTCCAAAAATAATGTCAACATCTAACAACGACGTTATGAGTGAAGTTAGCTGGAGGTATATTACCATCCCTATTCTCTGTTAACATTTGAACAGGGTAATCCCGTTTTGAGTTTATACTTTTATGTGTAAAAACGTGTTGAACAGAATTTGTTCCCGGGTTTCGTTCCTTGATTTTGTATTTTATGGTTTGAGTTTAGGGTACCTACTACCTACCTGTCGGCAGAGGCGTCTCTAGCCCATAGCGCCTGTTTGCAATCATTACTCTAGCGCCCTTTAATAAGTGCGGTCAAAATGGAATATGTAGGTACAAATGTGAAAGTGCGAAGCCAGCGCGGCGCCCCTAACACCCCTGCGCCCATGTGCACCGCGCACCCTGCACTATAGGCAAAGCCGCCTCTGCGTGTCGAGGTGCAGCTTGAACCTATTAGACTATGTATATTTTTCCCGTAAAATCACAGGGTAACAACTCTGTCCGTTTGTCATCTTTTTACGCCTAAACCGCTGGACCGATTTTGACAATATTTGGGCAAGGAGACAACATACATATACTGACTATACAAACTATATAGAATATAATAATATAGTCGGACACAGGGTACCTTTTGTCTTGACAAGTATAAAGTTCGTAAACTAAAACCCGACTACGCAAGCGAAAGCCGAAATCGCGGGGCAAGCAGCTAGTGGCGCCATCTGTTATGTATACCCGAAACTAATAATTAATAATCTAGAAGGCGCGCGAAGGTCGCTTCTCGATTTTTTCGTAAATGAAATGTAGGCTACATTTCATTTACGAAAAAATCGAGAAGCCTATGTCACCCGGACCATAACAACGAATCAATAGACACCTCATTCATCAAAATCGGTCCAGTAGTTTAGGCGCTACGGTGGTACAAATAGAATCTCATACAAAAATCGGCCACATACATACATACATACATACATACTTGGCACAGAGATAGCTCGCAACCGTGTACATCAGTTACTTTCTTATAATGACAACTATCGGTTTTGCATCTGGTGCCCACAAGAAAGATTCTATGTAGGTCGCCGCAGGAGTGGCGCAGGATGAACGCAGCGACGCCGCCAACGCCGCCCCGCGCCGAGTGGCATCGCTCTAACCTCTAACGCCCGCCACTAAAGTGTAGGACTTTCTGTGGGTGTAAATAATACCTACTATAGTTCGGCCGTTCAGAGAATGCGTTCCTGACACCTATCAGTTAGTCACGACTAGTGATGGGCACAACATAACACTGAGTTCGTTACCGTTCCTCCAAAATGAACCGGCGCATTATTTTAAGATTATTTTCGTTTTAAATTGGCGGAATCATTTAAAATTTATATTTTAGTTATTTAAGTAGAAACCAAAAAAAGGTAATATTCATATAATAAAATTGTCAAATAAAAACAGATCGAAAACACTTGAAGAACGTGGTCTATGCGCACGAAACGACAACAGACGACTGTTTTAGCGTCACAAAATGGCGGCCCAACGCCATTTGGGGTTACCATTTTCAACCTAAATATAAAAATGCTACTTTCTTTCGCGCGTTCGGTTTGGTCATAGTTTTATTTTTATATTTCATAAAAGTTATCTTATAGTCCATTATTTTCAAATCCTTAAAAAGAAAAACAAAGCGTATTATTTTATATTATAAGTATAACTGTATAAGAACAGATTACGATACTTGCCTGTTATTTTTAGCACAGCACTATTATACAAATATAAAGCGCTGACATAACCTTGTAATAGCGCAGTATAGATTTCGAAAAATATTGTTTACCAAGTTATTTGACACTCAGTTTGGCACAAAATTATAACATTCATTGATTATTGATATAATAATGTTGTTTTAATGCTCATCAATTGTTAAAACGGTAAACAACCAGCAAAAATATTTTTATCGTAACTGCAACGCCATTACAAAGCTACGTCGTCAGTTCAATCGCGACGTGTCAGGAACGCATTCTCTGAACGGCCGAACTTTACCTCCACTGAACTATCGATCCGCAACCGCGAATATAGTGTTAAAGGCGTGATTATGAATAACGTTCCGAGTCACGTCAACGGGTACGTTTTCATTCATTTAGCTAATGTATTTCACTGACGGATCTACTATGAATCTGATGGGCAGGCTCTAATGGACGGGTCGACCGAATCCTATTACCGTATCGTAGCGGGTTTGGCGCGTAGTCGTTCACCCTCCTTTTCCCTCAGAGTTATGGGCTGCCCTATATTGACAGAATGACCGCATCGCGTAGTCGTATAGTTAGTTGCCGCACCTAACTCAATCACGTAGCAGGGACTACGCTAATGTTCCTGAAAGTGGGACGGCCGCGGCGGAACTGTGTAAAGGGGTCGTTGTTACATAGCCTGGTTTATGGTAGCTGTAATCGTGTTTTTGGTAACATTGTTTAAAGCTTTGTACCTAATCGCTAAATCTGGTAGGTACAAAACTTAACCTAATTGGCTAACGATCGTACGATCAAACGATGCGATTTGGTCGTACGATCGAATCAAACATATGAATCCCCTAAGACTGTCCTAATTAAAGCTCGCGTAAGTCATCGCGCGATCGCAGTACTAATTTTCCTCGTACGACGAAATTGCATAGTTAAATAGTACAATCGTTAACCAATACGCCTCAAGCCGGTTACGCTAACGTCTGTGGCTCACTATTGTGTGAACAGTGTGGTGCTTAGGAATACAAAATGTACATATTGAAAACAATAAAAGTCATCGCATTGCTCAGAACTAATTCTAATTACCCTAATCCATTGAAATGTTACAATTTAAGGACCGAATATTGCATTTATTAGAGGACGCAATTTTATTTTTGGGACATGTGTGGGGGATGTCAATAGAAGCTTAACCTCAAGTTTGTGGGGTCGCCACCCTTGTCCCCCGGCCGCCATCTTGGAAAACACTTTTTTCGCGATATCTCGGAAACTATGCGTCTTACAAAAAATTCGTAGACATAATTTGTAGCAAATTGTTTTGCCTACAAATATGTCTATATAACTTTTTGCCCTAAATTAAAAATTAAAGAAGTTATAAGCAAAAAAGTGAGAAATTTTTTATAAAATCTTTTTTGCTCCAAAACTTTTTTTTATACATTTTACAAAAAAACTTCAGACCAATCTTGTATTGTTTTGTAGGCCTACTCCACGGACATCTTGCTTATAAGGTAATCTTCAACATCATAATATTTTCAATCACTTATTAGCTAGCTACTCTAATCTACTTTTCTTCGATGGCCCAGGCTGTGGCTGTGGCTGAAACATTTCGTTTTGACCGGATTCTCATGAGCATTGACGAACCCGGTCAACTTTGGAGCGCTGTAACAGCGTTTTAAATGAATGAAATAAAAAAAAATTTATTGGTCCTAGGTATTTTTTTTGCAAAATGTATAAAAAAAGTTATAGAGCAAAAAAGATTTTATAAAAATTTTCTCACTTTTTTGCTTATAACTTCTTTAATTTTTAATTCAGGGCAAAAAGTTATATAAACATATTTGTAGGCAAAAAAATTTGCTACAAATTATGTCTTTACGAATTTTTTGTAAGACGCATAGTTTCCGAGATATCGCGAAAAAAGTGTTTTCCAAGATGGCGGCCGGGGGACAAGGGTGGCAACCCCACAAACTTGAGGTTAAGTTTCTATTGACCCCCCACACATGTCCCAAAAATAAAATTGCGTCCTCTAATAAATGCAAAGCTCATGTAACATTTCAATGGACTACCCAGACTCCACGCAGTTGGACAAAATCTTGACAATTTCCCCGCTATCAAACGATTCGAGAAAGTATTATCTATTAATTATTATTATTATTTAAAATTCCTCGGAATTGTATGCATTACCTGAAATTATTTCAACGATAGCGTAATCCAAGCACGTCATGTTTTTAAAATTTATGTCTGTCTGTCTGTATGTTTGTCCGGGCTAATATTCAGAAAGGCTGAAACGACTTGACGGGATTTTCACAGGCAGATAGAGTATTATATAAGGAGGGATCAAGGCAATTTTTTTATCTCGAAAATATTAGGATTCCTGCGAAAGAAAAAGGATATAGCTTAATACGTCATGATACTCGTACCTACGGCCTAACTGCTGAACTTTTTTTGATGTTTAGCACAGAGATAGCTTTCATCCCGGAACTTTGTGTACTGTATATTTTATCTCTGGAAATCAAACCTAAATCCACGCGGATGATTTCGCGACCAATCAGCTAGAGCTTAGATCACTTTATATAAATTAGTATAACTACTTAGATTACTTAAGGTCAAAAAACATTACCGACGACAACCTGCAGCTCTACAAGAAATGCTCCTGCATGCCTCTCTGCGTACGATCTTAGTTCAGACTTCAGATAGATATTTAGATGGCCAAGGAAGTATATACAATATACATATTATATAAACATTCCTAACATTTCGTAGCAATTCATGGTACCATGATGATTGTTGTCAAGATCAAGCTAATAAAATGAACATATTTTTATTAATATCAACGAGTCATCCCACGTGTTTCGCATGGAGTCATCGGAATCGAGGAGTTTTTGGCATAGCGACAATTTTAAACATTTTACTATAAGAAACCCACATCATATCAAAGTAGGCATAGTGACAAAGAATGTGACATGTGTGAAATGGAAACAACTTAGGCAAATGACGATGCAGTCCATGGAAACTATAAACATGCTACCTGGAATTAGGAAGAGGTATATAAGATTAATAATTTTAGAGGCCTGATCGGTTTGTAAGCGGTAACACAGGTTGATCGGCCAAAACCTTCCACCAGATGAAAGGGTTGCCAAGTTCAGGTATCAACAATGGGTTGACGATTCGGGAAATCACAGCCTCGAAATACGATGCAGAATAGAGCAAGCAACGCCTTTTCAAAAATGAAAAAAGTACTTTGTGACCGAAACCTAAGCATCTCTTTTCGTATACGCATAGCGCGGTGCTATGTCTTTTCTGCACGGCATAGAAGCTTGGAGGTTGAAAAATTGGAAGCGTTCGATATATGGATGTAGAGAGAATGAGAATTTCTGGAACAGAGAGCGTACGGAATAGCACCGTGCTATCTACAGAGAATGGGAAAGGCTACAAAGATACTTACGTCTATTAAGAAGCGAAAGTTAGAATATTTTGGAATTATGATGCGTAACACCAAGAAGTATGAACTCCTTCCACTGATCATGCAAGGGAAGGTGGCAGGAGGAGGAGGTCGCAGAAGGATATCGTGGCTTAAGAACTTGACCAAACAAAATGGTTAATTGACTTTTTAAATGTGTCTTAAGTTTGTGCAACGTTAGAATACGCTTTACAGATCCTTCGTCGGACAACCGCCATCTGTAGACGGCGAGAAACTGTGCCTGTTTTTACGCCGATTCAACGCATAATGTCGTCTGCTTTAGCTCGTGTCCACTCGTAGTAAATTCTATCCTTCTGTCAAAAATAGATCCGTTTTGTTCCGTTCTATCTAGGACCATTTTTTGCCTTTTGGAATTCGGCAAAAATATAAATAGAACACGGATAATTTAGGGCGTTTAATTAAATCATTCTTATATATTCTTTTTCTTACACATACACCTACATGTACATAGTATAACATAATACATACTATGTGAGTTTTTACATAATATGTGCGTTTTTCGTCAAACATGCGGATTAGCCCAGCAAGCGTGATCCTGATCACATTTCATACAAAATTTCAGTATTGGTCAATTGTGAATTACGTGGACTGTACGTGAATTTTCACGCTTTCGCGATATCTCTGTAAATGCCCTGTATTCTATCTTAGCCGACTTTTGTAAGACCGACTATTATCGGTTGTCTGCGTTAGCTCGTAAATGTGTTAATCATCTGAAAGTGCTCAAACTGTTTAGGAGCTCACTGAGGGAATGAAGTCATGGTCGCGACGCTGTTTATAATAAATTCTTGTTGTCTCAAACTTGTTAACGTCTCAAACATTATCCCATTAAGTCACTACCAAAATATTTATTTCTGTTCAAACTGTCGTGTGATCTTCGAATTCTTCTTGGAATATGGTAGGATTGTTATGGTTTCGAGTTCAGTTAGTCTAGTTAGTCTAATACTAACATTCCATTCGCGTCGTTCGACGTTCACACGATATGAGGCAAGCATTTATTTCAATATCCAAAGAAAGGAAAGTTAAGAAAAGATTCGTGGTTTAAAAGCTTTTGTCGATTACTCATGATCATAAAGTTACACAATTAAGTTTTCCAACTCAAAAATTAGTTCCAAGATCCAATACCGTATCTATGTAGTAAAATGTTTTTCAAAATGAATTCAGAAATGCTTATCATTTGCCCGGCTCTGGTGAATGGTTTCGCATTTAGCCCAATATTATATTAAGCTTACCTACTCACAAGAGAGCTTGTTACCATTATTGTAAAGGTACTAAATTAGCATTGATAGCGAACATGTGACGCAACCTTTTCCATTACCTACATTATCTTATTAGACGGAGAGCTTATGTTCTGCGTTTTGACGTAATACCTAATGTCTAGCCTAAGAGAAATTATACCCCACCCCCTCTAGTGTCTAGCGTGTCTAGCCAGCTAGCTTCAGAAATGTGATGGAAATCACTAATGTCATCAACTCGCCTATCAAAAGCATATTGAAAAAGACAAAATTGTACACACGATATCGTATCATTGGTATGTGAGAAATGTCAATACATATTAATATCTGTGAATTAATCATGAGTTCACAGTAGTAGTAGTATGAGTAGGTAGAAGTACGAAAGTAAGTACCTAGATATTATGTAGGTACATTAAGCCATCCATGCAAATTGAGAGATTACCGATGTGTAGTTTGTTTACTTAAAAACTTAGGCGGAGATTTATAACTATGTAGAGCTTACTTTTAAAAAGATATGACCTGACGCATAAATCCGTCTTGTTTCAACTCGTGAGACTGGGCAAATTAAGTGTAAAATAGGTGCGCTAATAGATCTAAGTCTATAATGATTTCATTCAAGAGCATAGCAGCGAGGCGGAATAGTGGGCAGAACTGTTACTGTAGTCTGATTTTTAATTCGGTGGAATTCTGACAGTTGTCATTGTCATTTACAGATGAGTTATTTGTATGAAAAACAGGGTTATCATCTACGAAGTACGATTTTACCCTAAACTACTTTAATTCCCTGTCAACATCAAAAGCCCTAAGCCGCGTAATAATATTAGTCTTTTCGTCCTAAAATAGAAATCGCTAAGAGTGGAAACTAAATAGTGCACACTAACAGCAATAGAAAACAAAAGAAGCACATTGAAAAAAATTATTCAAAAATGGAAGTCGAATGACATTATCATTTATCACCATGAAGTGTCTGTCAGACATTTGTCATATCTACTTTCGGCAGTTGATTTTTATTTACGTAAGTTTTGAATTTTTTATCTTTTTTGTGGGAATCGTTTTATCTCTGGTAACATTACGAAACGTCAGAATTCCGCGGAATTGAAAATCCGAGTATAGTAGTAGAAGTTAGAACGCGCGTGCCGCAGCAGAAAAATACCCTCGAAACTCAAAACAATACCCATCGTAGCACAGCGCAGTTCCTATTGGTCTGCTTACTACTCTGCTTCGCTGCTATACTCTTGTGTGAAACGGCCATTAGGTCGCAACAAACGAGTGCTTACATATCACAGCGACCATTGTCCTCGTACGTTCAAGTTGAGGACATTATAGCAAAGTTGCGCAAGAGCTACACGTAACTACTCTGTGCGTACGCTAAGTGCACATGTACCGATACCGTACTCGTACTGATCGCTAGAGCGTGCTGCGTGATGTCGTCACCTGTACGGAAATCGATTTCCTCATATAGCTTACTAGTTACTTTGCTATTAGTACTATTTTCACTTCTCACCTATGAATGCCAATATCGACATTGAAAAAACGCACAAGATTTCTCATGATTAACCTTCGTGGAAGTTTTAAGGATGATTCACACTGCGAGTAGCGATAGTACCGTATTCTGCCGGTAAAATGAACAAGGTCCGGAGTCTTATCTTGAAATATTTATTGGAGCAGTATTTTTAATCATACAATGAATGGTCCTTGTTTCCATTGAATCCATCGATGTATTGAATCATATAGAATAGAATAGAATAGAAAAGTTTTTTATTCAAATAAACTTTTACAAGTGCTTTTGAATCGTCGATTGAGTCTACCACAGGTTCGGAATGCAGTTCCAGCCGAGAAGAACCTGTAAGAAACTCGGCGGTTGCTCTTTTTAAAAATAACATTATAACAATTATTATTATTAATGTACATGATTGAAATGCCGTCTCGCGCATTGCTGGAACGAGTTAAATCCAAGCTTTTTTATCGTTTATATAATCTTCAGTTGTATAATAAGCTTTTTTTATGAGCATACTTTTAAGAAAGTTCTTAAACTTGTGTAAAGGCAAGTCTAAGACATATTTTTTATTCGGATAAACTTTTACAAGTGCTTTTGAATCGACAAATGAATCTACCACTGGTTCAGAATGGTGCTTACAATTCCACACGTTAAGAAGGGCAGACAAAAGTAGCCCCATTTCCGACGGCGGCACCCGTTCACGAGCATGACGCATGATCCAGCCATTGCTTCGCTCAACCATATTTGAGGGAACGTAACAACCCGCACCACACGACACCACCACAGAAATGTTTAAAGAGAGCGTGACATACTTAGGCTACCCATGATTAAAGCATCGAATTGAACACCAATAATCGAATACTCCTCAAGTTATAATAGCGTATAAAGCGAATAAATTAAATCCATGCTTTTTTATCATTTATATAATCTTCAATTGTATAATATGCTTTTTTCATGAGCACACTTTTAATAGAATTCTTAAACTTGTGTAAAGGCAAATCTAAGATTTGTTGTGGAATTTTGTTATAGAACATTACGCCCATTCCCACAAACGACCTTTGGACCTTTTTGAGGCGTAATCGAGGAATCACTAGTCCATCTCTATTTCTTAACCGCCTATCGTGTAATTCACACTTTTTATTGTAACTGTGAATGTTTTGCTTAACAAAAATTATGTTGTTATAAATATATTGAGAAGCTACTGTAAGAATACCTATTTCTTTAAATTTCTCTCGAAGGGAATCCCGCGGTTTTAAATTATAAATTGCGCGAATTGCCCTTTTTTGTAAAACGAAAATTTTTCCAATATCAGCTGCTTTACCCCATAGTAAGATTCCATACGACATAATACTATGGAAATATGCAAAATAAACTACTTTTGCAGTTTCTACGTCTGTTAACTGTCGAATCTTCCTAACAGCGTAAGCAGCAGAGCTAAGCTTGCCAGCAAGTGTTGCTATATGGGTGCCCCATTGAAGCTTTGCATCTAGGGTTATTCCCAAGAACACAGTTGTGTTCTCAGTTTTCAATGGCTGACCACTTATCTTTAAATTGTTGCTAGTAATCCTTGTATTGGGCAATAAAAACTCGACACACTTGGTTTTTTTAGCATTTAAAAGTAGATTATTTATAGTAAACCAGTGTGAAACTTGAGATAAAGTATTATTTACATCGTCAAAATTGTCTTTAGTTCTATCGACTTTAAAAATTAAAGACGTATCATCAGCAAATAGTACAATATCGCAAGCATTTTTGACGAAATGTGGTAAGTCATTAATATAAACCAGAAACATGAATGGACCTAGAATAGAGCCTTGGGGGACACCCATCACTGAGGCTGATCCGGATGACTTAACATCATTGATGCATACCCTTTGTATACGATCACCGAGATAAGACGCAATGAGACTGAGTGCAGATTCTTTAATACCATAGTGGCCTAATTTTCGTAAAAGAGTCTCGTGCTCAACGCAATCAAATGCTTTTGACAAATCACAGAAGATACCAATGGCATTCTGTGACTTTTCCCAAGCATCGAAAATGTGCCGTAACAGCCTTGCGGCCGCATCGGTTGTTGAACGACCCTTAGTAAAACCATACTGCTCAGAGTGAAGTAATTTATTTAAATTAAAGTGCAGGAGCAGTTGGTTGAGCATTATTTTTTCAAATATCTTGCTGAGAGTTGGTAGAATTGAAATCGGCCTATAGTTATTTGGATCAGTTTTACTTCCCGACTTAAACAGAGGTATCAATTTACTACATTTCATGAGGTCGGGAAATGATCCCGAATCTATGGACTTGTTAAAAATTACAGCAAGATATGGCGCAATAACATCAATAATATTGTGAATTATTTTTACTGATATTCCCCATAAATCTCCTGTTTTTTTGTGTTGCAAAGATTTAAATGTTTTGATAATATCATATGGGGTTACGTATTTAAATCGAAATAATACATTGCACTCAGAAACATTGCCCCTCAGGATATTATAGGCTTCTGTTGGCGAGGAATTCAGGGAATTAGTCGTGGTAACTGGAATATTTTGGAAGAAGTTCTCAAAAGTATTTGCTATCTCTATATCAGAGTCAATAATATGATTATTAATTTTTAACTCCAGTTTATTAGTATGTACTTTATGTTTCCCCATTTCATCACTGATGATATCCCAAGTTGCTTTTATTTTATTATCAGAATTCATGATTTTCTGTTTTATATAAAGAGATTTTGCCTGTATGCAAACATTTCGAAACAATTTGGAATAATTTCTTACGTATTCAATAAACGCGGGGGTATAATTATATTGTTTTTCTGCATACAGGTCAAACAACTTGTTTCGACTTTTATAAATGCCAACAGTTGCCCAGTCACTAAATTTAAGATTTTTAAACAATCGTTTTTCTATGATTTTAAAGATGGAGGTAAATTGAGTGTTTATTACATCAAAAAACGTGCTATAAAGTTCATCCGGATCATCCTGCGTAAGGTCAAGTGTCGGTAATATAGTTGAGATAGTATGTTTGAATTGCCTTACTTTTTTAGTGGTAACTGGCCTATATTTTATTACTTTTGCTTTATTCTGTTCACTACTAGGAACAGATATCATTTGTCCGCAGTGATCAGATCTTAGATTACTGATAATTGATTTTTCGATGATTTTACAATCACAGAAAATGTTGTCAATACAAGTAGCTGTGTTCGCAGTTATTCTTGTAGGTTCAACAAAAATATTCTCTAAATTAAAGCTTCTAAAAAGATTTAGCAGTCTACCCGTAAAAGGAGTGTGGAGCAAAATATCAATATTAAAATCTCCACAAATTATTATTTTTTTTGATGACCTACATATCCTCCTTAGAACCTCCTCCATGATATCCTCAAAGAGCACAAAGTCACCTGTGGGAGGACGGTACACGCAAACTATAATATATCGCTCCAGCTCAACACAAGACAGCTCAGTAATGCGTTCAAGAGAAAGGCTAACAATGTCTTTTCGTTCTTTGTAATTGATATTGTTTCGCATCATTATTAAAGATCCCCCGCGTATAGCCGTTTTTCTTGAGAACGCACTTGACAGAGAGTAATTTTGTAGATGTACAATTAATTGATAATTATTGAGCCAATGCTCAGTGAGGCATAAGATGTCAATATCAAATTCTTTAATGAAAAGTTCAACCTCATGTTCTTTGCCAGATAAGCCCTGTATATTTTGATGCACAAGATGAATTTTACATTGCTTATCTGTTGTCTTATTTCCTAGTTTAAATTTGTACAAGTATTTTCAGTACAACAAGAGTTAACTTCTAAGGTCAATAAACCTGGATTACTACTATTATTAATTAAATCTATATTATTTGTACAACATGTACCATTGTCAATCAATGTCAAAATACTGGAATTAGTACTATTACTAATTATGTCAATGTCATTTGTACAACATGTACCATTGGCAGTCAAGCTTAAAGTAGCCGAATCCTGTATATTACAAGCTACTAATGTAGCTATTTGTTTTCTATATCTAGCGGGCAGATACATAGTATCTCTTGTCAATTTAAAATTTTTAATAAATTTATTTGTATTAAAGAAATGGAAAGATTCTCTATGACCAAAAGTTAAATTATACAAGAGCCCATTGAGCTTGTAAACATATTTATTTTGTGCCGGGGTCAAAGTGTCTGAGTAGGGAAAAGCACAAAGTATAAATTTGCAGTCTGACTTTCTTTGAATGTTTAATAAATACTCAAAACTTTTTAGAATTTCTTTTTTGGATAGTCGCAGACTATTCCCTATTAACAGAACAACTGTACTGTGCCTGTCTAAACAACCCTCCTTAATATTTTTAATTATATGCTCATATGGAGCCCCGGGGTTGCATATGTTAAATACCTGTTGTTGTAATTTGTTACTAAGTAGACAGCCAAAGTCTTTTCCGAACTCATCAGACACAACAAAAGTTCTACGTTGTCGTGAATGTGAAACATCATTTTGATTTTTATGGACTTTTTGAATATGTGTGTATTGACCGTCCCCGGGCACATCTAGAGGAACGCTATCTGAACACTGGCATTTATTTACCAGTGAGTCAAACCGATCCATATTATATTTGCTTAGGGCTAACAATTCATCAGCAGCCAGTATTTGCTCACCAATCTGTTTTTGCGACAGCTCATACTCATATGAAACATGTTTCAATGAATTTTCCAATCTCAAAATTTCATTATTAAGGCAATGAACGTCAGTTTCATATTGTTCTCTGACTTCCTGCAGTGATGAACAACATGAATTAAGTTTATTCAACAAATCTGAACGTTCTTTTCTCAACACTTTATTTGATTTGTATGTTTTAATTAATTTTTTGGTTTTATATATTATTTTGCCAATTCTTAAATATTTTTTAATTTTTTTATGACTACTAAAATGAATAAATTCTGATTGTGTCTTTTTGGTAGTACAAGGGCTGTCGCAAGTCAGGTCAATGGTGATCACTGGTGCCGTTGAGGACGAACCGAGCAGTTCGTTCGTTACTTATATTTACTCGTATACCTACTACTGAGGACAAAACATGGTCTGTCCTCAGTAGTAAATATGTATTACGATTTATGAGTACCGTGGAATCCTGATTTGCAGGCTTGCAGCAGTAAACAATTCACATAAAAAAATTATATGTTCTTTGCTATAGATAAATTATTGTATACCAGAAATAAAAAAGGCTCTAAGTATCAAAAATTTTTTTTCGTTTTTATTACTCTATCATGTAGTATGTTCCCTCGCCATTAACCTAAAATTGGAACTAAACGACTAGCGTAGTTATTTACTTGGTACTTACGGCTCTAAGAAGCGTGGACCGTGGAGGTATAAGACGCAGGGGGCGTAATTCTGTAAAAGGGTGTAAGTCCGCTGTCGCGTGCTTCAAGTAGTATGAAAACGGCGGAACTTACGCCCTATGCTTACGCCTGTTGTTGTTGCCGTCACGGGTAGAAAAGACGTAAACATTGTGATATAAGTATGCAAATAGTAAAAAAATCATTAAAGAATGCCGGTAAATAATATCAGACATCTAAGGGCAAGGTGACTCCAGAAAAAAAACTGCCTCCTGATGAGTTAATTTGATTTTATTGACTTTATAACCTACAAAAAAAATTTTTTTAGTTACTAGACGTATATTGAAGAGTCTTTCTGTGGTTTAAAAATAATTCCGTTTTATTAAGTTCATATTTGAATACTATTAACAAAAAAAGGGTCTAAGTGCCAACAATCTTTTTTCTTATAGGACTTAGACCTTTATTTATGTTATAACGCAAGGCACATAGAGCCTTATTTATGTTAATTAGAATTGGACTTAAGGGTTTTCTTCAGACTGATTAGAAAATGTATGTTCATTGTACTAATTATTAAACTGAGATACTTAATTTTTGCTTCATAAACGCATTTTATAGTAATAATAATAATATCATTTTTTTAATATAAAATATTTGCTGTGATGATTGCTTATTATTTAAAACATAAATTCCTCCGCTTTTTGTTTTTGGTACTTAGAGCCTTTTTTATTTCTGGTATTCAATTGCAATTTGCAAGTCACACATGGGAAGTAAGTACCTATGTCTTAACTATATCGAATACGCCCACAGGCTTAGTCCTTATCTTCATTCATCAATATTATAATATAATACATAATATGTATAAATATAATACGAATTTCAAACTTACCTTTGGCATCGGTGGCTCAACCTACTGAATCGAATCTAGTTTTTTTAAAGGAATAATAATAGGAAACCACTAACCAAAGAGAAAACCACAGATAAAACGGGAAAAATCTGTACCAAAATCATATGGTCATTCAATTAACTATATTTTTTGATCAAAACAAAATGCCAACTGCAACTTGTCCAAATTTTTGTTGGGTATAATTATTTAATGTAGTATAACTTAATATAAATTATAAACGTATACTATATATTTTGTTCTGTGATTGA
Source organism: Melanargia galathea (assembly GCA_920104075.1). NCBI lineage: Eukaryota > Metazoa > Arthropoda > Insecta > Lepidoptera > Nymphalidae > Melanargia > Melanargia galathea. The sequence continues at coordinate 11,463,992 of OV049874.1, read as the reverse complement.
ATTTTTAGCGGGTTTTTAAAATTTTCATTTATGCTTGCTTGTAGGTAATTTATGAAGATATTTTTTTTCTATGGATAATATTTTCATTTTTTATCACTTTAAATTATACTATAATCTTAATCGCGACTGTAACGTTGACAGTCACGTTTATATTTATATTTTTAATATTTATTTTTCTGCTTTAATATTAAAATTTACTCTACTAAACTTTTATTTTTATCAACGTCTACAGTTTCATAGAATCATGTAAGTAGTCGTTTTAAAAACTGTTTGGATGTTTTTTTTTTAATTCGGTAGGTTATGTGGATTTTTGATAATAGGGACTATAGACCTTAGTATCTGGTATACATTTCAACTTGCTAGGTCCACCCGTTCCTGAGAATATCGGTGGTGACACACGGACAGACAGACGAACAGACGGACAAGAAAGTGATCTTATAATGGTTCCTTTTTTACCTTTTGAGGTACGGAACCCTAAAAATGGTGTATTTTTGACTTAAAGCACTAATAAAACAAATAATTTAAAAGAAAACTTTAATATACCATTCGTAATTTTTCATACGGTCTACATAACAGGTATGAAACAACAATGAAATATAAAAATATTATTATGATTTTTTTTAGTTTCCAATTATAGTGCAGCATTGTGAAGAGGTTCACTAAAGTATTACTTTAGTAGTGGGAACGTGCGCCAGCCGCTGCCCGCTACACAACACCCACTCACCTTGGGGTTTGCTGTTAGTGTATAGAGCAAGAGCAAGAGCCCACGACGACCAGTATACAAATCACGTATTGGAATAGTATTAGAAATCACGTCATGCATTGCCAGACAGTGTCTTGGCAATCCCCTGCCAGACGTCCTTAAAGTTTAAAAGTTCAAGGGTGTCTAGCAGGGGGTTGCCATGATACTAAGTGTCTGGCAATGCATGACGTGATTTCGAATACTATTCCGAAGAAAATATAAAAAAAAATAGATTTTATACGTTGACGTAAGATTTTTTACACCTTAATTACCTGTTATCTCCCAAAGTAACCATGATGCCAACTTCATAGTCGTTCTTACAAGTCACGGCAAATAAGTCTAGCGTTGACCTTCAATGCGCAGAAGTCGAAAATGATGTATCTCGTGTGGTGAGGGAGTCGCGGGGAGGGCATGGGATCGTTCGTAAGCACTGATTAGCTCTCGCGGATCCCTCGTAAGCGCTGATTGGCTCTCCAATCGTACTGTGCCCCTCTCACTCGTACGACGCTGCGTGCACTTGAAGGTTACCGCTCGACTTACGTGCCGGGGGTTATACCTGTGTTGGAGACATACACAGAGAAACTTGCAGCTTTTAACGAAGGTCTGGCCGTCGGCGCGGCGTCGTGGGCTCTAGGGCTATGACGTGCTACGCTAAAATACACTATGCTATCAAAACAGTGCGTCTACAACTCCGTCGCGAGCAGCACGCTCGTCCGCCGACCGGCTGTTTCATAACATAAATACGCGATTATACATAATGTAATATATTATTATCTTACCAATCACTTAAAGTGCCTCGAACGTGATTCTATTCCTTTACAAAATACGTGTACATTAACTCTAGATACGAAGATAGTATTAAGGTGAATGTGACAACTTGGATTCTCTGATATTTCTGGACATTATTATCATTCCTATCATATTATGTGAGTGCACATTTATTTTAGGTTAGCCTCAATTTTTACTGTTTGTTTAAAGAGAATTGAACGCAAACTCGGTTAAACTGCTAATTTGAATTTTTTATCTCATTGTGTCCCAAATTACCTATGACAATTGAAATTAACCGAGTTGTTGAATACCTCACTATACCTAAATAATTTCGGATGTTACATTTTAAGTATGAAACTGTTGAAATTAGGTTTTAATAGCAAATTAATAAGTTGGACTCGTCAATATCTACTGCAAACGACTCTATTTTACCTATGGGGTGATTTTACCTTGGTTAAAATGTCCAAAATGTAACATGTTCCACATGTAACATGTGAACACAATATTATGTATAGTATTATGTAGAAATTACATATTTCATATTTCCACTGGCCACTGTTTTACAAGCGCCGCCTATGTTTGAGTAGTGGTTAGCCTTGACCGGCAACAAAAGTTTTATCCTGTTATGTAGGTATACTTTATGACTGAGTCCATATTGGCAGACTAGTTTTAGTTAAAGTCTTGAGATACGAAACTAGGCTTTTACCAAACCCAAAATACTTTTACACAACAGTTGTCTTGTCTAAGATTATGCGACATGACTGTCGGCGTAGCAAGCCTTATTTTTTTTTTCAATAGCTTTCACGCATTTTCCCTTTTTTGTAATAAAAATTCAAAATGTATCGAATTTTTCTCTTGAGTTATTATGTTAATAGCTGATGAATGATGATAATGACCTTTGTTCCTTGGGGAAATCTTCTGGGATGCAAAGTATCCTATCCACCACCACTTCAGGATACACTCAAATCTCTATGCCAAGTTTCAGCTCAATCGGATGAACGATATGCGTCTATGCCAAGTTTCAGCTCAATCGGATGAACGATATGCGACGAGGATGAAAAGAGACTTTGTATAAATATGGGATAGGTTTCTCTTTCTTTGCTAGACATTATTATAATTTGTGAACTTTGTGGAAAACGTGCAACGACTGCTACGATTATAATAATTATTATCGTGGACTATGTTGATTGACTAATGTTTACTGTAGTCGGCAAAAACTACTATGAGTCAATGTTTATCTGTTTACCTAAAAGTATTTAACTATTTACATTAGTGACGTACACAAACATCCCATACTACTAGTATGTATTTTCATCAATTATGGACTAGTTTTTGTCCGCGACTTCGTCCGGGATACTAGGTTTTTCAAAAGTCACGCGGGAATATTTCGTTTCCCTGGTATAAAATAGTCCAAAAATTCAACTGCAGAAAACATTTCAGTCCATAGCAATATCCGATAATTAGTAGGGAGTATTATTATATTCTTTTAAGGTCATAAAATATTATGTCGTAACATAAGAATACCATTTTACCCCCTTTGGGGTGGATTTTCGTCAATCTTTTCTTAGATTATGCCTTATAGAAAGTACTTACGTCCCAGTTAAGTTAATAATAACAATAATTAAAATTTCCTATAAAAAATTTCATCCCCTATTTTACCACCCTTAGGGTGAGTTCCACCTGAGTTTACCACCACCACCAGTTTTTAGGGTTTAAGGGAAGATTTTCCAAAATAACTTAATACAGGTTTTTATAATTTAAAACAATCTAAATACTGATTTTCATGTCTGTAACTACAAAAACACTTTCATACAACCTTTCTATCCCCTTAGGGGAGAATTTTAGTGATGATGAATAACCTACAAACTTTCTCAAGAATTCAGCTATAAAATGCAAAAAGAATTTTTCAAATCCGACTGGTACTTCCAAAGATAAGCGTGTTCAAAGTTTCAAACTAACAAACAAACAAACTCTTCCGCTTTATTATATTAAGTACAAGCGAAAACCCGCGACTCTGTTCGCGTGGATATTGGTTTTAAAAATCCCCTGAGAATCATTTTGTTTTTCCTAAGCTCCTTTGAGCTCATACCTTGCTAAAAATTGTTAAAAGTTCAATGGCGAATGTTTAGGTAGATCAAAATGTAAACATCCACCAGTGAAAGTCAGTCCAGCCTTTCAGAGATTAGCCAGTAATTTTTAAGGTATTTCCTTACTAACAAAAAAAAAATGAATGAAATCGGACCACGCGTTAACGAATTACAGCTAAGTACACATTTTGATTTTCATCCGCTCTCCCAAGGGAACCGTGCTGAATTTCGGGATAAAAAGTATCCTGTATGTTACTCCGTAGTATGAACTTAAATCGTGCCAAGTTTCATTTCAATCCATTCAGTAGTTTTTGCGTGATACGCGCACAAACATACAGACAAACAGATAAACAGACAAAAATTTCAAAAATAGCTTTTTTACGTTCTATTACTTATCCCTAACATCCCCCAGTCATTATTTTGCAAAAATCTTTAATGTACAGATACGGCAAGTCTTCGGTTTTATATGTATATATAATTATATGTGTATACGAGCGGATACCCGCGACTTCGTTCGCGTGGATATTGATTTTAATAATCCCGTGTGAATCATTTTGTTTTTCCTAAGCTCCTTTGAGCTTATACCTTGCTAAAAACTGTAAAAAGTTCACTGGCGGATGTTTAGGTACATCAAAATGTAAACATCCGCCAGTGAAAGTCCCATCAAAATCGGTCCAGCCTTTCAGAGATTAGCCAAGTAGTCTTTAAAGTATCTAATTTCTAACAAAAAAAGAATGAATGAAATCGGACCACCCGTTAACGAATTACAGCTATGTACACATTTTGCCTTTCATCCCCTCTCCCAAGGGAACCGTGCTCAATTTCGGGATAAAAAGTATCCTATATGTTACTCCATAGTATGAACTTAAATCATGCCGAGTTTCATTTCAATCCATTCAGTAGTTTTTACGTGATGCGCGCACAAACATACAGACAAACAGACAAACAGACAAAAATTTCAAAAATACCTTTTTTACGTTCTATTACTTATCGCTAACATCCCCCAGTTATTATTTTGCAAAAATCTTCAATGTACAGATACGGCAATTCTACGATTTTATTATATGTATAGAAGATATATTTTATATGTATAGATATAGATAGATTTGTAACAATTCCTAATCTAAATAGATAGTGGGTGCCTATGATATCTTTGTTTTATTATTAGGTATATAAAACAAAGTCGTGTTTGTTCGAACACTTATAACTCAAGAACGGTTGCACCGATTTTGATTTGTTGTGGGTATTTATCTCCGTCTCAAATAGCAGAATAATTATTTTTTAATAATTATTCTTGGAAAATTTATTGGAAAACTAGATTCTGCCCGCGGCTTCGCCCGCGTGAATTTTGGTTTTTCACAAATCCCGAGGGAATCGTGGATTTCCGACTCCCGTTCCCGCTCCCTTTTCCAAGCTTTATACCCACTTTCAAAGAAGTTTGCTATAGTAATCTACCTATAGCTGTAGATATATATTTCGGTTTTATCAAAATCCCGTGGGAACTGTGCATTTTTCCAGGATAAAAGTGCATACGCATACAGATGCATGCAACGATTGTAATAATGTGCTATGTGAGCGTGATTTACCTAAGAACAGTCAACGCCATCTATCGCGTTTTTGGAAGTCTATATCTATTTTAGTCCCACAGGAATACTTTTCCGGGATAAAAAGTAGCCTATGTTTTAAGTCAGGGCATAAGCTATCTCCATTCAAAATTTCAGCCAAATCGGTTCAGTAGTTGCGGCGTGATTGAGTAACAAACATCCAAACATACAAACATCTAAACATCCAAACATCCAAACATCCACACTTTCACATTTATAATATTTATTGGAAAAGGAGGATGGGCAAAGTGGTCTACCTACTCAACACAAATGAAACCTATTTCAATGAAAAGCTTATTTTTAGTACTTAATTTTATTATATGGAAGCAAAGCTGTAAGTCTTGGGGTTTAAGAGATTTTCGAGAAAAACATAATGCAGCCTCTTACCTTATTTTCTGTTTTATGACCGCAATATATAGAAGCATTAGGCTATGAAGGACATAATATGCCACCTAGTAACGATAGGAATAGTTCGCAGCTTTCTAACGATAAAGCTAATAATCACACGAGTAGATAGATACAGAGGGGAAGCTTCTACAAGCAGCCCGCTGTAGGTACACGCACACATATGCGCACCTTTGTCATCCAACTGAGCTGGTTGGAGATTAGACGCGGGCATCGATGTAGTTCTAATACATACATCGATGGACACCGGGCGTCTGTGAACCGTTGGTGAGTGTTTGTGTGAGTGTACCTACAGTGAGCCGATTGTATGAAGCTTTCCCTCTGTACCTATCTACTTGTGTGCTAATAATCTCGACTTATTACTATTGTATTAGTTATGTTGGGCCCGACATTAGGCCGGTTTTGTGCCCCCTGCTGCCAACTTGACCAATGTATTTAATTCTAGACGCTACGCCACCACCACCTACAGCCTTTTAACGTCCCACTGCTGAGCACAGGCCTCCTCTCTTATAGGAGAGGGATTTAGAGCTTAAACCCGCCACGCTGCTCCAATGTAGGTTGGTGGGCTTTAACGATTATTGTCACATGATAGTAATAATAGCCGGGGCCGACTGCCTAACGTGCTCTCTGAGGCACGGGGGTGAAACAGCGCCAACTACCAACTCCGAGCTGGCACTGAGAATTTCTTGACAGAAAAACCCAATACCTAACAATTATTTGCCTGACCCGGGAATCGAACCCGGGACATCGTGATCTGCAGTCGATTATGCTAACCATTAGACCTAAGAGGCAGTTTAACGTAGAACGCTACGCACTATTAATTAAATTCATAGTAGAATTACTAATATAGAGTATTTTTAAAACATTTATTTTTTAGTGAATTTTGAAAAACTCCCATATATTTTGGCATAAACGCTATACGTAATTTGATTAACTACTTATTAGCTTCTTATTTCCATAAAGGGCGTTTGTGTTGATTAGGTAGACCAAAGTTCATACATTTTTCCCATCCTCCTTTACGAAAAATAAAATAAAAGAAAAAAGACGTGTGGCACTCGGGGACTGCCGCGGTAAAGCTATTGCATAGCATTTTTTATCAACTTATGCAATTATTATTACAACGCCATCTCTGTCGCGACACCCAAGTTAAAGTATCACCCATAGAGATAATAATAATAATATAGAGGTGTCATAATTTCCTATAGAAAATAGTGGATCGAAAAATAGCTCAAGCTTATCAAAACTTTCATAAGTGTGTAAGAGACAACATTACATTTTTGACATAATAATAAAACAGTTTGCGGCAGACTCAAGACAAAAGATGGCCTCTTTGGGCATTTAGATTTTTAGCATTTTTTACAAAGAAGGCATTTTTTGCTTTAATTCTGCCGCAAACTGTTTTATTATTATGTCAAAAATGTAATGTTGTCTTTTACACACATAAATGCGGCGTAAAAAGTTTACGCGAATTTTAAGTGGCCAGAAATAACTATTTTAACTTTTAATGAATTCAAAGATACTGGATAATTAGAATACATCGTATTTAAATTATTAGATAATTAGAAAATCGTAGATTTGCCGTATCTGTACATTAAAGATTTTTGCAAAATAATAACTAGGGGGTGTTAGGGATAAGTAATGGAACATAAAAAAGTCTGTCTGTTTGTTTAAAAATGTAAATTTTTTGTCCTGTTTGTCTGTATGTTTGTGCGCGCATCACGCAAAAACTACTGAATGTGAAGTGAAGTGAAACTTGGCACGATTTAAGTTCATACTATGGAGTAACATATAGGATACTTTTTATCCCGAAATTCAGCACGGTTCCCTTGGGAGAGGGGATGAAAGTTAAAATGTGTACTTAGCTGTAATTCATTAACGCGTGATAAGATTTCATTCATTCTTTTTTTGTTAGAAAGGGGATACTTTAAAGATTACCGGCTTATCTCTGAAAAGCTGGATCGATTTTGATGGGACTCTGGCGGATGTTTACATTTTGATCTACCTAAACATCCACCAGTGAAATTTTAACAGTTTTTAGCGAGGTATGAGCTCAAAGGAGCTTATAAAAAACAAAATGATTCCCACGGGATTTTCAAAAACCAATAGCCATGCGAACGAAGTCGCGGGTATCCGCTTGTTTATATATATAAAACAAAGTCGTGTTAGTTCGAACACTTATAACTCGAGAACGGCTGGAGCGATTTTCATGGTTATTGATTTGTTGTATTTGTCTCCGTTCCGAATAGCAGAATAACAGCTATTAAAAACATTGGAAAATTGTCGAAATAAATAATAGTTCAAAAAAACTAAAAAACACGCTTTTTATAGAAAACCAAACTAAAAAAAGCGTGGGGTGCATGGGTGTATAAGAGATCATTTCGATTCTAAAAAGCACCCCACGCTTTTTTTAAATAAAATATATTTTTATCATATGCACACTATTATTAATTTATATTTATTAAAATTTATTTTCTATTTTCTATTTTTTAAAATTTTTATTTTTTCAAAAATAAAAATTTTGAAAAAATTTTTTAGTTTGGTTTTCTATAAAAAGCGTGTTTTTAGTTTTTTTGAACTATTATTTATTTTCTACTTTTTAGTTTGGTTTATTTATAAAACACTAAAAAAATCATTTCACTTACAATACAACAGATATTAATTATTAATAAATTATTTTATTTGTTTTTCATTGTAAATCGTACAATATGATTAAATGATTAAACTAAATAAGTACTAATTAATAATATTATTTTTTTGTTTTAATATTGTTTTATCTTCGCATTCGTGCGTTTTGTGCTTAGATTTTAGTTGTGTGTGACATCTATTCTGTTTACCCTAGTTACAGTTAGTTACCGTGCGATTTTGAATGTTTATTGTTTTTCCTTACCGACGACTTTTGATAAATTAACACAAAATCTTATTTTCCAAATTGAATAATGAAATAATCTTATCAAATTAGTGTATATTGTCATCGGTCCTCGATAAATCTATACAAAGTTTGAATGAAATCTGACCGTTTATAGTGGGTCAAAATCGCGTTCAAAGAAGTCGGTTACAAACATACATACAAGTGAAGCTAATATAAAGCGTGTAATAAAAATAAAATAAAAGAAAAAACATTTCCCCATACAAAATGTTCACGGGTTTCGTAGCTGTCAAACATCCCGTCGATACGGTAAACTCTCTCACCCGTACCTACATATATAATTCTTCCGTACGTGTGTTTGTCACCTTCTTCTTCTTCTTAAGGTGCCTTTCCGACTAGCGAAGATTGGCTGTCAGAATGTTATTTTTCCTTGTCTCTTGCGAGGCTAAACAGCTAGGCAGCACTCGCGATCCCAGTCCACTCCCTGATGTTGCGCAACCAAGACTTCCTCTTGCGATCGATGCGCCTCTTGCCTGCCACTTTGCCCATCATTATAAGTTGCAAGAGTCCGTATCTGTCATGCCTTAGCACATGTCCCAGATAAGCAACTTTTCTCTTTTTGACGGTTTGCCAAAGTTCACGTTGACAACAAACTCGTCGCAAGACTTGCTCGTTGGAAACTTTTTGGGTCCAGCTAATTTTCAGCATGCGTCGGTAGGCCCACATTTCGAATGCTTCTAAACGTTTTCGTAGATTCTCTTTTATCGTCCAGGATTCGCATCCGTAAAGAATAATTGGCCATACGTAACAATGTTTACATAACATACTTAAATTTTTTAATTTACGTAACAATGTGGCTAATTCTGTTGCACACAATCTCTAAATCTATACTTTTCTATACTATAATAAATAAAATTGAAGTGTCTGTCTGTAATTTCAAAATAACTACCACATATTAAGCTCATATGGTTATTTGAACGATACCATAACCGAAACACACGTTTTTAAAATTTTTGTCTGTCTGTCTGTCTGTTTGAACGGGCTAATCTTCGGAACAGCTGAACCGATTTTGACGGGACTTTCACAGACAAGTAGAGGATTAACCAAGGAGTAACATAGGCTACTTTTTTAACCGACTTTCAAAAAAGGAGTTGTGTTGAAATCGGTATGTTAAAAAACGCCCTGATAGGTATTTTCGCTGCGCGAGACGGCCGGTGACGGAACTCCCCGCGCCGCGCCGAGCGCCCCTGCGCGGTACGCCGCCGCGCGGCGGGGGGCGGGTGGACCAGAAATCTACTTATCCCTCAGGATTTGTAAAAACCGAAATTCACGCGGGCGAAGCCGCGGGCAAAAGCTAGTAATAAATAAAATTGAAGTGTCTGTCTGTAATTTCGAAATAACTACCACATATTAAGCTCATATGGTTATTTGAACGATACCATAACCGAATCACACGTTTTTAAAATTTTTGTCTGTCTGTCTGTCTGTTTGAACGGGCTAATCTTCGGAACGGCTGAACCGATTTTGACGGGACTTTCACAGACAAGTAGAGGATTAACCAAGGAGTAACATAGGCTACTTTTTTAACCGACTTTCAAAAAAGGAGTTGTGTTGAAATCGGTAAGTACCTATGTTAAAAAACGCCCTGATAGGTATTTTCGCATCGCGCGACGGCCGACGCCGCCGCGCGGCGGGCGGGTGCGGTGAAGAGGGGGTGCATGCAGCATGCTCCAATCTCCATTTCGCGCGAGGGAGCTAATGCGTGTGGATGTGTCCTGCGTTTTCGTAATTTTTATTTTGAATCGGAGATTTTGTTTTTATTAGGGGTTATGATGTTTTTTATTTCTTTAGTTTGCTTTAGTCGTATGTGTCTATTGTAAATAGGCTTTGGTCTTTCCTAATTGAGTCGGAGATTTTTTTAAATCAGGATTTGTGTCATTTTTTATGTAACTGTTGTAACTATAGGTTGAATAGGTATGTTGTAACTATTGACTGTAGGTCTTTAATAATTTTATTGTTTTGAAAACGCATAGTACCTTATATATATACATATGTATATACCCCCAGACTCGGGGTGGGAATCGAACCCGCGACCCCCGAACGGAAGGCAGGGTCACTGCCAAGTGCCAACCGCGCCAACGGGCCAGTCAAAACTACTGAACAGATTTGGCTGATATTTTGAATGGAGATATAAAATGCCCTAAGTAAGTATAAAAGTTGGAAAAAGGAGCGGGAACGGGAACCAGAAATCTACTTATCCCTCAGGATTTGTGAAAAACCGAAATTCACGCGGGCGAAGCCGCAGGCAAAAGCTAGTCTAAACTAAAATGACAGGGCTAAATATATTCCTATCTCTTTCACAATGCTCCCTGCAGAAAAGGATAGCACAATGTTTACATAACTTACATAACAGTGTTTGTCACCTAACTCCTCCTAAACGGCCGGATCGATTTGGATGAAATTTTGTGTATATTTAAATGGGTTCCTGGATGGTTTGAAAACACAATTACCGGGTAGGTATACGTAACCTACCGGGTCGCGGTAGGTGGCGCTGATGTCGGTGTGTCACCGGGCAGGACGAAGTCTGCTGGGTCCACTAGTAAGAGTATATTTTCTAGGTGGCACAGTACCTACTTTTGATTAATTTTAAGTCATTAAAACAACACTCATTATCTATACTAAGTAATATCTATACTACACTAGCGGCACGCTATGATGGCCGGTTTGACACATTACAATAGTGATGTGGAATGTCAATTTATTCTCGAACAAAAAACAATTAAGTTTTGTTTTTGTACCTGATTAAATAGGTTTAATAAAACAAAAATATATATGTTTATTTAATTTATTTGAACGAACTGAATATTTGAACGAAAATGAATATACATACTTTATATGCACACAAGAAACATATGAATACAAAAGATACCAAAAAAGGTGCCACAAAAGGCCATAATTAATCAGATTCGTCCATACTACTATTTTCACTGTCGTCACTGCTATCATCACATACATTAATAATTATATGTTCGTTTTCTATAATATTATCTATTTTCACATCTCTTTCATAATCTTCCCTTATTAATTTAACAGTTCTATTCACAACCTTTTCCCAGTCTCCTTTAGTCACATGTTCACAAGCTTCTTCTAATAATTTTAGCATTTTTTTTGTGGTAAATGGGGGTTCTGTATTGTGTCTTGCAGCATATCCCTTAATTTGAGCCCACACCAACTCAATCGCATTATACTCACAATGGTAAGGCGGTAACCGTATAACTCTGTGCCCATGTTCTAATGCTATATACCATTACTTTACTCTAATGCTATTTACCATAAAATTGTTATATTGATATTGTAAATTTGGAAAAGAGCAACCGCCGAGTTTCTTGCTGGTTCTTCTCGGTTGGAACGGCATTCCGAACCAGTGGTAGATTCATCTGACTATTCAAAAGCACTTGTAAAAGTTTATTTGAATAAAAAACTTTTCTATTCTATTCTATTCTATTCTATTTCGTCAATGACGTATCGGATCTTGGTTGGTTTGTTTTCTTTTAAAAGACGTACTAATTCCGCTTTTAACATATTCATGTTTGCATCTACGCCATTTTTACGAAGCCATGCGACGATATCAGCTTTCTTTTGGGATTGGGCAGGTGGCTTGTCAATTTGCATCGAGTGGTATGGGGCGTTGTCCATAATTATAATAGATGGTTCAGGGAGGCTACACAACATTGAGGTAAACCATTCAGTAAACTTTTCTCCATTCATGTCTTCATGATAGTCTCCAGTGGTTTTTGACGCAAAAGCCATGAGAGAACCTTCGACAAACCCGTTGATGGTTCCGGCGTGACAAATTATAAGTCGCGATCCTTTTCCTACAGGAACTTTGGAAGTAGATGCTGCTGTGTCATCGTTCCAAGAACGGCCTACAGTATGGTTACTGGTTAGCATTAAGCCATGTTTCATCCAAGAACACAACATTTTGCCAATTTTTGATTTCTTTCACTTGCCGTAAAAAAGTATACCTTGCCATCGCTATATCAAATCTTTCCATCAATATTTTGCGTTTGTTACATTTTTTGTATCGAAATCCAATGGTCTTCAAAATCTTCGTTAAAGAACTTTCCCCACCGAAGAATAATCCAGCTTCCTTCAGTGAATGCACCAACTTTTTTCTTGTTGGATACTCCTTCTGTAAATAGTAGCCGTAAACATGTCTTCGGATAGCATCGGCATCAAAGCTATCGATGCCTACGACTGGTTTTGCTCGTTTTCTCTTTTTTGGTGTGTGAAGTTTATTTTCTTCTGTGCCAGTCTCGCCATATTTTTTTTTTAGTTATCCGTCTAACAGTTCGTTGTCCAATATTAAGCGCATCAGCTACGCGTTCAACCACTGACGTTATAGGTAAAATTGGCCCTCCATTTTGAGCTTCACGATCGAAATAGTTACGAAGGCGTATTACGAACTCACGTGTCTGACTATTTAGAACAGTTCTCTGCGTACGTTCGGTCATATCGACGAAATCCACAACAAAGGGCTTGAACAGAGTCCAAATTAACGAGCAAGGGTCAACAGTAATGCAGTATCAATATTTGAAATCCAAAGCCAGGTCAAAACTATATCACAATCGCATTGCACTGACAGTTTATACTTTTCGAAGCAACGTCAATTCGAAACTGCTTTGTTTTGCATTGAGCATTGACGCGAGTTTGCCGGAGGTAGTAGTTGTGCTAGCCAGCGATCCTATGTGACGATCGTATTAGATTCCATTTTTAAAAATTTATTGATATTTTTTTGCGATTTCAGAGGTTTGTCCACATAGTGAAAATTGTTCATATTCACAAGTACATTCACCCCTTAAATGGTGCAAACTGATTTTCCTACACTTGTATACATTTAAGAAATCAATTTAATAAATAAATTTTGAGTCCTAAACCTAAAACTACATTCGATAAAATTTATGAATCTCTGCACATCACTATCGTCAATAAAGTAATACAATTATTTCCTTCAAAGTCGTTATCAATTAATACGGAACTTCATGAGAAACTACATTCGATAAAATTTATGAATCTCTGCACATCACTATCGTCAATAAAGTAATACAATTATTTCCTTCAAAGTCGTTATCAATTAATACGGAACTTCATGAGCGGACAAACGTCAAACCGGCCATCATAGCGTGCCGCTAGAGTAATATAATAAAGCGGAAGAGTTTGTTTGTTTGAACACGCTAATCTCAGGAACTACTGGACCGATTTCAAAAATTCTTTCACCGTTGGATATGTACGTGATCCTTGAGTGCTGAGTTCCTTGAGGTACGGAGTACGAGATCCTTGAGGGCTATATTATATCATCTTAAATATATAAAAGGAAAAGGTGACTGACTGACTGACTGATCTATCAACGCACAGCTCAAACCAGTGGATGGATCGAGCTGAAATTTGGCATGCAGATAGCCAGTGGCGGGGCAAGACCTAAATTTTATGTGGGCAAGATATATTTTGCGAGGCCCTCTGAATTTTTTTTTCATACAAAATCATAGTAGGCACCTACTATACTATGTAAGTAACCTCCGGGTCGCGAGGATTGTGTCGTAGGCACCCGCTAAGAAAGGATTTTTGAAAATTCAACCGCTAAGGGTGTTAAATAGGGGATGAAAGTTTGTATGAAATTCCTTCATTTTTCAATTTATTACCATAGAAATTCGTATTTAGACCTTTGATTCGGATTTCGATTTTTAAATAAAGAATCACGTCTTTCAGGATTTTTAGAATTTCCACCCTTAACTAATCTAATCTTCTTATATATAAAAGGAAAAGGTGACTGACTGACTGACCGATCTATCAACGCACAGCTCAAACCAGTGGATGGATCGAGCTGCATGCAGATAGCTATTGTGTCGTAGGCACCCGCTAAGAAAGGATTTTTGAAAATTCAACCGCTAAGGGTGTTAAATAGGGGATGAAAGTTTGTATGAAATTCCTTCATTTTTCAACTTATTACCATGGAAATTCGTATTTAGACCTTTGATTCGGATTTCGATTTTTAAATAAAGAATTACGTCTTTTAGGATTTTTAGAATTTCCACCCTTATCCTACTAATATTATAAATGTGATAGTGTTTAGATGTTTGGATGTTTGTTACTCTATAACGTCGCAACTACTGAACCGATTTGGCTGAAATTTTGAATGGAGATAGATTATGTCCTGACTTAAAACATATATTTTATCATGGAAAAATCTACAGTTCCCGCGGGATTTTGAAAAACCCGAAATCTATATTTACAGCTATAGGTAGATTACTATAGCAAACTTCCTTGAAAGTAGGTATACCTACTTTCAAGGAAGTTTGCTATAGTTATAATACTTAAAGAATCGTGGATACCTTTATACATAAAGGTATCCACGATTCTTTAAGTATTTGTGAAAAATCGAAATTCACGCGGGCGAAGCCGCGGGCAAAAGCTAGTATAATATAATATAGCCCTCCTATATAATTTATATGTACCACGGGCGAAGCCGGGGCGGACCGCTAGTATTATATAATGATAATAATAATTATTATCATAGTTAAAATTTCATTCCAAAGCCATTAGGAATTTACGTTGTGTGACTCAATCTGAGCGATTTCTGTTGTTATATTATTGTTCTACATTATACCTTGTGTGTCCATATCATACTAGCTTTAGCCCGCAATTTTGTCCGCGGTATTTCAAAAGTCGCGCATGAACCCTTTATTTTCTAGGTTCTGAACCAAAAAATAAATAAAACAACTGCAAAAAATCACGTAATACTTATACGATAATAATTAGTAGAGAGAGTGCTTATTATTATATTTAGGGTCATAAGATATGATGTAGGTAATATAACTTGTAAATCATTTTTTACCCCCTTTGGGGTGGATTCTCATCAATTTTTTCTTAGCTTTTTTTGATGCCTACCCCCTAGACAAACTTACCTCCTTAACAATAATATAATTTAAAAAATCTTTTCATCCCCTATTTTACCACCATTTAGGAGAGATTTTCCACAATAACTTAGACAGGTTTTTATTATTTAAAACTAATAATCTAAATGCCGTTTTTCATGTCTGTCTGTAACTTCAAAAATATAGGACTTTCAAATCCGGCTGGTATTTCCAGAGATTAGCGCGTTCAACAAATAAACGAACAAACTCTTCCACTTTATTTTTAGAGCTAGATGATGGTGTTTTACTTGTAATCATAATCTTAAGTAAAAATAAAAAAACCGGCCAAGTGCGAGTCGGACTCGCACACGAAGGGTTCCGTAGTATTATACATATATAACAAGTATGTATAAATTAAATATTAAAAAACCCTTGACATTCGCCATTTCGTAACGGCAGCCATCTTGGGTTTGCCTAGTGCTATTCTACTAGTCAAGCCATTTCATTTGATACCCATATTGAGGAGTTGTGAAAAAATATGTACTTAATCCGCCATTTTGTAGCGGCGGCCATATTTGATCGATTTTCATCAAACATAGCTAACAACGCTCTCGACTAATTTACCTTTCAAACAAAAAAAACCGCATTCAAATCAGTTCACCCGTTTGAGCGCTACGGGGGAACAGACACACACACACACACACACACACACACACACACACACAGAGAGAGAGAGAGACACCCGCACACACACACAGAGAGAGACACCCACACACACACACAGACACAGACACGTCAAACTTATAACAACCCGTCGTTTTTGCATCGGGGGTTAAAAACGGCAAAAAAAAGCATGTGACCTGTTTTATGGGAGCTCCCTTAAATATTTATTTTATTCTGTTTTTTAGTATTTGTGGTTGCGGCAACATAAATATATCATCTGTGAAAATTTCAACTGTCTATCACGGTGCACAGCCTGGTGACAGACGGACGGACAGACAGACAGATAGAGAGACGGACAGCAGAGTCTTAAGGTCCCGTTTTACCTTTACCTTTAGGTTACCTTTTGGGTACGGAACCCTAAAATTCGGCCGGCCGCAAAAAGTGCGAGTCGGACCTCTATTATTTTTGCTCTGCTTAATGGTCTAAGATCCCGTATCAGAAAAACGTAGATACATTGCACATTGGTTGGTGCCTATGATGTTAAACACAAAAAAATTAATCAATTTTTTTCGATCTGCTTCCCTCATCTGTTATTTAAACGAATTATATGTCAAATGAAAGATTATTTTATTTCCAACTAGATGATGCCCACGGCTTCGCCCGTGTGGATTTAGGTTTTTAAAAATCCCGTGGGAACGTTTGATTTTCTAGAAGAAAAAGTAGCTAATCTGTAGAAACCCGTCCCCAAAACGGAAAAATCTCGTGGGATCCCCACGATTTCGGAATACAATTCCTTACAGCATCAGGGTTGAGGAGTTGGATATGTACCTACTCGAGTTCATTCAACGATAAAGTCTTTAATTGGTACCCCCAATATCAATTTAAATAACCGAAAGTTTCTAAAACCCATTACTTTTGGGGATTAGGTCCCCTACAGCATCAGGATTGAGGAGTTGGAATCCAAATTTTTTATACAACAGGTTCGCAATGTTTCTCTATCGATTAAAAATAAAATTACGCAAATCGGTTCAGAAATCTCGGAGATATCGGTGTACATAGGTAGAAAAACACAACTCCTCCTTTTTTGAAAGTCGGTTAAAAAAGTAGCCTATGTTACTTCCTGGTTAATTCTCTACTTGTATGTGAAGGTCCCGTCAAAATCGGTTCAGCCGTTCCGAAGATTAGCCCGTTCAAACAGACAGACAGACAGACAGACAGACAGACAAAAATTTTAAAAACGTGTGATTCGGTTATGGTAGCGTTCAAATAAACATATGAGCTTAATATGAGGTAGTTATTTCGATATTACAGACAGACACTTCAATTTTATTTATTAGTATAGATCGAACCGTATTTGGTTGCCTGATCAAAAATGGTGCTAAATCATGGTTGTCTGGATTTTAAGATATAAAATTTTCTGCGCGAGTGTTGAAAGTGACAGAAAAGTGTTGCGCGCGCAACTCCATTTGACAGACAAAGATGCAGTGAGGCAGGCCTGTAGGGCTATTCTCTAAAATACCATCGATATCGAATCTCGATATCGAAGCTCACTCAAGTGAGATAACTCGCTTCGAAAGCAAACTCACTTCACCTTGGTTTGATATTCTGTAAACATCTGCTACGCACTTGCGAAGTGAAGTGAGTTTGAGTGAGAAGACCTGTACTATCGAGTTTTACAGAGTACAAATTAGCAAACTCATCTCGAATTCACTCTCGATAATTCGAAAATGGCTTTACAGAATAGCCCTGCTGCACTCGGCAGGTGCTTAGTCTATACATAGATTAAAACCATAGACTTGCTGTGCCTGTCCATTAAAGATATTTGCAAATCTATGAATTATCTAGCATATAATCTCTATCAGCATTAAATAACAGATGAGGGTATATTTTTCTTATGCCGGATCTCCCACCATAATGAGTTCTAGGACTAGAATACCCCACATCCCATTTATTTATATCCCCCTGAAAAATAATTTAATTGGATTTCTAATCAATATTCGGGTTTGGGTCAACTAACTATACCAAATATTCATATCCAATTTTACGTCAGCTCTGTAACTCATTACGCCTACGAACTATAGACCCGTGACATACGGAATACGGATGGACAGTGAGACAGCAGAGTAACACTAACAGTGCTGTTTTGCCCTTTGAGTACCTACTGAACCTTATAATAAAAACGAGAACAAATTTAGATATTATTTCTAAAATTAGGATGTTAGCAACTATAAAAAAATCTGTTGCAAATTAATATTGGCTGGTTATACTCACAATGAAAATGTGAGTACCTAATGGTACGCCCGCGCCATGCCTACCAGATGTCTGTCTCCCCATATAACATTTGCTTACTCTTCATTTGGATTTTTTATTTGATTAGCCCAAACGACTGTTTCGTTTGGGCTGATCAAATTAAAACTTTATAATCTTATATATATACTTTTTAAGCTAAGGAATCCCACATTTTCCAGTGTAATACGTAGCTACATAGATATTGTGATCTGCAAAAATCTCTGACGTGATCTAGTAGTCAAGGCTTAATTGCGTCGGACCTTGTCGCATGACGTAATGTTACTCCAAATATTAGGTTCGACGTGAAATTGCAGTAATAAAGCTAAAAGTTCAATTGTTCTCATTTATTAATAGCAACTGACTCAGAAAATCGACTAGGTAGGTAGTTAGGTACTAATGGCCTATAGTTATGGCGGTCAATGGAAATACATATTTGCTTGCGTGTTTTACTTATTCAGATTTTGCAATAATAGCTACATACAATGGACAATTTATAATCAACAATGCTGACAAGGTCAAGTGGATACTTGTATGAGTATCTATTTAGCATACAATGATTGAAGGAACAAACTTTCAGCTGGGCATTTCGTATTAGATATTATCTTGAAAAAATATGTAATCCGCCATTTTGTAGCGGCGGCCATCTTGTATAGATTTTCATCAAACATAGCTAACAACACTCTCGACTAACTCCCGTTTCAAACAAAAAAACCGCATTCAAATCGGTTTACCCGTTTGAGCGGTACAGGGGAACAGACAGGCACACGCACACGCGCACTCGCACACACACACACACTTTTTGAAGAACTACATTGCTATTTGATTTTTTGACGACTTACTTACAAAACATTGAACTTTCTCTATACTATAGTCTATACAAAATCTCGACAAGAACCGTCCGTAAAACATATTAAATGATATTGAAAACCGTATAAAAAATTCAAAATCCATTCCGTGGTTTAGAAGTGGAGAAACAGAAATTAGGACGACTGACGCGGATAACAACTTTGTTTTATATCTACTATTTAGTTATCTAAAGATATGTTTTAAGGCTATAAAGGCCACGGCCGAGCGATAAAAATCTTCGTGGGTTTTTAAAATACTTATTACATTTTTTAAATCTTAAAAACTTCCAACTTATATGATTAAACCCAATTACGCGTCGTATAGCTAGCTGGTAGTTAAATCATTGTTGAAACACAAAATAGGTACCCAACGCAAAAAAAATATACCTATCGAATTTGGTATCAAAAAAGGTTTAATAATACACACTTTCCGAAAATATACTAACATACATAAAATAGTAGGAGTACCTGGTCGGAGTTTACAGATAGTTTTTGAACCTTAAATATTGTTCTATAGAAATTATGCTACATCTATGTACCTCCTAATTAACTACTGATAAATAAAAGGTAAGTGAACGAGTTTATTAATGAGAGTATAATAAATCTCATGATTAGTGACTTAAGAGCCCTCTCCATGGGAGCGACAAATCGTTTGTGAGTGGAGTCTAAAACAGTGATTTCTGCATTTAGAGAGCGAGACGTCTTCGGTAAAGAAGAGTAGATAAAATATATACATAAATAAATAATTAATTAATTAAATAAATAAATTTTGCTTGAGATATCATGATTATTAGTGAAAAACGGTAAAGTAAAAAGATGCAAATCTAAGTTTGTAATTACGCCTATTTTAGCAAATATTTGGCAATTTTTTACATGAACTAAAGACATTTGAAATTATTATGAAGTAATGTATGATAAAGACTTCGGTCGTTTTTCAATTTTCTAGTTTCTTATATAGTTTATTTACGCACGAAGTTGCCTCATTTGCCCAAAAATAGTGATTTTTCAAGCGTCATAACTTTTAAAATAAATATAATTTTACTAATTTTTTACACGCTTTATATTAGCTTCACCTGTATGTATGTTTGTAACCGACTTCTTTGAACGCGATTTTGACTCACTTTAAACGGTCAGATTTCATTCAAACTTTGTAGATTTGTCGAGGACCGATGACAATACACTAATTTGATAAGATTATTTCATTATTCAATTTGGAAAATAAGATTTTGTGTTCATTTATCAAAAGTCGTTGGTAAGGAAAAACAATAAACATTCAAAATCGCACGGTAACTAACTGTAACTAGGGTAAACAGAATAGATGTCAACACACAACTAAAATCTAAGCACAAAACGCACGAATGCGAAGATAAAACAATATTAAAACAAAATAATAATATTATTAATTAGTTAAATTTATTAATAACTAGCTGACCCCCGCGACTTCGTTCGCGTGTTTATAGGTTTTATATAGGATCGGATCGGATCCCATAATTCTTTTATGTACCTAAACTAAATGTAGCCCGTTACTCCTTATAACATTGAAAGTTCCATTAAAATCGATCCAGCCGTTTAGGAGATTAGCTGGAACAAATAGACAGAACGACAAACATAAATTTAAACGCACACCAGTTTAAAATAAGCCGTACGTTCAAAGATCCAGGTCCCAAGTTATTTGAACCCAATACTGAGGGTTGTAATGTCTGTCATTTCTGAACTAAAAGATCTATGACCTTGAAATATTTATAGGACAATATAATATATAAAGTACTACCTTTCTAACAAAAAAAGAATGAGTGAAATCGAACAACGCGTTAATGAATTACAGCTAAATACACGTTTTAACTTTCATCCTCTCTCCCAAGGGAACCGTGCTGAATTCCGGGATAAAAAGTACCCTATGTCCTACCTCGGAGTATAAACTCAAATCTTACCAAGTTTCATTTGAATCCATTCAGTAGTTTCGGCGTGATGCGCGGCCAAGATACAGACAGACAGACAAAAATGAAAAAAATTGCAGTTTTGGCTTCAGTATCGATTACAGAGTGCCCTCCAATAAAAAATTTCAAAATATCTTCAATGTACAGAATTGGATCTGTTACAGTTTTATTATATTATAGATTAATATCTGTTGTATTTTAAGTGACATGATTTTTTTAGTGTTTTATAAATAAACCAAACTAAAAAGTAGAAAATAAATAATAGTTTAAAAAAACTAAAAAACACGCTTTTTATAGATTTGTGTTTTTTAGTTTTTTTAAACTATTATTTATTTATTTTATGGCATAGATAATGGAGATATAAATTGATATCTGGCTTAACTTTAGATCTATTGCTACAAATATTAGAATAATAGGCGTTTAATACGTTTGTATAGAGAAGCGCGTGACGAGAGCAGCCTTAAGTTTTACAAATTCTATAGTCTCAATAGGTATGCCGTATGTGTCATTTATTTATACTATACTATATTTATATATACGGCAGTAAAGAATCATTGTTTTGCGCTCTAAACTCTTGAAACAGTCAATCATCACGTGCTCATTGTACTTAACTGTTATGTCGTTATTTTCCAAAGAGCACTTATCGGCCGTGCGACTGCGACAATATCAAGCAACGCATCTCAATTCTGCCAATCAACTTAAATTGTCTCATTAGGAACTGCTTGCCCCGACTCTAGGAGATCAATATACTTACCTACTTCTTTAATTTACAGCTAGCTTGTTGTCCGTTCTATTGGCCATGAATTTTTTATTTCTCTATTCTGTTTTGTGTTATCGCTCAAACGGTCATAGTACCTACCTACTTACTTTCAGTGCTTATTTGAAATGATACTTCTTGCGTCAATACTGCCTCGGTTTACTTTATACTATATTTATGACTTTTTAATATATTTTATATTCGGTTGACGAATAAATTTTCCACTTAATTCATATTAAGTACGTAATAAAATTATAACTAATTTATTAAATACATCGAACAGATATAGCTCTTTTAATTGACACTTAGCCGTCTGGTTTTGTTTAAGAGAAAGATCAGTAATTACCTACATATATTATTATAATAATTGTTAACCAGAGCATAATTAGTGAATTAATAAATAAATAGAATAACAAATGAAATATACGTATTATGTAGAACCGATATCATAATGGCTTTACAGGAAACTGAACACCAAAAGATAACTCCGATCAAATTATAACCTGTGGCTTTCAAAATCACTTATTAAACCATTATTTGGTCGTTTACTTAAAGCAAACGATTAAACTGTGTTTATAGGTTAATTATTGTGATAGACAACTCGTTATGCGAAGGTAACCTACAAGTAGTTATCTATACAAATCCATTCCTGCCAGGTCACATAAGTAATTCTCACGTGGAAAGTCTTCACCAATCCCGAAGGAACCCTATTGTTTTTCGGGATAAAAAATCCTAAAAACCTAGGATAATTATTATTAAACTAGCTGACCCCCGCGACTTCGTTCGCGTGTTTTTACTATAAACCTCACGGAGCCCGAGACCTTTCCAACGAATGCAAAACCGTGGAAATCGGTTCGTGCGTTCTGGAGTTATAGCGTCAGGAAGGAAAACCCGACTTATTTTTATATAGTAGACTAGTGTGTAATGTATGTAATTATTAAACTAGAGTGTAATGTATTATTTCGATTTAAATACGTAACCCCATATGATGTTATTAAAACATTTAAGTCTTTACAACACAAAAAACAAGTGACTTATGTCAGTAAAAATAATCCATAATATTATTGACATTATTGCATCATATCTTGCTGTTATTTTTAACAAGTCCATAGATTCGGGATCTTTTCCAGACCTAATGAAATGTAGTAAATTGATACCTCTATTTAAATCGGGAAGCAAAAGTGACCCAAATAACTACAGGTGATCTCGATTCTACCAACTCTCAGCAAGATATTTGAGAAAATGATGCTCAACGAACTGCTTTTGCACTTTAATTTAAGTAAATTACTTCATTCTGAGCAGTATGGTTTTACTAAGGGTCGTTCGACAACCGATGCGGCCGCAAGGCTGTTACGGCATATTTTCGATGCATGGGAGGAGTCACAGAATGCCATTGGTATTTTCTGTGATTTGTCAAAAGCATTCGATTGCGTCGATCACGAAACTCTCTTACGAAAATTAAGCCGCTATGGTATTAAGGAAACTGCACTCAATCTTATTGCCCCTTATCTCAGTGATCGCATACAAAGAGTATGTATCAATGATGTCAAGTCGTCCGGATCAGCCTCAGTAATGGGTGTTCCCCAAGGCTCTATTCTGGGTCCCTTCATTTTTCCTGTTTTATATTAATGACTTACCACATTTTGTCAAAAATGCTTGCGATATTGTACTATTTGCTGACGATACGTCTTTGATTTTTAAAGTCGATAGGACTAAAGACAATTTTGACGATGTAAATAATACTTAATCTCAAGTCTCACACTGGTTTACTACAAACAATCTACTTTTAAATGCAAAAAAAACCAAGTATGTCGAGTTTTTATTGCCCAATACAAGGGTTACTAGCAAAAATTTAAAGATAAGTGGTGAGCCATTGAAAACTGAGGACTCAACTGTGTTCTTGGGAATAACCCTTGATGCAAAGCTTCAATGGGGCACCCATATAGCAACACTTGCCGGCAAGCTCAGCTCTGCTGCTTAGGCCTAGGCCGCATTGCGAAATTTAATTGCGCGAATTTTTTCGCAAAATTCTGTGACATATGGGAATGTATGAAGCTGCACGCACATGCGATTTAAAATTCGCGAGAAAAATGTATTCAAATGCGGAATATAAACCGCGCGAATAAAATTCGCGCGAATAATTTCCGCAGTGCGGCCCCGATCTTACGCTGTTTGGAAGATTCGACAGTTAACAGATATAGAAACTGCAAAAAAATTTTATTTTGCATATTTCCATAGTATTATGTCGTATGGACTCATACTATGGGGTAAAGCGGCTGATATTGAAAAAAATTTCGTTTTACAAAAAAGGGCAATTCGCGCAATTTATAATTTAAAACCGCGGGATTCCCTTCGAGAGAAATTTAAAGAAATAGGTATTCTTACAGTAGCTTCTCAATACCAGGGTGGATTGATAAGTTTCCGGCCTGACCAAGAGATGGCGCCACTAGGCCTACCTTAAGGTGACATTCTATAGTACCATCCTTGGATAGCTTGTAGCTATAGTTTCAGCCCGATCGCCTTGCTAGTGTAGGTTTGAGAGCACGCTGAACAAGACGCTTCTGTGTTTTTCGTAAAAATGGAAAAGCAGGAAAATCGTGCTGTCATCAAATACTTTTATTTGAAGGGGTTAACGCCGAAGGAAATTAAAGAAGAGATGGACTCAACACTGGGGACATCCTCCCCGTCATATTCAACCATTAAGCAGTGGGTTTCCGAGTTTAAAAGGGTCGTGTGAGCACCTCTGATGAGCCTCGCTCAGGACGCCCCGTTGAGTGCACAACTCCAGATATGATCGAAAAAATTCATCAAATAGTGCTGGGAGACCGCAGATTGAAAGTGTGTGAGATAGCTGAGACCTGTAAGATGTCATATGAACGTGTGTAACATATTTTGCACCAACATTTGCATATGGAAAAGCTCCGTGCAAGATGGGTGCCGCGTTTGCTAACAGTCGACCAAAAATTGATTCGAAAAAACATTTCTACCGCAAATTTGTCATTGTATAAGCGTAATCCAAGCGAATTTTTGCGTCGATTCGTAACCGTTGACGAAACTTGGGTCCACCACTACACTCCTGAAACCAAAAAACAGTCTAAACAGTGGATTGGACCAGGGGAACCAACTCCAAAGAAGGCAAAAACAATTTTTTCGGCGAACAAGGTTATGGCCACTGTTTTTTGGGATGCAAGAGGTATAATATACATTGATTACCTTGAAAAGGGTAAAACTATCACTGGTCTATACTACGCAGACTTATTGCAACGTTTGAGCCACGAGGTGAAAATTAAACGATCTCATCTGGCGAAGAAAAAATCTTGTTTCATCACGATAACGCACCAGCGCACACGTCAATCGTTGCGACGGCTAAAATCAACGATCTAAAGTTTGAATTGATGCCGCACCCTCCTTACTCTCCAGACCTAGCCCCGAGTGACTATTTTCTGTTCCCTAACCTCAAAAAATGGCTTGGTGGTAAGAGATTTGCGGACAATAAAGAAGTAATCGAAGCTGTAAACTTAGTCAGGCCGGAAACTTATCAATCCACCCTCGTATATCTATCACAATATAATTTTTGTTAGGCAAAACATTCACAGTTACAATAAAAAGTGTGAATTACACGACAGGCAATTAAGAAATAGAAATAGGCTCGTGATTCCTCAGTTACGCCTCAAAAAGGTCCGAAGGTCGTTTGTGCGAATGGGCGTAAAGTTCTATAATAAAATTCCTCAAGCAATCTTAGACGTGCTTTTACAAGTTTAAGAACTCTATTAAAAGTATGCTCATGAAAAAAGCATATTATACAATTGAAGATTATATAAATGATAAAAAACCGTGGATTTGACTCGTTCCAGCAATGCGCGAGACGGCAATTCAATCATGTACTTAACATAAAATTGGTATATTGATATTGTTAATTTGGAAAAGAGCAACCGCCGAGTTTCTTGCAGGTTCTTCTCGGTTGGAATGGCATTCCGAACCAGTGGTAGATTCAATTGACTATTCAAAAGTACTTGTAAAAGTTTATTTGAATAAAAAACTTTTCTATTCTATTCTAAACATTTTCATGTAGGTACAGAATTCGTGAAGTTACAGTTTTATTATAAAGTAAAAATAATTGATGATTAATTATTCAGTAATCTATACTAATAAATAAAATTGAAGTGTCTGTCTGTAATATCGAAATAACTACCTCATATTAAGCTCATATGGTTATTTGAACGATACTATAACCGAATCACACGTTTTTAAAATTTTTGTCTGTCTGTCTGTCTGTCTGTCTGTTTGAACGGGCTAATCTTTGGAACGGCTGAACCGATTTTGACGGGACTTTCACATACAAGTAGAGAATTAACCAGGGAGTAACATAGGCTACTTTTTTAACCGACTTTCAAAAAAGGAGGAGTTGTGTTTTTCTACCTATGTACACCGATATCTCCGAGATTTCTTAACCGATTTGCGTAATTTTTTTTTAATCGATAGAGAAACATTGCGACACTGTCCTACAAAAAATTTGGATTCCAACTCTTCAATCCTGATGCTGTAGGGGATCTGATCCCCAACACTAATGGGATTTAGGCACTATCGGTTATTTAAATTGATATTGGGGATACCAATTAAAGACTTTATGGTTGAATGACCTCGAGTAGGTACATGTCCAACTCTTCAACCCTGATGCTGTAAGGAATTGCATTCCGAAATCGTAAGGATCTCACGGAATTTTTCCGTTTTGTGGACGGGTTACTACTTACTACAGATAGGCTACTTTTTGTTCTGGAAAATCAAAGTTCCCACGAGATTTTTACAAACCACACGGGCGAAGCCGTGGGCATCATCTAGTAGTTAATATTATTAATTTGGGGTTGTTCCAGGTCAGCGAAGTGCGAAGCTGGACCGCAGGATGCCGATCGCACCGCGCGGCCCCCCGCACGCCTCCATACCGCCCTGCCGCCTGCAACACCACAGGAGACCGATCTCAACCCTCAAGTGGCCTTAGATTATTTTGAAGTGTAACTTTTATACGCCTCTTTTACACCGACCTAATAAGTATAAGTACACAGTGTATAGTGTTAAAGTGTCGCGCGCGAGTGTAAGTGTATGTGTGTCGATGGTGCGGCCGACATGGGAAAATCCTCGGCGAGAACACATGGCCAAGGTGAGTGCGATATGTAGCTCTAGCAGTGGACCGTCTCGCGACTAAAAACCTGTCCTCCCTAGGTCGCCCTTGGAAATTGCTGCGGGCTAACGACTTCAACTCGAGATACGTTAATAATTTAGGTTGTCGTAATAATGTATGCTTTACTGACCGTGGGAAAAGACACATTTTCATATTCTATAACTTTTTTATGTAACAAACTATAATTTGAAAGTAAAGCAATCAGCTATAAGTGTTTGTCTCTGATTTCGAAATAACTACCTCTTATTATATTATTTTTGAAATAAAATGTAGAATACAGTTTCTGAACCTTCGTAGAGTTCAAAAATGCTTAAAACCATTTATGCTTAACACCAGTGATAGGCAGCCGACGAACATTTTTTTACACGCTTTATATTAGCTTTACCTGTATGTATGTTTGTAACCGACTTCTTTGAACGCGATTTTGACCCACTTTAAACGGTCAGATTTCATTCAAACTTTGTAGATTTATCGAGAACCGATGACAATACACTAATTTGTTAAGATTATTTCATTATTCAATTTGGAAAATAAGATTTTGTGTTCATTTATCAAAAGTCGTCGGTAAGGAATAACAATAAACATTCAAAATCGCACGGTAGTAAGTAAGTTATTACTGTAACTTTTTTTTTTTTGACGTGGTGGAAACCTTTTATAGGTACCCCCGTTCTGCGGCCGAATGCGGCAGAACGAAGGTTATGTGGGACTCCAACCGGGTATACCCACTAAAACCACCACGGCATGACCCTCATGCTGTCTGTGCTGGACGCCTGGGGAACCCAAAGTATGCATCCCAGGTGTCCGGCAGCCGCCCCAGCTGGGGCTCCCGCTCGCCTCTGGGCTGTCCCTCCAGAGGCTCGCGCCCCCCCGTAATTTTTTAACGAGGTTTACTTCCTCCCGCGATGGGCATCGCTGCCCCCCGCCCCGGGGTGTCTCACCCCCAGTTTCATCCGCAGTGCCCTCTGCTAATCAGAGGGACACGCGGAGAAACCTCCCTCCGTTAGGTCATTGGCCATGGCTAACAATATCCCCGAAATTATTAACCATGTTACCGGGGCGCACCGGCCCGAATACTGATCTTCCCCTCGGACGTATCCAAGAGGACCAGCAGCACCCAGGCACACTTGGAGGTTACCTGGCTAGCACCCCTAACTTACTGTAACTAGGGTAAACAGAATACATGTCACACACAACTAAAATCTAAGCACAAAACGCACGAATGCGAAGATAAAACAATATTAAAACAAAATAATAATATTATTAATTAGTACTTATTTACTTTAATCATATTGTACGATTTACAATAAAAAACAAATAAAATAATTTATTAATAAATTAATATCTGTTGTTAGCATAACTTTTTTAATGTTTTATAAATAAACCAAACTAAAAAATAGAAAATAAATTTTAATAAATATATATTAACAATAGTGTGCATATGAAAAAAAATGTATTTTATTTAAAAAAAGCGTGGGGTGCTTTTAAGATATTATCGAAATGATAATCCTCTATACACCCATGTACCCCACGCTTTTTTTTAATAAAATACATTTTTTTCATATGCACACTATTATTAATTTATATTTATTAAAATTTATTTTCTATTTTTTAGTTTGGTTTTCTATAAAAAAGCGTGTTTTTTAGTTTTTTTAAACTATTATTTATTAGTGATTAATAACAGGCTGAATATTTGTGAGTAGGTTCGTTTCGACGACCAAGTTTTTCGTCTGTGAAAATTCTCGTGGAGGTAGCTACTCTAGTGGGCAGATATTAAACATTTCGATTCGCTGGGGTGGGAAAACGTACCACTGGGACTATGTAGCCATTTCATTATAAAAGTATGTATTTACTAAGCTGCATACAAAAAATCAGCTGGTTATTAATAATTTACTACAGCATCCTCCACTCCGCATATTTCCAAATAATGAGGTCATAAAAATATTAAAAAATATTTTAATAGTTTATTCCATCCAATACACCCGTTTTCGGACGTATTTTCAGTTTTCACCCTTCTGGGAACATTATAAGTATTGGTCCTACAGTTCCGGGAGTCGCGACTTTTTAGGAAATTTTCTCCTTTTTGAATTTTTTTCTAGAAAAATCTCAATTAGTTTTTGAGATATTTGCAAAAAACTAAACCCTCCTTTTTAGGGTTCCGTACACAAAGGGTAAAAACGGACCCCTATTAATGTTACTCTGCTGTCTGTCTGTCTGTCCGTCCGCCCGCCGGTCACAGGATCTAGCTCGTAGACGAAATGAGTTACAAACCTGAAATTTTGGTAGGTATTTGATGTAGAACGTTGACCCAAAATTAAATATTGAATTAATAAATAATAGTTTAAAAAAACTAAAAAACACGCTTTTTATAGAAAACCAAACTAAAAAATAGAAAATAAATTTTAATAAATATAAATTAATAATAGTGTGCATATGAAAAAAATGTATTTTATTAAAAAAAACGTGGGGTGCGTGGGTGTATAGAGGATTATCATTTCGATAATATCTTAAAAGCACCCCATTTTTTAAACTATTATTTATTTTCTACTTTTTAGTTTGGTTTATTTATAAAACACTAAAAAAATCATGTCACATAAAATACAACAGATATTAATTAATTATTAATAAATTATTTTATTTGTTTTTTATTTTAAATCGTACATTAGGATTAAAGTAAATAAGTACTAATTAATAATATTATTATTTTGTTTTAATATTGTTTTATCTTCGCATTCGTGCGTTTTGTGCTTAGATTTTAGTTGTGTGTGACATCTATTCTGTTTACCCTAGTTACAGTTAGTTACCGTGCAATTTTGAATGTTTATTGTTTTTCCTTACCGACGACTTTTGATAAATGAACACAAAATCTTATTTTCCAAATTGAATAATGAAATAATCTTATCAAATTAGTGTATTGTCATCGGTCCTCGATAAATCTACAAAGTTTGAATGAAATCTGACCATTTAAAGTGGGTCAAAATCACGTTCAAAGAAGCCGGTTACAAACATACATACAGGTGAAGGTAATATAAAGCGTGTAAAAATTGAATTAAATTGTTTGTCAGGGGGACTCCCATACATGGAAAAGGAGCCGGAATTCTTCTTATCCTAGCTTGTGGAGTTGTGACCATTGTGACTATTTCGTGTTCCTGATGATTTAAATATACCACGACGCTTTGTGAGCGTTTATTTCTCGCAGTGAGCGAATTCGGTCCTTGTGCCGCATACACAATCGATTTTAACCCTTCTGGTGTAGTCGGATAAAAATAAACATAATGTTGAAATAGTAGTTTATGAAACGGTTGCATAATAGAGGTTATTAAAACACGAGTGTTAGTTTAAAAAACGAGCCGCAGGCGAGTTTTTTAATAGTATTACACGAGTGTTTTAATAACTAATTATGTAGAGTTTCATACACTACTTTATCTAAACTCATATCTTAAAATCCAAACCATAAAATCTTGGTAATATTTGTCGTGAGTTTTCTTTGATTTTGCTGGCAAAAGATTGTTGGTCGGTGGTCAGGTGGAGTTAAATTCTCTTCAGTATCACTGCTAGACATTTTTCCGCACAATAAAAACCATGTCTTGTAAAGTTTTGAGTAACAAATAAAAAATTTAAATATTATAACTAGCGTATGGCGCCAAAATTCAGTTGTTACCATAGAGATTCTTCTTCTTTTTCGGTTTGTCCCTTTCGGGACAGGCCAAGATCGTTGACCATACAGCCTGGGTTACCATAGAGAAATTAATAGTAGTAGAGGAGTCCTAATGTCCTATAGAAATTAGTGGATCGGAAAATAGCTCAAGCTTATCAAAAATTTAATTTTTAATAGTTATTAATTTTTAGTAGTTATTTTTAGTAGTTACTTAATTTTAAGTAAACTTAATTTTTAGTAGTTACTCTTCTGCAATTTAACACAATTCACAATGTTTAACGCGTTTGTACAGTTACACACATCTACTGTAAGGAGGTCGCACGAATTTCCCGCCATGGCTCAAAAATACCAGAACCCAGTTCGCCTGTACTATAATGTAGAAAAAATTATTTTATAACATTACTTTGCAATAATTTCCTAACAAAGTAGTGTTATAATGAATTTTTTTAATTTGTTTTTTAAATATTATAGATGTATGTGAATAAAGTAGTCCAATATATGACACATTTTGATTTCATATTCGGGATTTTAAGATATGAGAGTAGATAAAATATTTTTAACCCCCGACGCAAAAACGACGTGGTGTTATAAGTTTGACGTGTCTGTGTGTGTGTGTATGTGTGTGTGTGTGTGTGTGTGTGTGTACTGTGTCTGTCTGTTCCCCTGTAGCGCTCAAACGTGTGGACCGATTTGAATACGGTTTTTTTGTTTGAAAGGTGAATTAGTCAAGAGTGTTGTTAGCTATGTTTGATGAAAATCGATCCAAGATGGCCGCCGCTACAAAATGGCGGATTACATATTTTTTCACAACTCTCTCTGGGTATCAAATGAAAGGGGTTGACTAGTAGAATAGCACTATTGCAAATCCAAGATGGCCGCCGCCAAAAAATAGCGAATGTCGGGGGTTTTTTAAATTTTTAATTTACACTTATGTGAAAATTTGTTACAATATTAATAATTCAAGTCTCAGTTAGTTAAACAGTTACTCTTAAACGAGAACTAAATTGAAATGAATTGGAATGCAAAATAGCCTGTATATGTTTAGATATATATCTAAACTAAAATGTTACTACACAACGAAAGCGTTGTCATAGTTTTTACGTCTTGCTCATTGTAGCGTCGCCTATTCATCGACGCAGAAATATAAGAAAGCAGAAAAACAAAACGAAATATAGGATCTACATGGATCGTGCAGAACGCGGAGTCTGATGCAGGAAGATTTACTCGTACATTGCTACTAGAGATGGACCTACTATGGCATTTGCCGACTAGCCGACTAATCGGTTTTCAAATTGCCGATCAGTCGACCGACTAGTCGGCAATGCCGATCATATATATCACCTATTAGCCTTAGTAACTTTCCTCGATCCAAGATACAAACTGCAGTTTTTCGATAATGAAAATATATCTATCTATACTAATAAATAAAATTGAAGTGTCTGTCTGTAATATCGAAATAACTACCTCATATTAAGCTCATATAGTTATTTGAACGATACTATAACCGAATCACACGTTTTTAAAATTTTTGTCTGTCTGTCTGTCTGTCTGTCTGTTTGAACGGGCTAATCTTTGGAACGGCTGAACCGATTTTGACGGGACTTTCACATACAAGTAGAGAATTAACCAGGGAGTAACATAGGCTACTTTTTTAACCGACTTTCAAAAAAGGAGGAGTTGTGTTTTTCTACCTATGTACACCGATATCTCCGAGATTTCTGAACCGATTTGCGTAATTTTTTTTTTAATCGATAGAGAAACATTGCGACACTGTCCTACAAAAAATTTGGATTCCAACTCCTCAATCCTGATGCTGTAGGGGATCTGATCCCCAAAACTAATGGGATTTAGGCACTGTCGGTTATTTAAATTGATATTGGGGATACCAATTAAAGACTTTATTGTTGAATGACCTCGAGTAGGTACATGTCCAACTCCTCAACCCTGATGCTGTTAGGAATTGCATTCCGAAATCGTAAGGATTCCACGGATTTTTTCCGTTTTGTGGACGGGTTACTACTTACTACAGATAGGCTACTTTTTGTTCTGGAAAATCAAAGTTCCCACGAGATTTTTACAAACCTAAATACACACGGGCGAAGCCGTGGGCATCATCTAGTTAACAATAAAATCACAGTTTTTGCTGGAAGCTTAAAAGAATAGAATAAGTGACGATGATGAACTGCGACTGAAATTACAAATGTTTTTTCAAAATGTTTCGTCCTGGTATGTTTTACAGCAGAATAATGACAAAAATATTATAAAAAACAACTGCCTACGTTGTTTTTTAAAATAAAATAAAAGCAACATTTTTATTTTATTTGTTAAGCGTCGATTACAATCGGCATATTTTGTCGATTAGTCGCCGAATAGAACATAGATAATACACTACTACCTGCTATAGATGCGAAACGTTGAGATGTATTTAAAAGTTTTTCCTCCACCGTCTAAAGATGGCGTTAGTATTGAAACCACATTTAGATACCAAATAGACCGATAGATGGCGCTTTTCGTGCATGTCGACCTTGGGGGCTCGGCTTATAAATAATTACTATTCAGGGTAAATAAATAATCCGTTTTAAAATTCAGACCGATTTTCCTTTAAATATATTTTGGAAAATAACTCTAAATTTTAAAACGGATTATTTATTTATTTTTTAATTGCAAATAGTAAAAATGAAACACAAACTATTTATTTTGTTTTATATTTTGTATGAATGTTATACCTAATACATATAAGCATGTTCTTTTATTAAATCATTTTTTTTAACATTGTAATTTTATCTTTTAATATTTTGTTTACCCACATACACCAAATGTGAAGTAAGTATCAGTTTAATAGTCAATGAAATAATGAATAGTTTAAGTGTAGAAAAATGCGCTTTACATTTAGACAAGATATCAAAATTACAATATATTGTTATATCCTTGAGTTGTTAAACCTAACACACTCTTCCAAGATCCAAACTTTTCTTTGTGGGGATACTCCCATTTAGGAAATCTATGCAATATACCTGAAAAAATGAAGATTTGGTCACAATCTTGGATGATATGGATATCATTGGATTTTTACGTGGGATTTAAGTACCTACATAATATAGTATAAACTTTATACAAACAAACTTACCAAAATAAAATTCCGTTCCAATAGTTCCAAAGTTCCGATTTTTTAGGCATTTTGTCAAGAAACCGAAAATAGATGCCAGGTATGTCGTATATATCAGGAAACAGAAATCAATTTGCAAAGTCGGGTAAAATCGTTTGTAGAAGAAATCACAGAGTCCATTAACAGTCCAAGTCGTCGTT
The DNA here is from genome assembly GCA_920104075.1 of Melanargia galathea. Classification (NCBI taxonomy): domain Eukaryota; kingdom Metazoa; phylum Arthropoda; class Insecta; order Lepidoptera; family Nymphalidae; genus Melanargia; species Melanargia galathea. The sequence continues at coordinate 11,429,981 of OV049874.1, read as the reverse complement.
ATAAACAAAAACCACTATTAATAAAACAAAGAAAATGAGAAAACTAAGAAATAATGCACTGCAAATAACCGTTGAAAAAGTTTGTAAAACTTCAGTTTTTGACACTTGATTTAATTCAACTTTGACAAGTGACGGATTAGATAAGCATCAGGCGAACATCCTGCCATCTAGTTTTACATTTAAACAATTTCTTGAAAGTTGTACCACCCCGGACGCTAGAGGTCACTCGTTTATTTGAAAATTTTCGACTTCGAATTTGTATGACAGTTTCATCCCCATGGAATAGAAAAATGCCGAATAGACGGCTTTCCCGACTAGTCGGTGACTAGTCGGCCCATCTCTAATTGCTACCTACAGTCCGTCACAGAAGGCAATGCAGTATAAGTAAACAAACCATACTCGTCACGACATTTCACTTTTGCGTACGATATTTTCACTGTTGCTTATAACAAATCACTCACAATGATCTTTTTCCCAAAGTAAAACTTAATATTACACACAAAACCAATTCAATTTTAGCAGTTTACGTAAATATTTTAACAAAAGTCTAGCCCACAATCGTAAAATAAAACCACAGAGTATTGACATACTACGGAGTTTGACATAAGATATAGACTAAATGCCTAGTGCTAAACGAAAAGTGAACCATAGAGTGAATGTTATGAACGAGTGAGAACGAGTTTAATCGATTCTAAAATTCGGGTAAAATCGGAAGTAATTTTTATAACGGTCAGTGTATTATCTGTGTATTACAAAACAAAATGGGCGTTTTCGTTTAATTTTGTTATCATTATTAAGTAAGGCGCATCCGATGCCGGCATCGTTTTTTTAGCATCGATTCGACCGTGGAATTAAATCAGATATAACCAGATAAAACATTATGTTACAAAACTTGCTACAAAGCTAGTAATATTAAATATAGTATCCGATTTGAAAGGTTTAAATAATATCGTTTTCAACGTTATAAGGTTGTTTTGAAAATCACTCTATTTCGATAATCGATTTAAGAATGTATTCATTGAATCGTCCATTCACAATCTGCCTGCTTCTGCTTCCCATCACTATGAGTACAATGACAAATATGATCACGTGACCTGACGCCATTTCTGTTTACAAATACTGCATTGGGATATGGTATGGACTGTATGTATTTTATCTACATTTAATATTAATACCTACGTCTTCCGACTTCATCGGTCTGAGTTTATATAAATTTTGCAGGGGTAGGTTTGAACTTTGAACAATCCTTAAAATTACTTACTCGTAGGTATGGGAAGTTGTATTCCCTGCTTTTATCGAGCACTTTGCATGCTCTATCTCTTCTACATACGGAAATAAAGATGAACTTATTTCAGAATTTCCACCTCAGTTCTGCTGATAAAGAAAAAAAATGAAATTAAGTACCTAATAGATTATTCCTTCTGAATAGTAGTTTTTTCTCGTATCTGATAAAGTAAAATAATGATAATATTGGTAACCCTGAGAGATGGATGCGCGCGCCGGTGCGAGGGCGCTACGAGCGTGTTCCGCGGAGGAGTATCGGCTCCGCGGTGCGTCGAGGCGCGCGTGTGGCTCGCGCCGGGGTGCCGGGGTGCCGGGGTGCCGGGGTGTCGGGGTGTCGGGGTCGCGGGGTCGCCGGAGTGGCCGCGCGGAACGTTCCGCGGCATGGCGCGGCGGTAGCGGCGCGGATGTGCGCGCGCTCGGAGGCGGTCGAGCTGGAGGTGCTGGGCGCGGAGGGCGGCGAGGCGCGCGTGCCGCCGCGCCCGCTGCGCCTGTCTCTGCTCGAGCTGCTCGGCAAGCTGGTGCGACGCGACCAGCCCGCCGCGCCGCGCCGTCGCACCAGGCACAACCATCGCTTTCGAACCTTCGTCTCGTGCGGTCCGTATAACCCATTAGCCGAATAACTTATACCTACGTTGCTGTCACTAGGCCGTGTTACCCATTTGCCATGCCTACGCTCTTCGAACATTGTTTGTTAGGGAACATTTTAGGACTTTGTTACACGAAATGATTTCTGTTAATGATGATCTTGTTATGGTAAAATAATATCCCGGAAAGATTGCACAATGAGCAAGGTCGTAGTCGGTCAACGGCCGGGGCGGCGGCGCCGTAGAGCTTCGTGAGTATAACCCGCGTGCTCGCTTGTTATTGATTTATCTGTCAATATTTTGCTGCCTAAGCCACTTGCCAAATTATTGTCAACTGTGTTCCTTGCATAGTTACAGGGCCTTGCATTTCCTCATTTTCTAAATGCGTCTTTTTTCGTTGTCTTTAGTCGACCTTTAAATACAAAAGACCAGGTCAAACAGTTTTTTAAGTACAAAAGCTATATAAATAATTTTTGACTGGTAAACGCAGACATAATCAGTTACATAATTATGCTATAGCTTACTATGCTAAGTACAAAATTTAGTGAAACTACAATTGTAAGGCAAGCCCTATGAGATGACCAACTTTTTGATCCTAGTAGATATTTTTACTGTGGCAGCGACGACTCGATGTCGCGCCGTGGTGACTGGTGATCTACCGCCGCGGCCGGCGCGCGGCGCTTTCCGGCCTGAATATTTCCAATTTAAATTCGCACTCGCCGTCTTTCCCGGTAACACTGATAATATCTTAAAGGATGTAACTTAATAATTAATTACACACAGCATACACAGTAAGTTCAAAAATGTTTAAACGCTACATTGTTTGATCAGTAAACTCGTAATTTCCGAGACTCTGCTATAATCTATCTTCTTATATCTTATATATATATATATTATATATATATATATTATATATATTATTTATATATATATATAAAGCGATTTTCATGATTATTGATTTGTTATATTTGTCTCCGTTCCGAATAGCAGAATAACTATTAAAAACATTGGAAAATTGACGAAAAAATAAAATAAAAGAAAAAACATTTTCCCATACGAAATGTTCACGAGTTTCGTAACTGTCAAACATCCCGTCGCTTGGATACGGTAAACTCTCTCACCCGTATTTATATCTAATTATAATTCTTCTGTACGTGTGTTTGTCACGTCACGTCTTACTCCTCCTAAACAGCTGGACCGATTTGTATGAAATTTTGTGTGTATATTTCAATGGGTTCCTGGATGGTTTGGAAACACAATTACCGGGTAGGTACAGGTAACCTACCGGGTCTCGGTAGGTGACGCTGATGTCGATATGTCACCACCGGGCAGGACGAAGTCTGCCGGATCCACTAGTACCTATATATTATATATATATAAAACAAAGTAGTGTTTGTTCGACCACTTATAACTCGAGAACGGCTGGAGCGATTTTCATGGTTTTTGATTTGTTGTATTTGTCTCCATCCCGCATAGCAGAATAACTATTAAAAACATTGGAAAATTTACGAAAATTTAAATAAAAGGAAAACATTTTCCCATACAAAATGTTCATGGGTTTCGTAACCGTCAAACATTGTATTGTTATCCCGTCGATACAGTAAACTCTCACCCATACCTTTCATATACAGTACGTAATATATCTTCTGTGCGTGTGTTTGTCAACTAACTCCTCCTAAACGGCTGCACGGAATTGGATGAAATTTTGTATATTTAAATGGGTTCCTAGATGGTTTGAAAATACAAATACTGGGTAGGTATTCGTAACCTACCGGGTCTCGGTAGGTGGCGTTGATGTCGGTGTGTCACCGGACAGGACGAAGTCTGCCGGCAGGGCGATTCAGAACACTTCGATTCGGTTTCGGTTTCGACAACTACCCTGTCGATACGGTTATTCTGAATTGAAAATACATCTTATCGTACGATAACTTACCGAATCGATCGATAGTTACGTTATCGAAGTGTTTTGAATTACTTACCGTACGATAAGATGTATTTTTAATTCAGAATAACCGTATCGACAGGGTAGTTGTCGAAACCGAAACCGAATCGAAGTGTTCTGAATCGCCCTGCGGGTCCATTAGTAATTAATAAGCATTTGCGTTATTTGCGTATATTATCATAGGCTAGGCATCAGATTAGAAAGATAATGAACAGAATCCTGTGCTCAATTGAACGTAATTTTTTTGTTTATGAATAGATAATGTTAGTTTTCGTTATGAATAATAAATAATGAATGGAAAAATTTTGGAATCGACATTCTTTAGTTTCATCGTATAATAATTATCGGGGCGCTGATTTAAACAAACAAAAACATTTCATAATGTGAGAAAGACGTAATAATAATCCACACGTATACCTAATGCTCAACTTAAAAACGCCTAAGAGTTACAAGAAAGCCAAAATTTGGGAGATGTTAATATAGGCAGCTTATTTACTTGAGCGTTAGTGTATTTACTATTTATTACATAGGGAACCAAAAGCATTCGGTCGTACAAAACCCGACATAAACATTTCGCACGACACTGTTAAACACTTGCTAAATATAACCAAACAGTTGACGTTTGTTATTACAGCCCGTTACATCCGATTAGCAAGCTGTGATTTCACGAATAGAATGATTAATACACACTTTACTTTTATTAAAGGGCTATTGTTATAATTACGAGCTAAGTAGAACATTGAAATAAGTGAGCTACAATAACAATTATTATATATCTATACTAATATAATAAAGCGGAAGAGTTTGTTTGATGGTTTGAACGTGCTAATCTCAGGAACTACTGGACGGATTTCACAAATTCTTTCACCGTTGGATATGTACGTGATCCTTGAGTGCTATAGGCTATATAATTATGTACCACGGGCGAAGCCGGGGCGGACCGCTAGTCTAATATATTTTATAAAAGAACTGTTGATTTTAGGTAGGTAAATGTTAGAGCGAATTAACAGTACCTTAGACATATTATTTTAGTTGGTATTTCGACCTTAACGTAAATTATAAAGTTTTCGGGAATACGGTTTCCTAAACAATGTATTCGAACTTCGAACACTTCTTCACTAAGTGGTAATGTTTAATTACCAGTTGCTTAGTGAAAGAATTAATCACTCAGCGGGCGATGGAGATTACTATGTTCCGAACTTCCGATCATCCCTGCGGGATCAAATCGGAATTGAGGAGGTTCATAGGAGAAACAGAGTTATCTAGGTGTGTGTGGTCTCGAGATGCTCGAATGGCATCCCCGCACCGAGAAACGCAGCGTCTGAAGACCTCCACTAGGTGGACGGACGATCTTAAGGGAGTCCCTGGGAGCCGATGGACACAAGCGGCACGAGATCTGTGACGATCCTTGCCAGAGACCATGTCCAACTAGTGGACGTCTATCGGTTGAGGCGATGACGACGACGAAATGAATTAACACATTATATCTAATTTTAATATTTAGACTACAGTGATTGTTAAAATTGTTACCTACTAGTGTGTGACACATTGTTGTTTGTTAAGGGATTAACTATGCGTTGCGAATGACGTAACCCTTCACGCACTGCGAGTTTGTCAAGCCGTGGTTATCTACGAGTGTCATCTAGATACTGTAACGTGCGACGGTCGCTAACTCGCTATCGATTCAGCTCTATAAAAGACACATCGCTACTTATTATTATTAATTACTTATATTATATATAATTAAAATATATAATTACTTATATATAATTAAAACTTATTATTATTATTAATATTAATCGAGTGATAGCGTAGCGAGTGATAGCGTAACGTAATCGTTAAAATTTTAAAGAGTTACGGAAGTTATGAAGAGAAACAAACCACAGTATTGTTGAATGTTGTGGGTGTTAGGGGTGTGTGAGTGAAACGCCCCTGAAAATGTTATTAACCACGAAGTGGAGAGCAAATCGATCGGCGTCTCTGCGGCGCCCGCCGCGCCCTACACGGTTCATAAAGGCTACACCGATGTCTGCTAATAGTACACCCTTCAAATCTGCCCTTAACGTTTCTACATATTTGTAGTAATCAACTGGAAAGTTCAAAACATATTATAATATACCATCTGATATGTAAATATAACGTTATTTGTTAATTTATATAACTGGCTCTACTTATATTATATTCTAAGTTCTTGCAATCAGCTTTTATCTCGTATTATCATTAACCCTTATCATACTTATTTTGAACTAGAGGATGCCTGTGACTTCGTCCGCGTGTATTTAGGTTTTTAAAAAACCCGCGGCAACTCTTTGTTTTTCCTAAGCTTTGAGCTCATACTGTTAAAAGTCGCGCATTAAAATGGAACTACAGTAATGAGTATTATTTTTTTAATAGCTGTTGCCTGTTTCCCATCACTAAAGTACTCCCAATTAAAGTCCCATCAAAATCGGTCCAGCATTTCGGGGACAGACAAACACAAATTTTAATGCACCCCATATGATAATCCGGACGGTCAAAGTTCAAGTTCAAAAAAAAAGTTCAAAAATTCTGTGTCAATTATTACTTTATCCAAATTGAGTTGATATTATGTATAATAGCTGGATAGTATATATAATATCCTGATTTATTACTTTGGCTGTAACATATAGATTAATATAGTTGTTAATGTTATGGGACTCTACCTTCTATTATTTCTATGCACTGCGCAACACGAGTATTGTTAAGGGTTAAACTGGATTACAACTGAATATAATGAATACACATTCGCTTACAAAGCTGCTTTTGAGCCAAATGTGTACCATACATACACCAGCTTCATGTTAGTAGTATGAAACCATACAAAAATAACATAACATCTTCTATCTATAATAATATATAAAACAAACGTGTTAGTTCGAACACTTATAACTCGAGAACGGCTAGAGCGATGTTCATGATTATTGATTTGTTGTATTTGTTTCCATACCGAATAGCAGAATAACTATTAAAAAACATTGGAGTTTAAATACTACTAACTTAAATCGTGCCAAGTTTCATTTCAATCCATTCTGTAGTTTTTATCAAAAAGGTGTGTTAGTTTACATTTTAGCTTAACTCTATTGAAACGGACTATATATATGGCACTTTAACTTAAAGAAGGGTATTTTACTTTATAACTATTGAAAAATCGTAATAATCTACATGATTATCATGTAGAAATCATATGATTTACATTAGTTATAAAAAATCATAATTAACAAATTAATAAACTTTTACGAAAGTTTATCGCAGGATCTTATGAAGTATATATATCAGAAGGGCTCCACGAAGTTTCACATTTTTAGGCCAATTATTTATACCTTTCATCACAATGTTTATGCCAACGGAAATTGGGGACAAATTTGTTAGTTTACAATTGAATAACTTATTGAAAAATGGTGATTTAACTTTTTTTTCTTCAGGGCTCGATGCTTTCAAGTGTTAAAAAGATACTAGAATTTTTTCAAATTTTTAAAATCACATTTTATGTTATAAAAAAATTATTTTCATTGCTGAAGGCTCGCGCGCGCTTGGCATAAACGGCGCGCGGAGCCCCATTTTCAACGTCAAATCAAAGTTATAAATAATGGAGATAGAGTTTCGGAAATGACTTTTTTATTGGAAATTTCCTCTTCTTTAACGAGCTTTTTTTAAAATTGCTTAAATATAAATATTTTTCGAGTTATTAACATATAACGAAATATCATTTTTTTTCATCTTATTTTCTTAATAACAATTGCAATTTTTCACCTGCACCAAAATCCTTCAAAAACATTTTTCTAGAGGTGATTCCGAATCGAATTAGCTATCTCTATTTTTCAAGTTTTCGAACTTCTTTACCAGTCTATGTGCCTGTTTCACCACCTTCTGATATGTATTAGATAGCTATCTACAACTTTTGTCTTTGTCACTTGACATAAAGTAAGAAAGTGACAAAACTTACATTTAGGCTATCCAATACTTATCAGAAGGTGGTGAAACAGGCCGTAAGACTCTCTTTTCATCTTATTCTTCATTGGGGTCGTGACTAGGTACTTCCATTATTCGAGCTAAAGTGCGACTTTACCTACTGAGTGTTATTGAGATGAATCATTGAGAGTTGAGACAGACACTTGCATCCAGGAAATTGGAAAATTAGTGTAACATTATCATAATATGATAATATTTTATTTTATTCAAATAATATAAGCATTTTATATTATTCAAATAATATTATTATTTGAATAATATAAAATGCTTTATCTTCCAGTATAATGTGACAAAGCAGTTTATTATAAACTAGTGGACCCGGCAAACTTCGTCCTGCCCGGTGACATACCGACATCGGCGCCATCTACTGAGACCTGGTAGGTTACCCGTACCTACCCGGTAATTGTGTTTTCAAACCATCCAGGAACCTGAAATATACACCACAAAATTTCATACAAATCGGTCCAGCTGTTTAGGAGGAGTTAGACGTGACGTGACAAAGACACGTACAGAAGAATTATAATTATAAATACGGGTGAGAGGGTGAGAGAGTTTACCGTATCCAAGCGACGCGACGGGATGTTTGACAGTTACGAAACCTGTGAACATTTTGTATGGGAAAATGTTTTTCTTTTATTTTATTTTTTCGGCAATCTTCCAATGTTTTTAATAGTTATTCTGCTATTCGGGACGGAGACAAATATAACAAATCAATAACCATGAAAATCGCTCCAGCCGTTCTCGAGTTATAAGTGGTCGAACTAACACGACTTTGTTTTATATATATAGACTAGTGCCCAGTGACATACCGACATCGGCGCCACCTACCACGACCCGGTAGGTTACCTGTACCTACCCGGTAATTGTGTTTTCAAACCATCCAGGCACCCATTGAAATATACACACAAAATTTCATACAAATCGGTCCACCTGTTTAGGAGGAGTTAGGTGACAAACACACGTACAGAAGAATTATATGTATAGGTACGGGTGAGAGAGTTTACCGTATCGACGTAACGGGATGTTTGACAGTTACGAAACCCGTGAACATTTTGTATGGGAAAATGTTTTTTCTGTTATTTTATTTTTCGTCAATTTTCCAATGTTTTTAATTGTTATTTTGCTATTCGGGACGAAGACAAATACAACAAATCAGTAACCATGAAAATAGCTCCAGCCGTTCTCGAGTTATAAGTGTTCGAACTAACACGACTTTGTTTTATATATATAGATAGACTAGCTGATGCTCACGACTTCGCCCGCGTGGATTCATACAAATCTCATTCCCTATTTAACCCACTTGGGGGTGGAATTTCCAAAATTCCTGAAACACGTAATTCTTTATTTTAAACCGACAATACAAATACCGATTTTCATTGATATAACTTTAAAAATGACGGACTTTCATCCCCTATTTTACCCACTTGGGGGTAGAATTTTCAAAAATCATGAAACACTTTATTTTTTATCGAACGTCCAAATATCAATTTTCATGGATATAACTTGAAAAATTACGGACTTTCATACAAACTTTTATCCCTTATTTAACCCCCATAGGGGTGGAATTTCCCATATTCCTTTCTTAGTGTGCGCCTACGTCATAAAAGGAAGCTACTGTGAAAATTTCAAGTTTCTAGCTTCAGTGGTTTTGGCTGTGCGTTGATGATCAGTCAGTCAGGACAAGCTACTTTATATAAGTACTAGCTGAACCCCGCAACTTCGTTCGCGTAGATATAGGTTTTATATAGGATCGGATTGGATCCCATAATTCTTTTTTGTACCTAAACTAAATGTAGCCTAAGTTACTCCTTATAACATCACCTATCTGCCATTGAAAGTTCCGTCAAAATCGATCCAGCCGTTTCGGAAATTAGCTGAAACAAATAGACAGATCGACAAACATAAATTTAAACGCACACCAGTTTAAAATAAGCCGTACGTTCAAAGATCCGTGTCCCAAGTTATTTGAACCCAATAAATGTCTGTCATTTCTGAACTAAAAATCTATGACCTTGAAATATTTACGGGACAATATATAAATAAAGTAGTACCTTTCTAACAAAAAAAGAATGAGTGAAATCGAACAACGCGATAATGAATTACAGCTCGTTTATAATTTTTTGAAGTCGGCGCCAAATGACGCATACTTTTCAAGTCGAAAATATGCTCCCCGCGTCCCGGACAGCCTTACTCTCCGCGACTATTATGATTCACCGTGCTCGCATTCAAAAGTGGATAGTTACTCTGATTTTACTCAGACGAATTGAATGTGGTTTGGCGCCGACTCCAAAAAATTATATATTATTTGAGTTAGGTAGTTTAATCGTCAATCTAAATGAATAAAAAATTATTTTAAACTTTTTAGTTCGAATGGTTTGAAGTCGGTTCATTTTTCTTTGAAAAAAATTATTTTATGCTTTTTTGTGATTTGTTTTCTTTATATTCATAATAATATAAATGAAAACTATGTTAAATAGATTATGACCTATATATTATTAATTATTATTAAATATCCTGTGACATATATGCATTTTATGTGTCATACTAAGTATAGGTGAATGGTTTTATATAATGTTCTAACCCAACCTAACCTACCCTCCGATCTATACAAGATTAGTTTATATGCGTACTACTCTTGTATAATTTGGAAGACTTAGACTAAAAAGTAATTTACAATCTATACGCGACCAGTTTCACACCCGTGCGGTTTGGCTTTGTATAGCATGGAAATACACGTAACCGTGCACAAACTCCAAGGAATCACTCTATAGTACAGCTGTACTGACTTCGGCCCAAAAGTTTTTGCAAAAGGTTAATGTTACGTAGGCGTAGCAGAGTGAAGTCTTTGGACATAATAGCTATATTAGACTTCAGCAATAGGTCTGGCAATATCAGAGAACATATTAGTGACATATGTATACATTTATGTTTATAACTTCGTACGTAAGAATGATAACTCGATGTGTTATATACACACCTTCCTGAAAGTATGTAGATTACGATAGTGAAACAATCATCAAAATCGGTTCATTAGTTGCGGAGATAATTGCGAACATACTTACATACATACATACGGGTCCAATACAGAACCTCCTTTTTTTGAAGTCGGTTAAAAAATTGCAGTTTTGGATTCAGTATCGATTATAGAGTGCCCTTCAATAAAAAATTTCAAAATATCTTCAATGTACAGAATTGGATCTGTTACAGTTTTATTATATTATAGATATATAGATATCCGTCTTTAAGTTGCCATAATATAAGATGTGCATCTTATGCACATTCACGGCTGGTTTTGAACCACGGATTATTCTTTCTATTAACTCTATCCGGTGTTACTCTTTTACTGCTATTCGATGTAAAGATACATTATAATGAATGCATCTATTTATGATGTACTTTATTGCCAGCATACCTATAAAGGTAATAACAATTTAATAATAATAAAATAATAAATAATAATTTATAGTATATAACTAGCTGATGATAGCGACTTCGTTTGCTTGGATTCTTATAAATGTCACTTTGGGGTGGAATTTCCAAAATTCCTGAAATACGTTTCTAATCCTTTATTTTTAACCAAAAGCCGAAATATCAATTTTCATTGATATAACTGTAAAAATGACGAACTTTCATCCCCCATTTAACCCACTTGGGGGTAGTTTCTCCAAAATTCCTTAAACACGTAATTGTTTATTTTTAACCGAAAACCTGAATACCAATTTTCATGGATATACATAACTTGAAAAATGACGAATTTTCATACAAACTTTCATCCCCTATTTAACGCCCTTAGGGGTGGAATTAGGGGTGAAATCTCACTTGGGTGTGGAATTTCTAAAATTCCTGAAACACGTAATTCTTTATTTTTAACCGACAATACAAATTTAAAACAACAAGACCAATTTTTATTGATATAACTTTAAAAATGACTGACTTTCATATAAACTTTCAACTCCCATTTAACCCACTTGGGGGTAGTTTTTCCAAAATTCCTTAAACTCATAACTCTTTATTTTTAACCGAAAACCTAAATACCAATTTTCATGGATATAACTTGAAAAATGACGGACTTTCATACAAACTTTTATCCCCTATTTAACCCTCTTAGGGATGGAATTCGCAATAATCCTTTCTTAGTGTGCGCCTACATCATAAAACGAAGCTACTGTGAAAATTTCAAGTTTCTAGCTTCAGTGGTTTAAGCTGTGCGTTGATAATAATCAGTCAGGACATAGCTACTTTATATTATTATTAATATTAATAATAATAGATAGATAGATAGATGGATCTAACCCTCCTTGTAAATCGTAACTACGATCTCATTTCAAAATGGTTCTAATAAAGTTTCTAATAAATGATCAAAAGTTTTAATATAAAACAAATTTAACACCGTTTCAGAAGCACTGAAAAAATTATTGAATGATTTTTATATTGCCTTCAAACTATTTATTTTTAACCAATGAACAAAAGATCCAAACTATTCACAGTTTTGGATGTCGGCGCCAAACAGGAAAAAAATTCAGTAAGAACCGTGGATTTCGACTTTCGACGATTATTATTTTATTTTATTGCCTGTTTGATATGGCGGGCGCCGACTTTACAAGGTCCGGTTTTTTATTTATTTGCTAAGAGTAAATTGGTTTGAAAGTACTTTAGGTATAACAATTATTTTATACTTTTCATTGCTTTTGAAGTCTCACTTTTTTTAAGTTTAATTTCAAAATTGTTAGTGATAGCTCTCGTGTTATGTGTGTGTATCTTAATATCTCGTGTGATAGATTGTAACCAAATATGAACGTGCACTTGCCCGTGTACGATACTAACGACCGCTCGCGGCTTCGCTCGCGTAAAAATCCCCTATCATGTGGGAATTCCGAAAAATCCAGGGTTATCCTTTGTCTACATTATGAAAGGAACTTCTGTAGATTTCAGCTTTCTTGGTCCATGAGTCTGAGCTGGGCGTTGATGTGTCAGTCAGTGAGTGAATTGTGACTTTTGTTTTTGTATAATATAGATAGATGAAGTATAGGTATTAGGTAAGAAACTGTTTTTCTAATAGATCTATCTATCTATAATATAATAAAACTGTAACAGATCCAATTCTGTACATTGAAGATATTTTGAAAATTTTTATCGGAGGGCACTCTATAATCGATACTGAAGCCAAAACTGCAATTTTTTTCATTTTTGTCTGTCTGTCTGTCTGTCTGTCTGTATCTTGGCCGCGCATCACGCCGAAACTACTGAATGGATTCAAATGAAACTTGGTACGGTATGAGTCTATACTCCGAGGTAGGACATAGGATACTTTTTATCCCGAAATTCAGCACGGTTCCCTTGGGAGAGGGGAAGAAAGTTAAAACATGTATTTAGCTGTAATTCATTAACGCGTAATTCGATTTAACTCTTTTTTTTTTTTTTTTTTAGAAAGATAGTACTTTAAGTATTGTCCCGTAAATATTTCAAGGTCATAGGTTTATTAGTTCAGAAATGACAGACATTTATTTGGTTCAAATAACTTGGGACGCGGATGTTTGTACGTACGGCTTATTTTAAACTGGCGTGCGTTTAAATTTATGTTTGTCGGCCTGTCTATTTGTTCCAGCTAATCTCCGAAACGGCTGGATCGATTTTGATGGAACTTTCAATGGCAGATAGGTGATGTTAAGGAGTAACTTAGGATACATTTACTTTAGGTACAAAAAAGAATTATGGGGTCCGATCCGATTCTATATAAAAACCTATATCCATGCGAACGAAGTCGCGGGGGTCGGCTAGTACATAATATTATGCCAGTATAGGTAGATGGGTAGGTAGGTACAAATGCGAACAATGCTGACGGAGCTCGAGGTGGGAAGGGAGGTCATAACCTAGTTAGATGTGTCTAGGATTAACCGATTAAGTAAATATATTTTAAGCCTAACCAGCTAGGTGCTGGATCTGCGACTTTTTAGGGCATCAATTAATATACAATAGGTAATACTAAATTGTTATTAATTTGTTTCCTTGCCGTATCTGTACATTAAAGATTTTTGCAAAATAATAACTGGGGGATGTTAGGGATAAGTAATAGAACGTAAAATAGCTATTTTTGTCTGTTTGTCTGTATGTTTGTACGCGCATCACGCAAAAACTACTGAATGGATTGAAATGAAACTTGGCATGATTTTCGTTCATACTTCGGACTAACAGTATCCTATAGGATACTTTTTATCCTGAAATTCAGCACAGTTCCCTTGGGAAAAGGGATGAAAGTCAAAATGTTTACTTAGCTATAATTCATTAACGCGTGGTCCGATTTCATTCATTCTTTTTTTTGTTAGAAAGGAGATACTTTAAAATTACCAGGTAATTTCTGAAAGGCTGGATCGATTTTGATGGGACTTTCACTAACATTTTGATCTACTTAAAGATCCGCCAGTGAACTTTTAACAGTTTTTAGCAAGGTATGAACTCAAAGGAGCTTAGGAAGAACAAAATAATTCCCACGGGATTTTTAAAAACCAATATCAACGGGAACGAAGTCGCGGGTATCCTCTTGTAGTACATAATATATATACAAGCTATATTTTAGGAAAAATTAAACCGACTTCAATATGTATGTACCTACCATAAAATTTGAAAATTTCCCTGGATTTCTCCAGGACCCCATCATCAGATCCAGAGCTCTGATGACCATGGGAGTGGGACATTACCACCATATCTGGGAAATATATCCTTTCAAACAAAGTAAGAATTTTCCAGAATTTTTTGAACAGTCCAGGCGTTTTTCAATAATCGGGGGAAGATTCCGACGAATTCAGAACCTCCTCCTTTTATTGAAGTCGGTTAATAAATTCCACTGATAGGTATAACGTTAGTCTTCATTGCAGGAATGCCAATCGGGAAAATACGTACATACGATATACGAGCAAGTTGCAGATAAAGAGTTAATGGGCAGAAATGTATTACATTAGAACGCTAGACGTAAATGGCACCACTCAAATACCAACAATGAAATGATATTTTTGTCACCCGACGCTCCGTGCCGACTGGCGCGGCCGACGTCAGCCACTAAACCTTTCATTTTATGGTTCAACTCGATGTTGTGTATTTTTGGTATCGCGTGTTGTTCAAGGAAATTCAAAGGTTGGATTAGGTTAGGTATAAAAGCAATGACTTTGTCAGATTGTACTATAGGTATGGTGTGGCCATACGGCTTGTACGTCGTGACTCATGCGCTTCCACACATACAAATTACGATCAACGCATGGACTGCGCGCCGCAGCGCACCGTGTGGCACACCACAGATATTATATTTTCGTAAGACGCCGCAGCGCAGATGGCGCAGAAGCGACGCGACGACACCGCACCATTGCCGTGTGGGCATCTCTCTCTATAAAGAGGGTGATGGGACCTAGTTGTGAATGCGCATATTAATCGATTATTGCTGTGCTTGCTAAGCAACGTTTATCCACGTCTGTAACTTGTTGGTGGTCCACTTTGGAGGTCAGAATTTTGCTTTCAATTTTTTTCTGTCTCGAAAAGCCCGTTTAGCTGTCGGTCCCGGTTATTATCACTGACGTCTGATAAATAAATAGAGTCCTTTGCCGATGGATCTGGGCTCTCATTACCTAACTCCTACCTATGTGTAACATACCTACTTGCAGATTCATAATAGGTAGGTATATGATTTCTTGAAGAGGCGATTGGCGAGATAACGGCGAGATCCTCAGCGTGACTACGACCCAGAAAGAGATAGGCCTAAAATATTGAAGCTTTTCCAAAACATTGTTTGCACTGTTATTGTGACCTGTGTTCCCTATTAATAGGTCATGAACTTTGGTAAAGTAACGATTCCATGGCAACGTCTCATAATTTATTAGTTTTGCCAACAAGTTATTCTACATTTTCGGTAGGGCAAGTTTCAGGTCAAACATAGCTAACGTTCGCCTCGGATTTGCACGTGTGCCTTTATGTATTGAGATGTAATATATAATTCCTATGGGAAACTTCTACGAAATATACTCTTATTTTCGTGAAAACTTTGTCTTTCCTTAATCAAGATATTAGAGAATAGAGATGTCCAGATCTAGATCATAACTCGTACTTTCTTCACCGTGTGTTATACCTTGAGTGACCGTTATCGTGAACTGCTACGTAATCGAGTTCAACTAAGTAGAATTACGAGTATGTTGCATGTTTTGAGTTGCACTGAAGTGGGAAGCCTTGTACCTTTCGTATACCGTACGAGCACGGCACCATTGACTGTATCGTATAATAAAACTATACGTGCTCTATGAATTCTATTAATAGGATTTTTTTTTTTTGTATTAGATTGCCGCAATAAACCAATTCAAAGTTAATCTTCTGGTATGAAGTACTGTGACTAATAAGAATTTCTTAATCAACATTGAGTGATTCATCAGAACAACAAAACCGTTATTTACAATCTATTTTCCTTTAGACGACTGTTAACAATAAACAAGTTGCTTCTCGCATGCGGCGATGCGCGTTGTTCACCACATTACACATATACTTAGGAAGTTTTTATCGCGAGCTAGAAATGAAAGGTTTTGATCTCGGAATAGTAAAGTAAGTACTCCATACTTTTCATGTTGCCGGGCCTCAGCCAAAGCTTGAGATATCTCGTACATCCAAGCATTTAGCATTATTTCATTGAGCATCTACTGTTTTCGCGTTAGTACATAGACTAATATATCAGCTGATATATCGTCGCCATGTTAATGGGGGATGTCTACTGCTGTGTCTCGTTTTGGAATTTTCACACACCATAGTCTTCTTCCGCTTCTGTTTAACGGCGGCTGCAGGGGTGGCGGGCTGCCCTGTGACTCGATGGGCATCGCTGTGGTTCTTTTACTAGAGTTGGGAACCTTCCAACTCATTAGTTGGATAACACTGCGCCTTTTGCGCACGGGATCATGACTCCAGCATCTCAGTAGCCCAGGGACCATCGTTTTCCGAGATATTAATAATATCTCGGAAAACCGAAGAAAAAATCAGAAAAAATTACAATACACGAGGTTACAATACACAATACATGTTATGTGCCTCGTGTATTGTAATTTCAGCTTCGCAACTCGTTCAGCTATGCTGGTTACTCTGGTTAGATAGATAGAACACTATTTGTACACCACAACAAAAAAGAAAAGTAACAAGTATAAATTGAAAATTTAAAAACCCCCGACATTCGCCATTTTGTGGCGGTGGTCATCTTGGATTTGCATAGTGCTATTCTACTAGTCAATCCCTTTCATTTGATACTACCCATATTAAGGGAGTTGTGAAAAAATATGTAATCCGCCATTTTGCAGCGGCGGCCATCTTGGATCGATTTTCATCAAACATAGCTAACAACACTCTCGACTAATTCACCTTTCAAACAAAAAAAAACCGCATTCAAATCAGACCACCCGTTTGAGCGCTACAGGGGAACAGACAGACACACACACACACACACAGACACGTCAAACTTATAACACCCCGTCGTTTTTGCGTCGGGGGTTAAAAAGGAAAAACACAGAGAAGAATATATACACAAATAGAAGTAGAAAGGAGGTCTTATCGCTGTGGCTCTTTTACGGATCTCCTTATTTCTGATTTAATCACGCAAAAAAATTCAGAAAATAACAATCTATATGTCGCCTGTGTATATAGTACTTGTTATATACCATTGCAAGCCCTTTAATAGTGTGCTTTTGTTAAGTATTGCTGTTAAGCAGCTACGAATAGGTACCTACTTAAATACCTCTATTATTCCTAGAAAATTTTGTCGCATTTAACTTTTCATAGAGGCATCTACACAATTGTGATCAACTTCCATAAAGCGACAACCGCTTGAGCTTGAACTGTTCTTTGTTACAGAGAATGAACGGAGAATCAAAGCGAACAACAGAGAATACAACGCGCAGTTCCGCTACGCCGTAAGTTGATGCTTTTTAACTTATGTTTATGTATAAATATATTATATTTGTCACTTACATTTACCCGTATTAATATTTAACATTAAGTAAGTGAAATATTATGTTCTACACATTATAATATGTACTGTGAACAATGTATCAAAATATGTATGAAAAAGAAAAGGCAAGAAAAGGCCTCTTAAAAATCATTACTTGCAAATATGTAGTATAGGTATAAAAATTAAATAAAGCACGAATGTGGCGTGCCTATTGCGTATTTCAATGGTATCACAGTTACGTAGTAAAAAGACGTAAAAATTTAAAAAACACAGTCAAACGAAGGTACCTATAATCTACCTATATTGATTCAATGTTGAGTCAAACGTTCGCCATCTAGGGTGTATTTTCCTGGCAAAGTTTCAATTTATTTTAAAGCGTTAGTGGATTTCTCAATGGGGTTACAACTTACAATAAGAGAAATAAGATATTGCGTATTTTAGGTTATATGCCTAGACATCGTTATATGGTCGTTGGCACACGCTCACGTCTCTCCACTTAAGGCAACAAGTATAAAAGGGAAAGGCCATAGAAATTATACTAACCTTACTAATTTTTTAAAGGTTTATTTGAACGCTGCCATGCTATGCTGTGTGGTGCTAGAAGCCTTTTAGTTGCCCACAAGTACACTGAGCAGGTACACGTGGCTATTATCAATTGTGTAGTTAAGGGTGACAGCAACCTATTGCTCATCAGTCATCACTCATCCGAAAGGTCGAAACCGTGCTTTAGTCGCTTTTATGATAATATTATCACGATATAGGTAGATTAGCGGGGCGAAACAAACATGACATTCCGTCACTGTGTTTTGAATATTTTTGTGTTTTAGGTGTTACTGATTTGAATGGTATAATGATATAATGGTAACAATGCGTTGTTGTAACAGAACAACTACATCAAGACGTCGAAGTATTCGATCATAACGTTCCTGCCCTTGAACCTGTTGGAGCAGTTCCAGCGGCTAGCCAACTTCTACTTCCTGTGCCTGCTGGTGCTGCAGCTGATCCCGGCCATCTCGTCGCTCACTCCCATCACGACCGCGATACCGCTCATCGGAGTGCTCGCGCTCACCGCCGTCAAGGACGCTTACGACGACTTTGTGAGTCATTTCACTTACTACAATCAAGCCTAGTGGAAAGCCATCATGAGGCGTAGCTTTGGCCACCCTTGCCTACAAGATGCTTATTCACACTTCCTACTCGAGTTATGGGCAGCAAGAACCACCTGGAAACGTTTCATACGGGTTGATCGTACATACACCACATGGATGCCACCGCTCGGAAATTGCTCCTATGTAGGTACTAAATTCCTACTATTTTAAATTTGTAATAGTTCTTTGTCAATAAAAAATAATTTTGTAAATCTCAATTCATTCGATCTAGTTTGCCTGATGCCCGCACAGGCAGATAAACTATAGGTAGTCTATAATACATACAATATATACATTTACAATATATACAATTTTATAACAGTAGTATGGCAAAGCCACACGAGTAGTAAATCTACAGAGAGGAAGCTTCCACAAGCGGCCCGCTGTAGGTATACTCACACAAACACACTCACCAACGGTTCACGGACGCCCGCTCGTTCCACTAACCGGGACAGTTGGTGACAAACTGTGCGCATATGTGTGAGTGTACCTACAGCGGGCCGCTTGTAGAAGCTTCCCCTCTGTAGGTACTCTGTGGCAAAGCCGTGCCGCCAAGCGATTTAGCGTTCCGGTACGATGTCGCGTAGAAACCAATCAGGGATATGAGTTCAATAAAACGCTGCCATACCTCTTCCAAGTTAGCTCGTTTTCAGATTAGTGAGATCACAGTCAAGGGCTAACTTGTAGATGAATTAAAAATAATCTGATACCTACTGCGTACCTCGACACTTATTGAACAACGGACGTTTCTTGCAGCAACGTCACCAAAACGATTCTCAAGTGAATCACAGAAGGGCGAAAACTCTTCGCAATGGCAAGCTGGTGGAGGAGAAGTGGGCGTCTGTTCAGGTGGGAGACGTCATCCGGCTGGAGAACGACCAGTTCGTCGCGGCCGACATCCTGCTGCTCAGCAGCTCCGAGCCCAACGGCCTCTGCTACATCGAGACCGCTGAGCTGGACGGGTATTGACATAACTAACTCACAATAACAAGTTCAGGTGGGAGACGTCATCCGGCTGGAGAACGACCAGTTCGTCGCGGCCGACATCCTGCTGCTCAGCAGCTCCGAGCCCAACGGCCTCTGCTACATCGAGACCGCTGAGCTGGACGGGTATTGACATAACTAACTCACAATAACAAGTTCAGGTGGGAGACGTCATCCGGCTGGAGAACGACCAGTTCGTCGCGGCCGACATCCTGCTGCTCAGCAGCTCCGAGCCCAACGGCCTCTGCTACATCGAGACCGCTGAGCTGGACGGGTATTGACATAACTAACTCACAATAACAAGTTCAGGTGGGAGACGTCATCCGGCTGGAGAACGACCAGTTCGTCGCGGCCGACATCCTGCTGCTCAGCAGCTCCGAGCCCAACGGCCTCTGCTACATCGAGACCGCTGAGCTGGACGGGTATTGACATAACTAACTCACAATAACAAGTTCAGGTGGGAGACGTCATCCGGCTGGAGAACGACCAGTTCGTCGCGGCCGACATCCTGCTGCTCAGCAGCTCCGAGCCCAACGGCCTCTGCTACATCGAGACCGCTGAGCTGGACGGGTATTGACATAACTAACTCACAATAACAAGTTCAGGTGGGAGACGTCATCCGGCTGGAGAACGACCAGTTCGTCGCGGCCGACATCCTGCTGCTCAGCAGCTCCGAGCCCAACGGCCTCTGCTACATCGAGACCGCTGAGCTGGACGGGTATTGACATAACTAACTCACAATAACAAGTTCAGGTGGGAGACGTCATCCGGCTGGAGAACGACCAGTTCGTCGCGGCCGACATCCTGCTGCTCAGCAGCTCCGAGCCCAACGGCCTCTGCTACATCGAGACCGCTGAGCTGGACGGGTATTGACATAACTAACTCACAATAACAAGTTCAGGTGGGAGACGTCATCCGGCTGGAGAACGACCAGTTCGTCGCGGCCGACATCCTGCTGCTCAGTCCCTGTTGTTCTTTGTCACAGAAACATTTCGAAGGAAGGAATTGCTTTTTGGACTCGAATCCGTTATCAAAACCTTCCTCCAGAGTCTAAAAACCTGCGGGTCTACCATCAACTATAATCGCGACTCAATTAAAGACCTAAGAACTGAATCGCTATTTCGTACCATGAACTCTTTTATCCGACCAATAGACGTCATGACGTCATGAACGAAATAAAAACCTAGTATAAAAATATAGAAACAAAAAGATACTTCATGGTACGAATTCAATGCGATTTATTTTAAGCGCCGATATTGAATAGCATCGGAATTGGATCGTTAGATTAAAGATTGTAGTAGGCCTCCTGATGTAAAAATAATTGTTTAGTTCACAAGAAATCAAATACATTATTCATAATCTTAGGTCATTTAGCATTGATATAAATTTTTTATTTAAACATTTTTTATGTAAATATAAGTAACCCCGCGGTATCACCCGATGATAATAAATAAATAATATAATTATTCTTTCCCACTTTCATACTTTTGTTATTCTAATGATTCATTATTTGTTTTTATTATTTTTTCTCCAGTCACTTGATAATAATAATTAATTATACATACATAAAAATATAATCGGTCTGTCAGTCTTAATATCTTTGCCAAAGAAATTCCACGGCAGTAAGTAAGTAGGTAATTGGTAGGCTTTCTCCCATTACCACTGATTCAGATTGAGAGAAACTTCACGACAAAGCTGCCGTCTCTCTTTATTCACAAATATTCGAAAGTACAACACAAAGTTACCGGAATTAATTAAAACTTATAAATTTTATATTTGTCACATTTAAACGTAATTCACCTTTTCAAACAAAAACTGGATTTAAATCTAAGTATGTATAATAACGCGATACAAATTAATGGATAAATTAATTACGCATGACCTAGTCCTTATCTTACATTATGATAAAAGGTATATTAGTTCAAATTCACGCACTTTGTACTTATCTTTGTTAATTAATTCAAGATACCTATTACATATTTGAGTTTTATTTCAAGAACCATCTTTTTATGGATTTTGATAATGAAGAACTTAACTTTATTTTACACTTGCTGAGGAACTCTTTTATTTTCCAAGATATTAATAAGCATTGACTTCTCACGTAAATGATAGTTAACTCCATAATCTTCGGAACGAACTCTCACAGGCAGGAATACAAGGAGTATAATAATATGATACAAGGAGGTATCGAGGACAATATTAAGGTTAATAAATTTTGACAGCCTAACCGATGAACCAATCGTGATGTGGCACAGAGACATTAATCGAAGAGTTCCCACATGATTTTGAAGAACCTAAATCTATGCGGACGAAGGCATCAGCTGCGTTCGTGAATGCGATTTAGTTGAGTGTTGTACTACTGTTACAGGGAGACGAACTTAAAATGTCGTCAGTGCCTTCTGGAGACGGCCGCGATGGGCCAGGACGATGCACAACTGGGCGCCTTCGACGGCGAGATCGTCTGCGAGACGCCCAACAATCTACTTAATAAGTTTGAAGGTAAATAAATGAAGCTTCAGGCACAGTACACAGATTCAACCAGTAGTGAAACTACCTACAAACGTTCGAAACGGCTCACTCACACAAACATGCACATCGAAGAGACCCCTACCGGGTTTTCGCGTGGATGTCAGTAGCGACTGCTGCTAAATGGTCTCGTCGATGCGCATGTGAGTGAGCCGTTTCGAACGTTTGTAGGTAGTTTCACTACTGGTTGTATCTGTGTACTGTGCTTCAGGCGATGACTGGAGACCGAAAGGTCGACGGTTCATATCCCACCCGTAACCCGTTGCACTACTGTCGTACCTACGCTACGCTTAGCACAAGCTTTGCGCTTGGTTCGAGGGGAAAGCGGAATATTGTTCAGCGTGTTAATATTCTTTAAAAAAGAAAGATTTTTCATTGACCACAGTTACAGTTTGTTATAAATACATACTATTTAAATAATTAATTACAATAAGATACTGCATAATATTATGTCGCTCTCACGGTCAGTGGTGCCTTGAATACATTTACAAAGTATTTATAAATATTCGATTGTAAACCGATTTCAATGTGATTACGATTTCAATGTAGGTAACATTGAAATCGTAAACTAAACCCGATTGATTAAGAAAGCGTTATCTCTTCAACTTTATACACTCTGCATAACTTCTACTAACTGCTCACTTTTCGCTGTACTCTTTTTAAAAAAAATGCATTTCACACGTGTTTCCAGACGACAAAATATAATTGCGCAGTATTTAATAAAAACTAGAAAAATGATTTCGAAAGTAGTTCGATTTTATTCACCAGGCGACGTACTTCTAATTTTAACAAAATATAAATTATCTTATATAGAGAATGTCTGTACACAATTAATGTTTTCATCCAGTAAGTATAAATTTTATAATGAACAAAAATCCTAATCATAAAGATTTTATATCTATACTTCTTCTCTATACTATAAAGCTGAAGAGTTTGTTTGTTTGAACGCGCTAATCTCAGGAACTACTGGACCGATTTCAAAAATTCTTTCACCGTTGGATATGTATGTGATCCTTGAGTGCTATAGGATATATATTATGTACCACGGGCGAAGCCGGGGCGGACCGCTAGTTATGTATATAGGAAATATGGATAGTTATGTATATAGGAAATATGGATAGACGTCTATTGCTGGTCTCTTGACTCTTGCCACACTCCAAGTATTTTACCCCAAAAGTCCATATTATTTTTGTATCGAATGCGTTCATTCACTTGCACCTGACCATAGCCGTAAACAATACGATAACAGACACGCAATATTCACTATGGATTTTCCGCCCATTATGATGTAAAGGAGGAAAAGCATAATGTTTTATCGAGGAGCGTTACTCACATATTGATACTTAGCAATGGAAATACTCTGACATCGTGAACTGCTATTTAGTATTTATGCGCGTTTCCCCTTATGACTGGCGTAATTAAACAAGAATAAGCGGATATCACTTGTGTTGAAGACGTTGAACGTAATCTAAATACAATCGAATGTTCGCATACAAACTGTATGGGACATAGTATACATTTCATTTCCGCAGTAGGTTGGTAATATTTTATCGCGACGATTCATTTCACTTTACAATTACATTTAAAATCTAATTTTTTTATTCAATTAATTCTGCATACCCATCGATGTACAATGTACATACCGCCTTGCTTGTTACTTCTATTATAAAAAGGTTGTAGGTACTTGATGAAATTGTAACAATCCTGACCTGCAGACCTTTACAATGCGGGTCGATAGTAAAAAAGTGAGCGAGGAACCAAGTTGAAAAGTTAACTCTGAAATATATCCTATAGAATAGTAAGGCTAGATTCATTTTTGACAATATTTTATTATAATGTCTTATACAGTTCTTAAAAAATGCTATTCGTGTCTCCTCTTGCAATATCGTATAAACGCTACGATATTGCAGACAATTCCGCGAACACACTGCAATTTGCGGTTTCGTAACCAAGCGATCGTTCGCTGCAGAATTAGAATGTAATTGACGGCAACGCGATTGGCTTCTATACTTATTGCCGCATCGTTATTAGGTTCAGTAACTTCATTTGAATGGAACTATTATGGATCCCCCTGCTTCTATTATTATCTAAGACGGGACCTACTATGGGATGGATATTTATTGTTTATATTTATTCTTCTGATTCTGAGAGGAGACCCATGCCGTGTAGTGGGCCGGTAATGGGTCGATAATGATTATGGTCGATGATGGTCTGTGCCCTTGTGCAGGTACGCTGAGCTGGCGCGAGCAGCACTTCTCGCTGGACAACGACAAGATCCTGCTGCGCGGCTGCGTGCTGCGCAACACGTCGTGGTGCTACGGCGTGGTGGTGTTCGCGGGCAAGGACACCAAGCTCATGCAGAACTCCGGCAAGACCAAGTTCAAGCGCACCAGTATAGATAGGCTACTTAACTTTCTCATCATAGGGGTGAGTGTGACACGAGTGTGACGTTGGAGCCGCTCGACGAGTGGTCGTGTTCCGCGCGTCAGTCGTCAGTCGTCACCGGTAACGGGGTCGTGTGTGTCCGCAGATAGTGCTGTTCCTGCTGTCCATGTGCGTGTTCTGCACGGTGGCGTGCGGCGTGTGGGAGTGGCTGGTGGGGCGCTACTTCCAGGTGTACCTGCCGTGGGACACGCTGGTGCCGGCCGAGCCCGCGTCCGGCGCCGTCGTCATCGCGCTGCTCGTCTTCTTCTCCTACGCCATCGTGATGAACACTGTCGTGCCTATATCGCTCTACGTCTCCGTCGAGGTAACTGGGCCTCCTCTCTCATAGGAGAGAGGGATTTAGAGCTTAGACCCGCCACGCTGCTCCAATGCGGGTCGGCGGGCTTTAACGACTATTGTCACATGATAGTGATAATAACCGGGACCGACTGCTTTACGTGCTCTCCGAGGTACGGGGGTAGAACACCGCCAACAACCAACTCGGGGCATGCACTAAACATTTCTTGACAGAAAAACCCAATACCTACCTAACAATTAATTATTTGCCCGTCCCGGGGATCGAACCCGGGATCTCGTGGTCTGCAGTCGAATATACTAACCAATGCCGCCGTGTGCTAATGCAGAACGCCGAGCGCTTATTTATATTTAAGGCTCATGAGTCATGACGACGAGCTGTATGCTGCGGTAGACGAGTACCTCCAAAGCAATAATAAAATTGACGGAGGCGTTTCTCAGTCTGAATGCAAAATACATATACAAACAATAATTTTATCATCATTTTGGCGCGGTTTAAATCATCACCGTCAATTTTCGCATACCATACTCCGCGATGTTGCGACTTGGAGTACCTTTTAAGATAAACAATCCTCTAAAAATCATTTACACCCTTAAAATTAAACTCCCTATTTTAAATTCGTTACAGGTGATAAGATTCGCCCAGAGTTTCCAAATAAATTGGGATGAAAAAATGTATTATGAAAAGACTGGAACTGCTGCTAAAGCGCGCACCACAACGTTAAATGAAGAATTAGGTACATATACCAACTTTACATAAATATATATTTCCACTTGTCTCATCAATTAAAAATTTGTTATAGTAACTAAATCAGACGACATTGCTATAACATTGAGCTGATGCTGCAACCAGAATAGTCTGTGGAGCAACTCCTCGGCGGCTTGCAACAGACATATCATGTTTGGGCTTATCGATTATGCCTTGATGAAAATTTGACTTGTGGTTTTTGCGAACTGTCAGTTGTAATTGTCTGATGATAGATCAAGAAGGTCGTCTCGTCGGATTGGTCTCCAGACAAATCTATACTATCTATACTAATATAATAAAGCGGAAGAAGAATGTTTGTTTGAACGCGCTAATCTCAGGAACTACTGGACCGATTTCAAAAATTCTTTCACCGTTGGATATGTACGTGATCCCTGAGTGCTATAGGCTATATATTATGTACCACTGGCGAAGCCGGGGCGGACCGCTAGTTGATTAATACTTGATGATAAAGCATGATGCAGCTATATATTACTAGCTGATGCCAGCGACGTCGTCCGCTTGGATTCTTATAAATCTCACTTGGGGGTGGAATTTCCAAAATTCCTGAAAAACTTAATTCTTTATTTTTAATCGACACTACAAATACCGATTTTCATTGATGTAACTTTAAAAATGACAGACTCATGCAAACTTTCACCGCCTATTTAACCCCCTTAGGGGTGGAATTTGCAATAATCCTTTCTTAGTGTACGCCTACGTCATGAAAGGAAGCTACTGTGAAAATTTCAAGTTTCTAGCTTCAGTGGTTTAGGCTGTGCGTTGATGATCAGTCAACTAATCAGTCAGTCAGGACAAACCTATTTATATTAGTATAGATATCGAACTACAATCCGCAATATGGGAGGAATGATTCAAACTCTTAGGGACCGTTCAGATAGACCGGCGCGGAGAGCAGAGCAAAATTTAATCACATTTAAAATAGAATCTTATGGCATTGAAATAAGGTTTATTTTTACATTTTATCTCTTTTATGATAAGAGGATGCTCGAGGATGCTCCCAAAAGAGATAAAATGTAAAAATAAACCTTATTTCAATGACTTAAGATTCTATTTTAAATGCGAATAAAATTTGCTCTGCTCTCCGCGCCGGTCTTTCTGAACGGACCCTTAATGTACATACACTTGTTTCAGGTCAAATCCAGTACATATTTTCGGATAAAACTGGCACTCTAACACAGAACATTATGACATTCAACAAATGCTCGATAGCGGGCGTGTGCTACGGAGACGTGATAGACGAGAACACGGGCGAGGTCGTGGAGCTCACAGACGTAAGTGTTATTATCACTTCACCGCGATTTCCATGATATTTCTCACATGTAGACTCGATTTCACTAAACTTTTCACAAGTTTGCATGTAGACTGTTCCATAAGAAGTCCAGCACCGTGAGTTTATTTTGTACATGCGAAATTATGAAGATATAGCACGGTTCCGATTCAATTTATTTGCATGTTTTGACTTTTTTGGCGATGCAATTTCTGACCTGAGTGACCATTAAATATTTTGTCCGTGTCTAAATAAGCTTTGGACTTTTGTGTGGATTTTGTGTGTGATCCTAATTATTGAGAAACGTTAAAAATATATTGTGTTCTGTATGAGATTATAAGCTGTGAAAATGTTCTGGGATCCATATTCATGCATTTTCCTCACTGTCACACCGACCACACTGATTGCAGACATCGTGTCACCGTCGTGTTACATTTGTCCGTCACACTTTTCAATGTTGATGGTTGTTATGTTGTTATGTGTATATTATATACTTTTTTCTATGATTATATCTGTTTACACAATCTACCACCCAAAGATTAGATAAGATTAGCATATTTAGAAGTTTTACTATAGCTTGCATGTACTTACACAACGTTTTGTACTTGTTTTGTAATACAGTTTATGAAATAGTATTAGTATATTATACACTTAAATAAAACACGGGTGTATTTTATTTTAATTTAGATACGTTTGTTGGAACACAGCAGACAATATTTTATCATATTGTTCGAATATGATGTTTTAATTTTGTAACTATACATAATATACATACATATTTTGTATAAAATTAAGTAGAAACACGAAACGCTTCATCCTCAAAGATTATTACCCATACACCAAAAGCAGTTGAATCTTCTTTAATACAAGAGATAAAGTTCATAAACTAAAACCCGACTACTAATTTAGTGTGCAGAAAAACGTGTATTCAACTGCGTAGGTACTAATGATAATTCGAATGGAAGAAAGCGCGGGGTAAGCAGCTAATAACTACCCGGGCTAAATAACGAATCAATCAGCACATCATTCAAAATCGGCTTAGTAGTTTAGGGCACTATGATGGAACACACAGAATCTGATACAAAAATTAGATACAAACATACATACATAGACTGCTTAAACTTTAAACGTAGGTGCGGTGCAGCGAATGTTCCGCGCTCTCTCCCACTCATCGAATGTACGAGTGCGGGGTGGGCACAAGTAGTGCCCATAATGTACAACGTAATACTCCTCTTAAAGTTATATGCAGACATCACCAAAATAGATGGCCATTTATAGCGAAGTGAGTGCCTACTACAAAAAAATAAAAAATAAATAAAGATTAATTCAAAGTATGTAGACCAAAATAGAGGAAGTCATGGGGATTATTACTTACGGCTAGACTGGCAGTATTAACCCCGCGACCCGCGTAGATGTAGGATGCGGGGTGGTAGCCGGTAGGGCAGTGAGTGACGCGTGTGTCGCGCAGCGCGGCCAGCTGCAGCGGCGCGGCGGGGCGGGCGCGCCGGCGGGCGCCACGGTCGCCGTGACGGCCGTCGCGGGCGCGGGCGGGGCGCGCGCGCGCCTGCTGGACACCGAGCACGAGCAGGGCCGCAGCACGCCCGGCGCCACACACCACGTACGAACTCCTCGCCGCCGCACCGCGCGCCGCGTGCCGCAAGCCCTCCCGACCTTTACACATTGCTCCCTCCCTGCCTGTTCCATGATGGTTCCGGATATGCGGCTTCTCCACCTGCTCCGTTACGCGTACAATTAGGACCTACATTTTAACGCATCGATTGCGTTGTGGCATTGCTAATAGTGAGACACTGAGCGATGCCTCGGTGGGTTTTTTGACACATTGAAGGTGATTTTTTAACCCCCGACGCAAAAACGACGGGGTGTTATAAGTTTGACGTGCCTGTGTGTGTTTGTGTGTGTGTGTGTGTTTGTGTGTGTGTGTGTGTCTGTGTGTCTGTCTGTTCCCCCGTAGCGCTCAAACGGGTGAATTTGTCGGGAGTGTTGTTAACTATGTTTGATGAAAATCGGTCCAAGATGACCGCCAGCACAAAATGGCGGATAACATATTTTTTCACAACCCCCTCAATATGAGTATCAAATGAAAGGGCTTGACTAGTATAGAATAGCACTATACAAATTCAAGATGGCCGCCACCACAAAATGGCGAATGTCGGGGTTTTTTTTTAATTTCTAATTTATACTTGTAGCTAATTACATGTATTTATTGGAGGAATAGTTAGTGTAGCCACCTCTTTTGTCTTGTTGTCACTTGTTGTCTAACATTAAAATAATACAATAATTGCGCATTACCGCTGGTATCATTAGGACAGGTGGGGCAAGCTAGCATAAGAACAAAATGCTCTGTCTTTGACTGAGTGTTTAAATGTTTCGCGCTGCCCAAATCTCACTTGTTTATTAATAATGGTGCTAATTGCTAGTTTAATAAAAAACATAATTTGCGACGAATATTTTGATTAAACTAGCAACCTGTATGACATATCATTTTTTTGAGTTCTAAGAAGCTAAAACGACTCCCGTTTTGATAATTTTATTGTTCGAAGGGTTGCAATGTGTACAAGGTCTAAAATGCTCGCGAGCATGTCATGTGTCTTGAATTATGCGAAAATACCAAGAAGTTTATATTTATAGTAATAATTATCTTTTATTAAAATCGTAGTCGCAAAAAAAAACTTCAAAATAGATCATTCTTACTTATGTTTTTTTATTCTGTATGAAAATAATTTTTTTTGCTAAATATTTGTAAATGTTCGCATAATTTAGGGCAACATAAAACTCGCTTGTTATCTTCATAGTAATAAATAATAATAAAACTGTTTGAGAAACTGTTAAAAATAACACCTCTTATTTTTGCTAGTGCTGATAACCTAAAAACAACTTTCTGCCCTTTAATTAATATGATGGGTCCTCTTCTAAGGATATTTTAACATAGAATCTAAGTAAATATTTATGATACTCTATCATGTGCCTAGGGTTATAGTGTATTGATTGTGTTAAGGTAAAGGTAAATACATAACAGTAACAATACTATTACACACAAATAACATACTATGACACATTCCACACCTAAACTAACCATTTTTTAATATTATCCACTATATCCATATAAAATCTAACTACATATATTCATCTTTCCACATAGTACGGCTAATAGTTTTGCATGCTTTTTTTATTATTTTTGCATTTAGTAACTTTTTATATTTCATATATTTTGCATGGTGTTGTGTGCTTTCTGCATATAAAATTGTACTTTTTGTTATATGCATGTACAAGTACATATAATGTTTATGAATGTTGTAAAGTGATGTCTGCCTTACTTTTATGTACCTACTATGCATTTCAACAGACAAGACCATAGGCAATATCATCCGACAATCGACATATCAGACCTCAAAGTCTTCAAAGTGGTACTGTAAGATGTGACCAACAAAAACTTCCGCTTGATTTATTTATATGTTTTTGTAAGAATATACAAAGTCTATAATTAAAAAAAAAAAATTAAAAAAAGAAATTAATAGTAAATAATTCGCACAAAAGTTTATAAATCGAGAACGTACTTTTATCGAAATCTGAAGGTTTTTATATATAGGTACCTGACCAAGTTATGCATATGTGTGGGATCTGAATCTCAAGTTATTTACTACTACTTCACAATTATTATTATTATCTACTTTTATAATGATCCATAAACATTTTATTTACATTATAGCATTTATTAATTACTAGCGGTCCGCCCCGGCTTCGCCCGGTACATAATAATTATATAGCCTATAGCACTCAGGGATCACGTACATATCCAACGGTGAAAGAATTTTTGAAATCGGTCCAGTATTTCCTGAGATTAGCGCATTAAAACAAACAAACTCTTCAGCTTTATAATATTAGTATACCTAGATGTGTTGTTTATAGATAGTTTGGGTTTTATTTGTAAATCATACGCAGAATACCGAAATTGCATGCGTAATTCGAAGAGAAATGTCAAAGATAAATGGTCTTGTCACATGAAATGCATAATACCTATCCCCAATTCAGAAATATTTATTGGTAAAGAAACTGCTATTGATCAAAATCAGATAAAAGGCTTGAAAAAAATATATATTTTTCGTCACAATTAAACGCGTTTAATAAAGAAAATAAAATATATAGACTTAATACTAAAAAGCCCACTTTATAATTTTTTTTAAATATATGGAATATCTTTCTGTAAGTATAGTGTGCACATAATATGTGGTACAGAGCACGGAGCCCCTGGACTTCTCGGACAATCCGGAGTACGAGCCGGAGTTCAAGTTCTTCGACTCCAAGTTGCAGCGGGCGGTGCGCCAGGGCGACCGGAACGTGTTCGACTTCTTCCGGCTGCTCGCGCTCTGTCACACCGTCATGCCCGAGCAGAAGAACGGCCGGCTCGAATACCAGGTAACAACACCTTGACAATGATAACTATAATGATAATTATCATCTTCAAGAGAAATTTATTCTCCCATACAGACGAAATTTTTTTTTTTTTAGAATATCAAACTCAATGAAATTTTGTAGACACGCTCTAGAAATTTCGTAGATATAGGTATGTTTCATGACAAGCGCTATTAATATTTTTATCTACACCCATGCTTTAAATCCTCTATAAAAGATTCTGAAACAGTTAGCTTATTGCCAACTTTAGAACACCCAATGTTGTAACAACCATTACATCATCCAAACGAGTGATGTAATGAAATTCGGTACAATATTACATCATCCGTTTTTAACCCCGACGTAAATACGACGGGGTGTTAAGTTTGACGTGTCTGTGTGTGTGTGTGTCTATTCCCCCGTAGCGCTTAAACAGGTGAACCGGTTTGAATGCGGAGGTGGGAATGGTGGTGTGGGCGTGGGCGTGGGCGTGGGCGTGGGTTGGGCGTGAGTTGGGTGTGGATGCGGTTGTGGGTGTGTGTGTGTGCGTGTGTGTGTGTTGTGTGTGTGTGTTGTGTGTGTGTGTGTCTGTCTGTTCCCCCGTAGCGCTCAAACGGGTGAACCGGTTTGAATGCGGGGGTGAGGAATGAGGATGGAGTGTGGGTGTGAGGGGTGGGTGTGGGCGTGTGTGTGTGTGTCTGTTCCCCCGTAGCGCTCAAACCGGTTTGAATGCGGGGGTGGGGATGGGGGTGTGGGTGTGGGTGTGTGAGTGTGTGTGTGTGTGTGTGTGTGTCTGTTTGTCTGTTCCACCGTAGTGCTCAA
Organism: Melanargia galathea; assembly: GCA_920104075.1. Lineage (NCBI taxonomy): Eukaryota > Metazoa > Arthropoda > Insecta > Lepidoptera > Nymphalidae > Melanargia > Melanargia galathea. Next base: position 11,397,558 of record OV049874.1, on the reverse strand, counting down.
ACGGGTAAACCGATTTGAATGCGTTTTTTTTTGTTTGAAAGGTGAATTAGTCGGGAGTGTTCTTAGCTATGTTTCATGAAAATTGGACCGCCACAAAATGGCGGATTACATATTTTTTCACAACTCCCTCAATATGGGTATCAAATGAAAGGGCTTGACTAGTAGAATAGCACAATGCAAATTCAAGATGGCTTCAACACAAAATGGCGAATGTCGGGGGTTTAGCAATAAGCTAACTGTTTTAGAATCTTATAGAGGATTCATATTATGGGTGTAGATAAAGTCTTGTATGCAACTGTTGATAATTAGGTATTAAAACACTCATGTGATACTATTATCACATTCGGCTTCGCCTCATGTGATAAACCCACATTCGTGTTTTAATACCCCTTATTACACAACAGTTGCATAAATAACTAATTATTGAGAAAAAAATTGGTTGTCTGCAAAGTCGGTTTACGGACGATAATTAATTTTACATGATAACATCACAAGAAATCATTGCCTCTCTATCGCTTGCTCCGCGTTCTCGTTTGCATGCGGTACGTGATAATGAGTCATGCTTTTTCGTGCGTGTAGCCGACATTCATCGATTTATAAGACATCACGTCAAAAATGAATTTTTAAATAGAAACAAAAAAACAGTGAAAAGATGGACGTCAAAAATTTAATTTTTTTTTTTTATCTTTTTTTGTATTAGAATAATTTTATTAAAGTGAAATAAAACTTCCAGGCGCAGTCGCCCGACGAGTCGGCGCTGGTGTCAGCGGCGAGAAATTTTGGTTTTGTGTTCAGAGAACGATCGCCTAATACTATTACAATAGAAGTTATGGGTAAAACAGAGGTAAACAAACTCTTATTATTTTCTTTCATTGATTTTCTTCTGTACTATAATATTGAACTAATAAATGATGTTTTTGTTGCAGGTGTATGAGTTGTTATGTATATTAGATTTTAATAATGTTAGGAAAAGAATGTCCGTGATATTGAAGAAGGATGGTGAAATTAAGTTATATACTAAAGGTGCTGATAATGTTATATACGACAGATTAAAACGTGGCAGCCACGAGGAAGTGAGAACAAAAACACAGGAGCATTTAAACGTAAGTACCGAGCCACCCCATAGTACGCCAAAGGCAGGACGTAGCGTCTGTATCAATCGGGATTCGATCGCGCTCCATACAAACGAACTTCAATCAACGTCAATTAAATTTCAAAGACATCCTCTGGAAAGTAATGTCTCTGTACCTACTTATCGTGCGTGCGTTTTATCACAGAGTACCTACAGAGGGGAAGCTTCTAGTAAGCGGCCCGCTGTAGGTACACTCACACATATGCGCACGTTTGTCACCAACTGTACCGGTTAGTGGAACGAGCGCGCGTCCGTGAACCGTTGGTGAGTGTGTTTGTGTGAGTATACCTACAGCGGGCCGCTTGTGGAAGCTTCCCCTCTGTAGATTTACTACTCGTGTGGTTTTATTCTTGGAATGCAATTATTGACCTTACGTCCGAATCGTTAATGTTTATATTAAATTGTTGTCTTCAAATGCTCTCCGCCGCGCTTGTAGCGGTGTGCGCTGGGCGTACTTCTCTTAATACTATATTCGGGGTGTGTGACGTTGACAGAAGTTCGCGGGCGAGGGCCTGCGCACGCTGGCGCTGGCGTGGCGGCCGCTGGAGGAGCGCGGCTTCGCGGAGTGGAAGCGGCGCCACCAGGCCGCCGCGCTCGCGCTGCGCGACCGCGACGAGCGCCTCGACGCCATCTACGAGGAGATCGAAACCGACCTCGTGTTGATCGGTGAGAGCACGGAGATAATCGAGGCCAAAGATAAAAAAAAAATCGAAAAAATATAGGCGACCATTTTGCAAACAACCTCAGCTGTCGTTTAAAAAAATCACGCAAATCGGTTCAGTAATCTCGGTGAAATTGGTAAAAGAAGTAAAACAGAAAAAATACTTCGAAATGTACGCGATGACGTCACACGCTGGAGTGCCGCGTGAAACAAAATTATTCACGAAAGTGCAACTTTAAAGTTCCATAACTTTTTCAGTTTTTATAATTTAATGATTCTTTCAGATTTTTGTGTTATTTTATTTAAATTTTTATAATTAATTAAAAAAAATTGGAAACTTGTCCATTGTGATGATTGGCTGAATTTATGATAGTTTTGTTTGAACAATGCATTTTAGTCGATAGCGAGAGAACGTTTGCAGTCAACGGTGAATGCGATCGTTACAGTGTAGCTTTCATTTTTAGGCGATCGACACGCCGATAGTTTAGTGAGTATGTGACACTTAGTTAAAATTGCACCAACCGACTTAGAAAAGAGCTAAGGTTAAAGTCTATCAATTTCTTCAAAATTGCCATTGTTAAAGTGGTCTACACGGGTAAACCGTACAGTCCTCTATTCGGTTACCCGAATTGACTTGACACTTTTTTAATACAACATTGAACTTATTTACAGGTGTCACAGCAATAGAAGACAAATTACAAGATGGTGTGCCAGAAACGATAGCGAACCTGAGTATGGCTGGTATGAAATTGTGGGTTTTAACAGGAGACAAACAAGGTAAATATTCATGCACGAATAAACTTAAGATCATTGTAAGTTGTGCTGAGAATGAGACGTTTTCGATCAGAAGAATTGTTTCGTATAATTTATTTTGGTCCTTATTGTCAAATCATTTAACTGGCCATTTTCGTACATTTGGTCTCAAATTAATCTTTAAATATAATTTTAGTTCGCATCACGTTTACTTTAAAAGACTTTTAAGTGTAGGATTTCAAAGAATGCGTGATTTACACCGCAAATGTTGAGGCCAATATGAGGAGTCGGGGTAAAGTAAGAGTAGCTACAACGAGTACAATCGCGACGTGATCATCACATGACTTGCTAGAAGCCTAACAAGTGATCCCGCACACTGGGCCACTAGTGGCGATGACTAGTGGCCGCCACAAGTCGCGAAAGAGATTTTTCATATATTTTATATGGTACCGACGCACACTGAGCGCTCGAGTGGCCGCGGTCGAGCCACGAGCTGCGGGTGTGGTCGACACTCGCTACTCGTAGCCGCGGCTAGTCGCCCGCCGACCCGCACACTCGACCACAATAGGGTATTTGACTAATTTTTGGAAATTGTTTTAAATTATTCTTTATTACTTATTAAAACACACTACATTGATATTTTTCGCAATATCTACAGTATTAAGAATTAAATCAATGATAAAGTTTAAGTTTTGAAAACCACGCCAAAAACGACATTTCTGATCACATGATACGCGTGACGTCACAAATCGCTATGCAAGTCACTTCTCTCGCTCGCTCCTTTGCGGAACTCGGTGCGTGCGACAGAGACGCTACGCAAGGCGACTGCTGTATCGTAATGTTGTAAATTGTTATACCTACTCATTTTAATATCAATCTTATTCTTTCTAGCATAGTTTCGGTTGACTTGATAAACTTCAATTATAACAACCAAGTTACGTGCAATCGAGTGACATCACAAACAATCCCAGAGCGTTCACGTTCCTGATAAAATTTCTAAAATTATTATGTTTTATTTCGTGCAAAATATCGCGTAAAATTACATAGTTTAGTTTGATTGAGTGAAATATGTCTTGTTTAGGCTATTATCTGATAAGATGACCACAATCAATAGTATATTTTCAATGTTGTCAAATACCCTATCGCCGATCGACTTACCCTCCCGCGTACGACTTACGAGCTCAATAGTTCTGCAAGTACCTTTACTGAGTGTATGACGTTTTCTTCGTATAAATAGCTTACTGGAATAATCTTTCTTTATGTATATTATGCTGTATGTTTTCTTAATAAATGAAAAAAAAATGCTAACGCAATCAAGGTGGTTTTTTGCTCAAGAGTTGGACGAGCTTGTCCAACTCCGGTCGAATAAAAAAGGATACTGAAGAAAATCTAGTTACTTGTAGCAACTACCTGTGTCCGCGTCGTCGCCACTTGTGGCTGCGATCGGTGGCCGCGTCGTCGCCACTAGTGGGGGGTGTGCGGGGGCTGGACAGTGGACGTAGTGAACATTGTAGCTTTGGTCGCGACAGAGACGGCGATCAACATCGGCTACTCGTGCCAGCTGCTGACGGACGACATGGCCGAGGTGTTCGTGATCGACGGCGCGGCGCACGACGACGTGGAGCGCCAGCTCGCCAAGTGCCGCGACTCCATCCGCGTCGTCAACACCTTCCTGCCGCACGGTACGCGCTCGGACGTAGTGAACATTGTAGCTTTGGTCGCGACAGAGACGGCGATCAACATCGGCTACTCGTGCCAGCTGCTGACGGACGACATGGCCGAGGTGTTCGTGATCGACGGCGCGGCGCACGACGACGTGGAGCGCCAGCTCGCCAAGTGCCGCGACTCCATCCGCGTCGTCAACACCTTCCTGCCGCACGGTACGCGCTCGGACGTAGTGAACATTGTAGCTTTGGTCGCGACAGAGACGGCGATCAACATCGGCTACTCGTGCCAGCTGCTGACGGACGACATGGCCGAGGTGTTCGTGATCGACGGCGCGGCGCACGACGACGTGGAGCGCCAGCTCGCCAAGTGCCGCGACTCCATCCGCGTCGTCAACACCTTCCTGCCGCACGGTACGCGCTCGGACGTAGTGAACATTGTAGCTTTGGTCGCGACAGAGACGGCGATCAACATCGGCTACTCGTGCCAGCTGCTGACGGACGACATGGCCGAGGTGTTCGTGATCGACGGCGCGGCGCACGACGACGTGGAGCGCCAGCTCGCCAAGTGCCGCGACTCCATCCGCGTCGTCAACACCTTCCTGCCGCACGGTACGCGCTCGGACGTAGTGAACATTGTAGCTTTGGTCGCGACAGAGACGGCGATCAACATCGGCTACTCGTGCCAGCTGCTGACGGACGACATGGCCGAGGTGTTCGTGATCGACGGCGCGGCGCACGACGACGTGGAGCGCCAGCTCGCCAAGTGCCGCGACTCCATCCGCGTCGTCAACACCTTCCTGCCGCACGGTACGCGCTCGGACGTAGTGAACATTGTAGCTTTGGTCGCGACAGAGACGGCGATCAACATCGGCTACTCGTGCCAGCTGCTGACGGACGACATGGCCGAGGTGTTCGTGATCGACGGCGCGGCGCACGACGACGTGGAGCGCCAGCTCGCCAAGTGCCGCGACTCCATCCGCGTCGTCAACACCTTCCTGCCGCACGGTACGCGCTCGGACGTAGTGAACATTGTAGCTTTGGTCGCGACAGAGACGGCGATCAACATCGGCTACTCGTGCCAGCTGCTGACGGACGACATGGCCGAGGTGTTCGTGATCGACGGCGCGGCGCACGACGACGTGGAGCGCCAGCTCGCCAAGTGCCGCGACTCCATCCGCGTCGTCAACACCTTCCTGCCGCACGGTACGCGCTCGGACGTAGTGAACATTGTAGCTTTGGTCGCGACAGAGACGGCGATCAACATCGGCTACTCGTGCCAGCTGCTGACGGACGACATGGCCGAGGTGTTCGTGATCGACGGCGCGGCGCACGACGACGTGGAGCGCCAGCTCGCCAAGTGCCGCGACTCCATCCGCGTCGTCAACACCTTCCTGCCGCACGGTACGCGCTCGGACGTAGTGAACATTGTAGCTTTGGTCGCGACAGAGACGGCGATCAACATCGGCTACTCGTGCCAGCTGCTGACGGACGACATGGCCGAGGTGTTCGTGATCGACGGCGCGGCGCACGACGACGTGGAGCGCCAGCTCGCCAAGTGCCGCGACTCCATCCGCGTCGTCAACACCTTCCTGCCGCACGGTACGCGCTCGGACGTAGTGAACATTGTAGCTTTGGTCGCGACAGAGACGGCGATCAACATCGGCTACTCGTGCCAGCTGCTGACGGACGACATGGCCGAGGTGTTCGTGATCGACGGCGCGGCGCACGACGACGTGGAGCGCCAGCTCGCCAAGTGCCGCGACTCCATCCGCGTCGTCAACACCTTCCTGCCGCACGGTACGCGCTCGGACGTAGTGAACATTGTAGCTTTGGTCGCGACAGAGACGGCGATCAACATCGGCTACTCGTGCCAGCTGCTGACGGACGACATGGCCGAGGTGTTCGTGATCGACGGCGCGGCGCACGACGACGTGGAGCGCCAGCTCGCCAAGTGCCGCGACTCCATCCGCGTCGTCAACACCTTCCTGCCGCACGGTACGCGCTCGGACGTAGTGAACATTGTAGCTTTGGTCGCGACAGAGACGGCGATCAACATCGGCTACTCGTGCCAGCTGCTGACGGACGACATGGCCGAGGTGTTCGTGATCGACGGCGCGGCGCACGACGACGTGGAGCGCCAGCTCGCCAAGTGCCGCGACTCCATCCGCGTCGTCAACACCTTCCTGCCGCACGGTACGCGCTCGGACGTAGTGAACATTGTAGCTTTGGTCGCGACAGAGACGGCGATCAACATCGGCTACTCGTGCCAGCTGCTGACGGACGACATGGCCGAGGTGTTCGTGATCGACGGCGCGGCGCACGACGACGTGGAGCGCCAGCTCGCCAAGTGCCGCGACTCCATCCGCGTCGTCAACACCTTCCTGCCGCACGGTACGCGCTCGGACGTAGTGAACATTGTAGCTTTGGTCGCGACAGAGACGGCGATCAACATCGGCTACTCGTGCCAGCTGCTGACGGACGACATGGCCGAGGTGTTCGTGATCGACGGCGCGGCGCACGACGACGTGGAGCGCCAGCTCGCCAAGTGCCGCGACTCCATCCGCGTCGTCAACACCTTCCTGCCGCACGGTACGCGCTCGGACGTAGTGAACATTGTAGCTTTGGTCGCGACAGAGACGGCGATCAACATCGGCTACTCGTGCCAGCTGCTGACGGACGACATGGCCGAGGTGTTCGTGATCGACGGCGCGGCGCACGACGACGTGGAGCGCCAGCTCGCCAAGTGCCGCGACTCCATCCGCGTCGTCAACACCTTCCTGCCGCACGGTACGCGCTCGGACGTAGTGAACATTGTAGCTTTGGTCGCGACAGAGACGGCGATCAACATCGGCTACTCGTGCCAGCTGCTGACGGACGACATGGCCGAGGTGTTCGTGATCGACGGCGCGGCGCACGACGACGTGGAGCGCCAGCTCGCCAAGTGCCGCGACTCCATCCGCGTCGTCAACACCTTCCTGCCGCACGGTACGCGCTCGGACGTAGTGAACATTGTAGCTTTGGTCGCGACAGAGACGGCGATCAACATCGGCTACTCGTGCCAGCTGCTGACGGACGACATGGCCGAGGTGTTCGTGATCGACGGCGCGGCGCACGACGACGTGGAGCGCCAGCTCGCCAAGTGCCGCGACTCCATCCGCGTCGTCAACACCTTCCTGCCGCACGGTACGCGCTCGGACGTAGTGAACATTGTAGCTTTGGTCGCGACAGAGACGGCGATCAACATCGGCTACTCGTGCCAGCTGCTGACGGACGACATGGCCGAGGTGTTCGTGATCGACGGCGCGGCGCACGACGACGTGGAGCGCCAGCTCGCCAAGTGCCGCGACTCCATCCGCGTCGTCAACACCTTCCTGCCGCACGGTACGCGCTCGGACGTAGTGAACATTGTAGCTTTGGTCGCGACAGAGACGGCGATCAACATCGGCTACTCGTGCCAGCTGCTGACGGACGACATGGCCGAGGTGTTCGTGATCGACGGCGCGGCGCACGACGACGTGGAGCGCCAGCTCGCCAAGTGCCGCGACTCCATCCGCGTCGTCAACACCTTCCTGCCGCACGGTACGCGCTCGGACGTAGTGAACATTGTAGCTTTGGTCGCGACAGAGACGGCGATCAACATCGGCTACTCGTGCCAGCTGCTGACGGACGACATGGCCGAGGTGTTCGTGATCGACGGCGCGGCGCACGACGACGTGGAGCGCCAGCTCGCCAAGTGCCGCGACTCCATCCGCGTCGTCAACACCTTCCTGCCGCACGGTACGCGCTCGGACGTAGTGAACATTGTAGCTTTGGTCGCGACAGAGACGGCGATCAACATCGGCTACTCGTGCCAGCTGCTGACGGACGACATGGCCGAGGTGTTCGTGATCGACGGCGCGGCGCACGACGACGTGGAGCGCCAGCTCGCCAAGTGCCGCGACTCCATCCGCGTCGTCAACACCTTCCTGCCGCACGGTACGCGCTCGGACGTAGTGAACATTGTAGCTTTGGTCGCGACAGAGACGGCGATCAACATCGGCTACTCGTGCCAGCTGCTGACGGACGACATGGCCGAGGTGTTCGTGATCGACGGCGCGGCGCACGACGACGTGGAGCGCCAGCTCGCCAAGTGCCGCGACTCCATCCGCGTCGTCAACACCTTCCTGCCGCACGGTACGCGCTCGGACGTAGTGAACATTGTAGCTTTGGTCGCGACAGAGACGGCGATCAACATCGGCTACTCGTGCCAGCTGCTGACGGACGACATGGCCGAGGTGTTCGTGATCGACGGCGCGGCGCACGACGACGTGGAGCGCCAGCTCGCCAAGTGCCGCGACTCCATCCGCGTCGTCAACACCTTCCTGCCGCACGGTACGCGCTCGGACGTAGTGAACATTGTAGCTTTGGTCGCGACAGAGACGGCGATCAACATCGGCTACTCGTGCCAGCTGCTGACGGACGACATGGCCGAGGTGTTCGTGATCGACGGCGCGGCGCACGACGACGTGGAGCGCCAGCTCGCCAAGTGCCGCGACTCCATCCGCGTCGTCAACACCTTCCTGCCGCACGGTACGCGCTCGGACGTAGTGAACATTGTAGCTTTGGTCGCGACAGAGACGGCGATCAACATCGGCTACTCGTGCCAGCTGCTGACGGACGACATGGCCGAGGTGTTCGTGATCGACGGCGCGGCGCACGACGACGTGGAGCGCCAGCTCGCCAAGTGCCGCGACTCCATCCGCGTCGTCAACACCTTCCTGCCGCACGGTACGCGCTCGGACGTAGTGAACATTGTAGCTTTGGTCGCGACAGAGACGGCGATCAACATCGGCTACTCGTGCCAGCTGCTGACGGACGACATGGCCGAGGTGTTCGTGATCGACGGCGCGGCGCACGACGACGTGGAGCGCCAGCTCGCCAAGTGCCGCGACTCCATCCGCGTCGTCAACACCTTCCTGCCGCACGGTACGCGCTCGGACGTAGTGAACATTGTAGCTTTGGTCGCGACAGAGACGGCGATCAACATCGGCTACTCGTGCCAGCTGCTGACGGACGACATGGCCGAGGTGTTCGTGATCGACGGCGCGGCGCACGACGACGTGGAGCGCCAGCTCGCCAAGTGCCGCGACTCCATCCGCGTCGTCAACACCTTCCTGCCGCACGGTACGCGCTCGGACGTAGTGAACATTGTAGCTTTGGTCGCGACAGAGACGGCGATCAACATCGGCTACTCGTGCCAGCTGCTGACGGACGACATGGCCGAGGTGTTCGTGATCGACGGCGCGGCGCACGACGACGTGGAGCGCCAGCTCGCCAAGTGCCGCGACTCCATCCGCGTCGTCAACACCTTCCTGCCGCACGGTACGCGCTCGGACGTAGTGAACATTGTAGCTTTGGTCGCGACAGAGACGGCGATCAACATCGGCTACTCGTGCCAGCTGCTGACGGACGACATGGCCGAGGTGTTCGTGATCGACGGCGCGGCGCACGACGACGTGGAGCGCCAGCTCGCCAAGTGCCGCGACTCCATCCGCGTCGTCAACACCTTCCTGCCGCACGGTACGCGCTCGGACGTAGTGAACATTGTAGCTTTGGTCGCGACAGAGACGGCGATCAACATCGGCTACTCGTGCCAGCTGCTGACGGACGACATGGCCGAGGTGTTCGTGATCGACGGCGCGGCGCACGACGACGTGGAGCGCCAGCTCGCCAAGTGCCGCGACTCCATCCGCGTCGTCAACACCTTCCTGCCGCACGGTACGCGCTCGGACGTAGTGAACATTGTAGCTTTGGTCGCGACAGAGACGGCGATCAACATCGGCTACTCGTGCCAGCTGCTGACGGACGACATGGCCGAGGTGTTCGTGATCGACGGCGCGGCGCACGACGACGTGGAGCGCCAGCTCGCCAAGTGCCGCGACTCCATCCGCGTCGTCAACACCTTCCTGCCGCACGGTACGCGCTCGCACATCACTCACATCTAATACTTACTTTCTTTATAATTTAGTTAAGAGAAAACATTAATTCTGTTATAGTTATTTGCTTTTTAAAGCACCAAAAAAAACGAAACATCGATTTGTTCAGGTTCATCGGAATCGAAGAGCTCGAGCACGGAGACGGCGAACGGCGGCGGCTCGGTGTCGCGGCCGTCGCCCGGCCGCGCCGCCAACGTGAAGCTCAACGCGCCCGCGGTCTCCGTCGTCACATTTAGGTGGGAACATAACACACTAGCACACGCGCGCGACAGGTACCGACCGACACCTACAGTTGTACTCACCGCCTCGCCGCCTCACGCCTCGCCCCCTGCCGCCACGCCCCCTACCGCCCCCTCCCGCCCCCGCACGTGACCACACCGACACGTTTGTGTTACGATCTGCTCACTTATATCTACTATTGTTAAACCAGCCGATCGTCATCCGCGTTTTAAAATCGCCGTGGCAACTGTTTTCCCGGGGTAAAAAGTAGCCTTTTAAAATCCTTTTGTCCGCCTGTGAAAGTCATTCTCATTTTCATTCTCAAAGGGGAGACCGTTACAGTAATAGACGGATGATTATTATCTCCACTTTGTAAGATCTTCAAGCATAATTTAAGTTTTCAAGTAATATTCCTAATTTATATCTCGCAGTATCGTAATATGAATGTTATCATACACTTTATTGCCCTTCTCTATCAACTATTTCTATATCTGTCTCTCTTCTACTCTTTAGAAAATTGTCAATAACTGATTCGAGTGTGATGTGGAAGGTTGTATGAAACTCGTTGGTATTATATGATTGGTCTTATTACAGGACGCGCAAATAATTTTTCAGTAGGTCTTGAATATTTTCCAACAAAATGAGGACCAAATGCAATCAATTAGTTTATTTGCCAGATTGAGTAATACAGGGTATTATACATATTTTGGGTTTACAATGTAAGGGCATTCAAGCTTAATTTATTGTAATGTCCGTTTCTTAACTTCTTATACGTTACAATATACGTCGTCAGCGCGCATTTATATTACTGAAAAATGCGATGTTTGTACCCGCGTGCTGTAAAGTAAAATAATTTATTTTTGTTTTATTAATATCCAGTTTGAAAAAAAAAACAAATGGCTACATCCCTGTTTCATTAAATGCTGTGCTCTTACATTTTGTGGTTGTGTGTTTAGTAATATGGAGTCTTTGTGGTGAAAAAATATATTTTTTTGCTTTATCATAGTTTGTTATTTGTTGCTTTAAAGAATTACGTTAACAATCTTTATTGTCCAGGATACCTCTAAATATTATTTACAACTACAATTTTTATGAATTTCTAATCCCCACTGGTGTGTGCTAAACTTAAACTTCCACAGTGTGTTCAATTCAAACTGTTCACTTTTCACATGATTTCTTCTCTATTCCGTATGGGCGATAGACACACCTACCACCCACACATTTCACACGTGATTACCTACACTACACATGTCTATTAATATTTTCTGTAGCGTAGTTACTTTCTATATACTCACAGAAACTCATTTTGTTGATAACAATATTAACGGCCTGTTTCACCACCTTCTGATAAGTGTTGGATAGCCTAAACGTAAGTTTTGTCACTTTCTTACTTTATGTCAAGTGACAAAGACAAAAGTTGTAGATAGCTATCTAATACATATCAGAAGGTGGTGAAACAGGCACTAAGTCTGCTGTTTGTGATATTTAATGCTAATTGCTATGTTGTGTCATGTGTGTCAATAAATTAATAGTTAAGTATATTTCGTGAAAGTCAAAATTAATATTTTTAACCCCCGACGCAAAAACGACTCGAATCTTTATGTTTAGCGATTATTATTGGATATAAGTGATAATAACCGTGGACAGACGGCTTAACGTGCTCCCCGAGACACGGAGAAAACGAAATTACATAATCGAGACCTCCAAAGTCAATCACCCATTAAGATTATGACTTGAGTAATGCGCAATCAACTGTTAGGCACGGCCGCACCATACGTCCCAAAATTAACATCAAATCTTTACAATAAAATATGCTAAAGCCCAAATTAGACGGTTCATTTTTCGGGATTAATGCTTTCATTTTCGAGTATTCATCGATGTTTCATCGAAAATGAACCGTCTCAACACGGGCCGTTCATCGTTCACAGGCACTGTGCCATAGCAAATATCATAAACGTTAAATATAACGACGAACGGGGCACCGTCTAATTCGGGCTTAAGTCGTAGAAGATCTCAACTCGTACACAAGTCATAGGTCGGTAGGTAGCATTGAGGAATTAATAATATAGAGGCGCCATACCTACTTTAAAAATGTGCCAAAAATACACTCACACACGCTTAGATTAGGTATCATACACGTACAATCCGAAGACACAAAATGGCGCGTGTTCATTGAGATGTCTCAAGTTATGCGTGTGTGAGTGTTTATGTATACATTTTAGGGAGGCCATCTTTTGCCTTAGAGTCTGCCGTAAACTATTTTATTGTTATGTTAAAAATGTAGTATTGTCTCTTACACACTTATGAAAATTTTGATAAGCTTGAGCTATTTTCCAATCTACTATTTTCTATAGGACATTAGGGCGCCTCTATATTATTAATTCCTCAATGGTAGGTAGTATGTAGAAGACACTGTAATGGACAGTATAAGACGTGGGAAGTGAAGGTGTGAACAAGCACTAGACGTGGGAGATGTGTTGCAGCAACGAGTACGTGTCGGGCGGCGCGGCGCGCGCGGCGGACGCGCCCGAGCACGGCGCCGACGACGCCAACGGGTTCGCGATCGTCGTCAACGGCCACTCGCTCGTGCACTGCCTGCACCCCAAGCTGGAGGAGAAGTTAGTGTAACTATTCACATTTTGCAAAGTACTTGCGATCGTCCGTTGTGAAGTCGACACCTCCCGAAGATGCTCCGGTGTCGGAGCGAAACGATCGTCGAGTTTAATTTGTCTGGTGTTGTGCCTACAGATTTGTCACTGTTAACGGATTATAGCGAAGTAATTTTGTATTCATTTTATACTTGTAAATGTTTAATCTAAACGGTAACTTGATCAGTGACTCAACATGAATATAATATTAGTTGCAATTCAGGGAATACAAAACGAATACCTTCGACCTTTCCATAAATGTATATTTTTTTTATTTAAGAAATGAGTAGTGAGTGAAGTATGAAGTAGTGAGTCTTACTTTTGATGTCGTGGGAACTCATGTCCAGAAAAATGGCTCGTTTTAAAATACAGTAATAGGAAACGTTGTGCACATTGTTCAGGTTCCTGGACGTGGTGCTGCAGTGTCGCTCCGTCATCTGCTGCAGAGTGACGCCGCTACAGAAGGCAATGGTGGTTGAACTCATCAAGAAGAGCAGGAAAGCGGTCACGCTCGCGATAGGCGACGGCGCCAATGATGTTTCCATGATCAAAGGTACTCCCATTCCTTTGTATGCAGTACTAGCTTATGTTCGCGACTTCGTCCGTGTGGATCCATATAAATCTCATACAAACTTAACCCCTATTTAACCCCCTTAGGGGTTGAATTTTCAAAAATCCTTTCTTAGCGGATGCCTACGTCCGCGTCATAATAGCTATCTGCTTGCCTCAGCCCGATCCGTCCAGTGTTTTGAGCTTTGCGTTGATAGATCAGTCACTTTGGAAAAAGTTTTATATATTTAGATAATAACGGGTGTGAGGAAACCGCTCTCGGAAGCGAAGACGGGTAATAATAATAGTGATGATTACAGACAAAACGCCACAAAAAAAATGCATTAAAAATTAAAATATTTTCTGTATTTTTTAAAAGTTCGCACGTTCGCGTTCGCCGATTCAAAAATATTAAATACTACAAGTAAAAGACATTTTGGTTATCTGTATTGGATTGAAGTGAGTGTCTTGAGATCGTCCATCCGTCTAGTGGAGGTCTTCTCATAGGCGGGGTAGTCATTCTATAGTCCGTTTCAATAGAGTTGAGCTAAAATGTAAACCAACAAACCTTTTCGCTAAAATACTACAGAATGGATTGAAATGAAACTTGGCACGATTTAAGTTTATACTACAAAAACTTAAATCGTGCCAAGTTTCATTTCAATCCATTCTGTAATTTTTTAGCAAAAAGGTGTGTTGCTTTACGTTTTAGCTCGACTCTATTGAAACGGACTATAGAACCTCGGAACCACAACGTCTATCGGTTCTTTAAGCTATTATTACTACAGTTTTACAGACTCGATGAGCTATGTTGGTGACTCTGGCTCTCTTACGAATCTCCTCATTTCGATGATATTTTAATATGGATTTGATATTATGATGACCAGATTATAATAGTAGTTTATGAAACGGTTGCATAATAGAGGTTATTAAAACACGAGTGTTAGTTTAAAAAACGAGCCGCAGGCGAGTTTTTTAATAGTATTACACGAGTGTTTTAATAACTAATTATGTAGAGTTTCATACACTACTTTATCTAAACTCATATCTTAAAATCCAAACCATAAAATCTTGGTAATATTTGTCGTAAGTTTTCCTTGATTTTGCTGGCAAAAGATTGTTGGTCGGTGGTCAGGTGGAGTTAAATTCTCTTCAGTATCACTGCTAGACATTTTTCCGCACAATAAAAACCATGTCTTGTAAAGTTTTGAGTAACAAATAAAAAATTTAAATAATATAACTAGCGTATGGCGCCAAAATTCAGTTGTTACCATAGAGATTCTTCTTCTTTTTCGGTTCGTCCCTTTCGGGACAGGCCAAGATCGTTGACTATACAGCCTGGGTTACCATAGAGAAATTAATAGTAGTAGAGGAGTCCTAATGTCCTATAGAAATTAGTGGATCGGAAAATAGCTCAAGCTTATCAAAAATTTAATTTTTAATAGTTATTAATTTTTAGTAGTTATTTTTAGTAGTTACTTAATTTTAAGTAAACTTAATTTTTAGTAGTTACTCTTCTGCAATTTAACACAATTCACAATGTTTAACGCGTTTGTACAGTTACACACATCTACTGCAAGGAGGTCGCACGAATTTCCCGCCATGGCTCAAAAATACCAGAACCCAGTGCGCCTGTACTATAATGTAGAAAAAATTATTTTATAACATTACTTTGCAATAATTTCCTAACAAAGTAGTGTTATAATGAACTTTTTTAATTTTTTTTTTAAATATTATAGATGTATGTGAATAAAGTAGTCCAATATAAGACACATTTTGATTTCATATTCGGGATTTTAAGATATGAGAGTAGATAAAAGTAAATTAAAATAAAATATATTTATTTCGACCTTTATGGTTATATCTTTAAAGACATACACACAGAAGTTGTTAGTAAAGACACGCATTCGTCTAACGTTTATACTATACTTATGCCTTATACTTTTAAGGAGACGGCAAGAGTGTGCGTCCTCAAATCAAACGGAGGTTCCGCGTGTAGTTAGCACTCAGTGAGTGTATTCATATACTCAAATCCTGTATACTTAGCCAATGTGGCTAATTCTGTTGTACACAATCTCTAAACTAAACTAAATTGACAGGTTTAAAAATAGTGCTATCCTTTTCCGCAGATATCGTTGTGAAAGAGATAAGAATATATTTAGCCCTGTCATTTTAGTTTAGGTTTAGAGATTGCGTACAACAGAATTAGCCACATTGCCGAGAAAAGAATTCTTATAGTTTGAAAAAAAAAAATTTTTTTTCAAACTTTGACTGAGTGCTAACTACACGCGGAACCTCCGTTTGATTTGAGGACCCCACACCCTTGCCATCTCCTTGTTAGTTTGGCAAGCTGATTAAAAAAATGTTTCAGCGGCGCACATCGGCGTTGGCATCTCGGGCCAGGAGGGCATGCAAGCAGTGCTGGCGTCCGACTACTCCATAGCGCAGTTCCGGTTCCTGCAGCGCCTGCTGCTGGTGCACGGCCGCTGGTCCTACTACCGGATGTGCAAGTTCCTGCGATACTTCTTCTACAAGAACTTTGCGTTCACGGTGTGCCACTTTTGGTTCGCGATGTTCTGTGGATTTAGTGCGCAGGTGGGCTTTGTTTTATTTTCATTCGAAATCTTTGTTTTGCAGTGGTGGCACAAATCAGGACTTACATTGACTATCGCTGATTTTCGCGCCATTTTCTCAGTGAAATCCACATACGTTATGACAAATGTTCTTAGACAACGTATTTATAAGTGCCTTTATGTGATTTGAGAGTATGTAGTTAGCTATCACAAACGTGCAAACTGAGTCAGAAATCACTTTTATCGGACCTCTCGCTCGTACTTGCAGCCCCTATGGAACTGGAACCTGGTGCTCTGATGTTGTGTGTAACAGTAAAAAGATTTATCGATAGTCAATAACAGCGTACGAGTATGACAAGGTTATATAAAGCAAGGGAGAGCCCTCACAACCCTATGATTGTAATGATTTATTTCATTTTTTATTTCAATCGTTTGACTGTTACAATAAAAGATCTTCAAATGAAGTAGGTACAGTAGAAACTGTCTACCTCTAACAGGCATACAATATTGCGATTTATAACAATTCAATTTTTTACAGAAAGTTACAATTTTAAAGTTATTCCAATAATTAATTATTAACGTTAATTGTTATGTCAAGTAATTTTAAAATTTACAAATTACAAGCCACACAAATTGGTTTTGCGCCTGGCCGCCATTTTAGTGACGTCAGCACTAGAAAGACGTCGCGTCGGTACCGTTGACAAAAATACTAAATTCACAAATTTTGTTGTTAGTGTTGTTTGTTTTATTGTTGTTAAGTTTCTTGTTAATTTTTTTTTTGTTTTTATATTAGACGAGTTTTTATTATTAACACAGAAAATGATAGTGATTCAGATAAAACAGACTGAAAAAAAATCCGATTCCGAATTACAAGAATGTGATTACATGAGCGGAGTTCATTTTTAATAAGTTTAGGTTTAAAAGCTGAAAATTATTTGTTTATTCAATTTAATTTATTTCTAAAAAAATGTTTGTTGCTGACGATATATTTTTGTGTCATCTGACGTCACGCCGATAAATGTGACAAGATTCCAGCGCAATAGCAATCTGCGGGAGTTAAATTTGGCTTCATCTCGATCGAAAAAGTAATGTATGGTGTTTGTGTGTTTGTGTGTATGTGGTGTTTGTGTGTACAGACGGTGTTCGACGAGATGTTCATCTCGGTGTACAACCTGTTCTACACGTCGCTGCCGGTGCTGGCGCTGGGCGTGTTCGAGCAGGACGTGTCGGACGCCACCTCGCTGCAGTTCCCCAAGCTGTACGCGCCCGGACACACCTCGCAGCTGTTCAACAAGACCGAGTTCATCAAGTCCACGCTGCACGGCTGCTTCACCTCGCTCGTGCTCTTCCTCATACCCTACGGTACCGAGTTACCCAACCAATCTATACTATACTAACATTGATCATATGTAAATACTAGATGATGCCCACGGCTTCGCCCGTGTGGATTTAGGTTTTTAAAAATCCCGTGGGAACTTTTGGTTTTCCAGAATAAAAAGTAGCTTATCTGTAGAAACACGTCCCCAAAACGGAAAAATCCCGTGGGATCCCCACGATTTCGGAATACAATTCCTTACAGCATCAGGGTTGAGGAGTTGGATATGTACCTACTCGAGTTCATTCAACGATAAAGTCTTTAATTGGTACCCCCAATATCAATTTAAATAACCGAAAGTTTCTAAAACCCATTAGTTTTGGGGATTAGGTCCCCTACAGCATCAGGATTGAGGAGTTGGAATCCAAATTTTTTATAGAACAGGGTCGCAATGTTTCTCTATCGATTAAAAAAAAAATTACGCAAATCGGTTCAGAAATCTCGGAGATATCGGTGTACATAGGTAGAAAAACACAACTCCTCCTTTTTTGAAAGTCGGTTAAAAAAGTAGCCTATGTTACTCCCTGGTTAATTCTCTACTTGTATGTGAAGGTCCCGTCAAAATCGGTTTAGCCGTTCCGAAGATTAGCCCGTTCAAACAGACAGACAGACAGACAGACAGACAGACAGACAGACAGACAAAAATTTTAAAAACGTGTGATTCGGTTATGGTTGCGTTCAAATAACCATATGAGCTTAATATGAGGTAGTTATTTCGATATTACAGACAGACACTTCAATTTTATTTATTAGTATAGATTCATGGGCGGCGGTAATCACTTAACATCAGATGACCCGCTTGCTCGTTTGTCCACAATTAATATATTATAAAAAAGTGACCTCTGTCACTCTCTCCTTTCTCTCTCTTCCTTCCTCTCTCCCCCTACCTCTCTCTCTCCCCCCTCGGCCCTATTTCTCTATCCTTTCTCTCTCCCACCCCCACTCTCACTCCCCCTCTCCCTCCCCCTCGGCCCTATCTCTCTCTCCATCTCTATCTCCCTCCCTCTCTCTCTCCCTCTCTCTCCCTCCCTCTCTCTCTCTCCCTCCCTCCCTCTCTCTCCCTCTCTCTCCCTCCCTCTCTCTCTCTCCCTCCCTCCCTCTCACTCCCTCCCTCTCCCTCCCTCTCCCTCCCTCACTCTCCCCCCTCGGCCCTATCTCTCTCTCTCTCATTGCTAAAAGGAGGAATAGGGTATTTGACTAATTTTTGGAAATTGTTTTAAATTATTCTTTATTACTTATTAAAACACACTACATTGATATTTTTCGCAATATCTACAGTATTAAGAATTAAATCAATGATAAAGTTTAAGTTTTGAAAACCACGCCAAAAACGACATTTCTGATCACATGATACGCGTGACGTCACAAATCGCTATGCAAGTCACTTCTCTCGCTCGCTCGTTTTCGGAACTCGGTGCGTGCGACAGAGACGCTACGCAAGGCGACTGCTGGATCGTAATGTTCTAAATTGTTATACCTACTCATTTTAATATCAATCTTATTCTTTCTAGTATAAAGTTTAGTTTCGGTTGACTTGATAAACTTCAATTATATCAACCAAGTTACGTGCTATCGAGTGAAGTCACAAATCGCTATGCAAGTCACTTCTCTCGCTCGCTCCTTTTCGGAACTCGGTGCGTGCGACAGAGACGCTACGCAAGGCGACTGCTACATCGTAATGTTCTAAATTGTTATACCTACTCATTTTAATATCAATCTTATTCTTTCAAGTGTAAAGTTTAGTTTCGGTTGACTTGATAAACTTCAATTATATCAACCAAGTTACGTGCTATCAAGTGACATCACAAACAATCCCAGAGCGTTCACTTTCCTGATAAAATTTCAAAAATTATTATGTTTTATTTCGTGCAAAATATCGCGTAAAATTACATAGTTTAGTTTGATTGAGTGAAATATGTCTTTTTTAGGCTATTATCTGATAAGATGACCACAATCAATAGTATATTTTGAATGTTGTCAAATACCCTATTGTGGTGGATTCCCAGATCCTTCCGCATACGATTTTTGCTGAATATGGCTAATATTCCCCCTTTCCCTGCTCCCCGCGACCCCCTCACACCCCGAGATACCTCATTTTCGACTTCTGTGCATTGAAGGTCAACGCTAGACTTATTTGCCGTGACTTGTATCAAGCTTATGTAAGAGTAGGCGCGATGAATTGTTAGTGCAACGGGTGGGATTTGAATCGTCGCATCAACCTTTTGATTCTCCGTTCACGCCTTGACCGTAGCGCTATTGATAATTGCACTTTTTTACGTGATAACGTCTTATAAAAACGTTAAATTATCGTCCGTAAACCGACTTTACAGAGAACCATTTTTTTCCAGTAAACTTCTGTTAGCCTATTCTCACAAGAGGGCACAGGTTTCGACAAGTTGTTCCGGTTGCTTCGGCGTTGGAAAGTAATTTTATTTTGGTTATCTTGTGTGAGAAGACATTATCTTTGTAATTAATTAATATGAAGTGTCGAAATCGACGTCAGCTATCAGTGCCAATTATTTAAGAATTCATGAATCGGATTTCTAAGTGGATTTTTCGAAATTAATAATATAATTTAATTTTCTTTTGTTCGTAGGTACTTATAAAGACGGCTTGGCGCCCGACGGCAAGATATTATCCGACCACATGTTGTTAGGGAGTGTTGTTGCCACCATATTGATCATTGATAATACAACGCAAGTGAGTTAACTTACTTTTTACCATTAACTGTAAGTATGTAAGTCTCTTGTTATTTTTTAAATAAATAAATGATCATTTATTCAGGATTTAAAGAAATTACTAAGTTCTTATTTCCTGAGACAAACGCTAGGAAAACGCTCTGTGCCAATTCGTTAAGATCAATTTAGTAGTTGAAGCGCAAAGTGGTAACAGATTTATAATACTATTACTATCCAATATCCAATGATGTAACTTCTGATGGACACAATCTCTAAATTAAATTGACAACTCCAAAACGTAATGGTATCAGTATGCTACGCTGTTCGGTAGAGAACATTCTGGAAAGGTTAGCACTATATATTTAAAGAAGTATACAACAGAAATAGTACAGTAGAAATAATATTGTGCAACTAAACTTTCTACTTTGTTTTATTGTTTATTAGTTAAAAGTCACAAGACAAGCATGAAAAAGCTTAAGCTGAAATCCATGTCGGAAAGTGATAGTCGTATTTGCATTGCAGATCGCGTTGGACACGACGTACTGGACGGTGTTCAACCACGTCACCATCTGGGGCTCGCTGGTGACGTACTTCGTGCTGGACTACTTCTACAACTACGTGATCGGCGGCCCCTACGTGGGCTCGCTCACCGTGGCGCTCACGCAGGCCACCTTCTGGTTCACTGCCGTGCTCACTGTGAGTCTATAGTGGTACAGGATACTACTTCTGTTGTACACCACGTCACCATCTGGGGCTCGCTGGTGACGTACTTCGTGCTGGACTACTTCTACAACTACGTGATCGGCGGCCCCTACGTGGGCTCGCTCACCGTGGCGCTCACGCAGGCCACCTTCTGGTTCACTGCCGTGCTCACTGTGAGTCTATAGTGGTACAGGATACTACTTCTGTTGTACACCACGTCACCATCTGGGGCTCGCTGGTGACGTACTTCGTGCTGGACTACTTCTACAACTACGTGATCGGCGGCCCCTACGTGGGCTCGCTCACCGTGGCGCTCACGCAGGCCACCTTCTGGTTCACTGCCGTGCTCACTGTGAGTCTATAGTGGTACAGGATACTACT
Organism: Melanargia galathea; assembly: GCA_920104075.1. Taxonomy (NCBI): domain Eukaryota; kingdom Metazoa; phylum Arthropoda; class Insecta; order Lepidoptera; family Nymphalidae; genus Melanargia; species Melanargia galathea. The sequence continues at coordinate 11,376,245 of OV049874.1, read as the reverse complement.
TCTGTTGTACACCACGTCACCATCTGGGGCTCGCTGGTGACGTACTTCGTGCTGGACTACTTCTACAACTACGTGATCGGAGGCCCCTACGTGGGCTCGCTCAGCGTGGCGCTCACGCAGGCCACCTTCTGGTTCACTGCCGTGCTCACTGTGAGTCTATAGTGGTATAGGATACTACTTCTGTTGTACACCACGTCACCATCTGGGGCTCGCTGGTGACGTACTTCGTGCTGGACTACTTCTACAACTACGTGATCGGCGGCCCCTACGTGGGCTCGCTCAGCGTGGCGCTCACGCAGGCCACCTTCTGGTTCACTGCCGTGCTCACTGTGAGTCTATAGTGGTATAGGATACTACTTCTGTTGTACACCATTTTCTAAACTACATCTCTAAATGTAATGCATTCTTTTCGAGCAACGAACAGTACGACTAATATTAATTTGGCTGTCGAAATTTAGTTTACTTTAGAAATTGTGTTTAACAGAATTAGGTTAAGAATTCTAAGTAAAATAAATGGGTCTCGATTTTATCCCACTTCGGAATTTTACACGCAAGGTTTTCGTGTGTAAATATCGTGTGTTGTAAGTCGTATTCGTACTTTACTGATATATTTTTTTATAATAATATGTGCAAGTGTTTTTCAAACCGAACAATGAATATATCTATGCGCTCGAATACCCCTCAGATGATGATCCTGATGGTGCCGGTGGTGGCGTGGCGGCTGGCGTGGTCGCGGCGCCGGCCCACGCTGGCGGAGCGGCTGCGCGCGCGGCAGCGCTGGCGCCGCGCCGCCGCCGCGCCCGCGCCGCGCACGCCGTCCGCGCGCCGCGCGCGCCGCTCCGTGCGCTCCGGGTACGCCTTCGCGCACCAGGAGGGCTTCGGCCGCCTCATCACTTCCGGCAAGATCATGCGCCGCATCCCGCACGCGGACGCCGCGCTCTCGGCGCTCGCCTCGCTGCCGGGCAAGTTCCACCCGCGCCCCTCCACGCCGCCGCCCTCGCCCACGCCGCCCACGCCGCCCACGCCGCCCTCGCCGCGCGCGCCCAAGCAGGACCTCGACTCCGTGGACTTATGAGCCGCCCCGAGCCCGGCCGACGTCTTCGCTAGCGATAGTGTTCTTTTAATAAAATAACCGGCCAAGTGCGTGGCGGGCCACGCGCAGTGTAGGGTTCCGTAGTCACAATCCTCGGAAAACAGGTATAACTCCTTAACCTGTGAACCCTACTTAGCCGTGATAGTTTTCCTTTAAAATTGATTATATACCCTACTGCTGTGAATTTTTTCAAGTTCCTATATACTGCCATTTGGCTGATAGAGGGGGGGGACACTTGACTCTAATAAAAATTTGCACTTTAAAACATTATATTTTACAAACGGATCTAGAAATCGAAAAATGATGTTCCCACACCCACAGTATTTTTAAAAGACCTATTCAACGATACCCCACACTATGGGGTAGACGAGAAAAAAAATATTCATCCCCACTTTACATGTAGGGGAGCTACCCTAAAAAAAATATTTATCAAAATTTTATTTCACCACTTTGTCGGCGTGATTAATATTTATACTCATGCCAAATTACGGATTTCTAGCACTAATAGTCTTTGAGATTAACCGAGGACGGACGGACAGACGGACAGACGGACAGACGGACAGACGGACAGACGGACAGACGGACGGACATGGCGAAACTATAAGGGTTCCTTGTTTACTACGGAACCCTAAAAAGACGTAAATGTACAATATAAGATCGCAATGTTTGTAAATAATAATGTGGTTACAAACGACCCGTAATTTTTTAATAGACGGCATAATGTCGTCGCAACTCGTATTGTGATAATGTTGATAGATTTAAAAAGTCGTATTATATTATTGCCTATATTAAATTATATTTGTTGATCGAGAGTATATATTGATAGATATTTATTGTGGTATGTACTAAGATTACTCTTTTATATCGGAAAGTGTAGTTATCTCCCGATGTTCCTTTGTATCGACGTAGACGACTTTGTAGACGACGTAGTTCCGTTTGCCGCGAGCGCGACCCATCGATTAGTTTCTTTTAGTTTGTCACGTTACATACGTTAAAATAAGTTAATTAAGTTAACGTTAGATTTGGTACCAAACCCATAGTCAGATTCGTTCTGATATTGAAACTAATAATTGACATTTCTATTCCCATTTTAATTTGATATTTCACTTATGAGCTTAATGTTTTTGTATGCTTTTTAATTATTGTCGTCTTGTGTCCAGAGACCTTAGTAAAATGTGCATTTAAAATAATGTCAGTATTATATGCAGTTAAAATAAAACGGATGAGAAGTTTAACTGCGCTCTTTTTTTATCATTACGCTCTTTTTATTATTATTTTGTTTTGGATCTTAACCTTCATAAATTATTAAAAAATTATAACGTTACTCTGTAATCAAATATTTTTAAATATTGTGCCTTATTTGAACTGCATATAAAACACATAATTTGCTTTGGTATCAATTTTTTTAATAAAAAATTACTCTCTTGAATTCTCTTTTTAATATCTTTCCTTAAAACATAAGTTCTTCTTAGTTAACATTGCAGCGGTCTACTGTTACTAAACAAGTTGGCTAAAACAAAAAGTATTTTTATCAATTGTAAATCAATTTATAATACCTATACGAACATACCGCAAATGGGTTTAAAGTCGCACTCGAGTGTGCTATACATACAGGCTGAAAAAGTTAACATTTACGAAAATCTGACAAAAATTACATTGCGACTTCGCCCGCGTGGATTCACGCAAATCTCATACAAACTTGCATGCCCTATTTGGGGTAGATTTCCAAAAATCCTGCAACACGTAATTCTTTATTTTTAACCAAAAGCCGAAATACCGATTTTCATGGATATAACTTATAAAATGACGGACTTTCATTCTAACTTTCATCCCCTATTTAGTGAGTGTCACCTACAGAGACCCGGTAGGTTACCTGTACCTACCCAGTAATTGTATTTTCAAACCATCCAGGAACCCATTGAAATATACACACAAAATTTCATCCAAATTAATCCAGCCGTTTAGGAGGAGTTAGGTGACAAACACACGTATAGAAGAATAATAATATATGTAGGTACGGATGAGAGAGTTTACTGTATCGATGCGGGATGAACTATGTTTGACAGTTGCCAAACCAATGAACATTTTGTATGGGGAAATGTTTTTTACTTTTGAGTCCGCATCATGACTTCGAAATATGTTACGCCGAATAATATGACACCGAATGTTTATAATAACGTATAACGTGATGACGAAAGCACATTATAACGTTTATCGTAACAACGAAAATATGTGATAACGTATCACGCAATAACGAATGCACGTTATAACGAAAAACATCATACCGAACTACGCGCCTCGAAATAACTTAGGGATGGCCCTTTTTAGGGTGCCGTACCCAAAGGGTAAAAACGGAGTCCTATTAATGTATGTAGCTCTGCTGTCTGTTTGTCTGTCCGCCGATCACAGGTGTCTAGCACGTAGACGAACTACATTACGTTACATACACGTACATTACGTAGACAACAGACATTGTTACAAACCTGAAATTTTGGTATTTGGTGTAGAACATTGACCCAATACCAAACATTGATTTAAAAAAAAACCGGCCAAGTGTGAATCGGGTCTCGCTCTTTTAGGGTTCCGTACATAATTATGAACAACATAATATTTTGGGTGTAAGAAATATTTAATTTCCAAGCTAGACATCGCAGCTAACCGTGAAAGAAAAACCCAAAAAAAAAATACCGGCTCCTTTTGCATGTATGCCCCCTGAAAAATAATATTTTTCAATTTTTAATTCAATATTTGGTTTTGCGTCAACGTTTTACACAAAATATGTACCAAAATTTCAGGTTTGTAACTCATTTCGTCTACGAGCTAGAGACCTGTGACCGGCGGATAGACAGATAGACGGACAAACAGACAGCAGAGCTACATTAATAGGACTCCGTTTTTACCCTTTGGGTACGGCACCCTAAAAAGGGCCATCCCTAAGTTATTTCGAGGCGCGTAGTTCGGTATGATGTTTTTCGTTATAACGTGCATTCGTTATTGCGTGATACGTTATCACATATTTTCGTTGTTACGATAAAAGTTATAATGTGCTTTCGTCATCACGTTATACGTTATTATAAACATTCGGTGTCGTATTATTCGGCGTAACATATTTCGAAGTCATGATGCGGACTCTTTACTTTTATTTTATTTTTTCGTCAATTTTTCAATGTTTTTTATAGTTATTCTGCTATTCGGGACGGAGACAAATACAACAAATCAATAACCATGAAAATCGCTCCAGCCGTTCTCGAGTTATAAGTGTTCAACTAACACGACTTTGTTTTATATAAAGGGTGTAAGAGACATGTTGTTCAAAACGCGTCCCATAGATTCAGTACAAGATTCTAGGTTCCCCAGTGGTGAAATTTTTCGTCGGATTTTCCATGAAATTTACGTTTTTTTTTACCTCTTTTTTAACTGAATACTGTATAAAATCATTATTACTATCTGTTTCAATGCAATTATAAATGAACAAGCTATAATTTAAAAATTAAAAACCCGACTGCCATGCTATAAAACCATCGAACTATTACGCTTAGAATGGAAGTTTCTAACAAATTTCCGCTCGAAACGTAAGCTATAAACCAACCCATGTGTGCCCTGTAATTACATTTGCCGACACGCACACAAGCGCATGAGTACCTTGAGCACTGACGCGAAGATAGCCTGTTAGGCTTGCTAAAAACGGCTTATCGCCGCGTCGACGACTGCCTTTCTTCACCTATTTATTCTAAGTATAAAACGAACTAAAAAATTAATAAACTACCACCGTACCACTTACAGTGTAGTTGTTATTTATTTTGTTTTTCATGATTTGTCACACCAAACTAATTAAAAACATATAGATTGTATACATTTTCGTACTGGCCTTTTAAAGCCCTTTATTTTGATACCCCACTCGAGGGTCTTGAAGAAAAATTTTTTTCCAGCTCACAATAAAGCGCATAAAGTCCGCCATTTTGATTTTTTTTAAAAGGTATGGTACCCATTGACACTCGCGTCATCGAGACAAATCTAATGACGTATCATTTATCAAAATCCGTTGAGCCGTTGATTAGTTACCTACAAGCGGACATAGGAATGAACAATGGACATACATACACACAGGTGAAACACATACCCAGTCGGGTAAAAAAAAAGTAATTATTTCATTATTTTCACTTAAAACGGTAATGTTATCTTTACGATTTTCGTCGAACAGCTGATTGCTAGTGAACTAGTGTGAATACAGGTCGTTAACCTACATTCATACGGGCCTTGAATTTATAATGAGGCTCGCGGCACAGTCAAAGGAAGTGCCGGGCGCGCGACGTCAAAGCCACGCTTTAGGGCATTTCCGCCAACGACAAAAAATCATGTAACAATTAGCTAGCAGCCAAAATACTCATTATCTTTGTGACTTTTAAATTTAATAATGTTATAAAATCCATTCTCTACATCGTCTGTTAGTAATAGTAGTCTATCTGTTATAGATATTAAACAACAACAAAAATTATACCTTAGTCGACGCAAATTCTAGTGTAACAAACTACGTTTTCTACATTCATTACGAATTTACAAGAAAAAGAGCAAACAAATTGACTTCATACTAACATTCCTAGAATAAACGCCTTTTACTGATATCGAACCATGTCATAACATAATGCTATATGGTGTAGGTATATATTCTTTTGGTTGTAATATATGTGTATCTCGAAAATCGGTCATTACCAAATCACACACAATATTTCAATTTTCAAGTTATTTATTCACCCGCCCCCCACTTCAGTTAGAGAGATGCGAAGCTTTCGCCATCAGCACGCTGATGAATGCTGTGAGTGGCGGATGTGTTGCATAATCCGGTCTCAGGATGCATTCTTTTGCGAAACTATAAAAAATGTCCTTACCTACATAGAGTGAAATGTACTAATAAATAAACATTTTATCCTGTTTATTATTGAATAAGATTGAATGTAATAGTACTATGAATGTCTATCCGGTGATTAGAAACTAGAAATCCTTGATTTAAGTACAAAATTATCAGAAAATGTTCAAAATGTCACTACCGGTACTGTCTTTACCGTGGTTAACCAGAAGCTACGGTAAGGACACGATAGCTACGGAAATGACTAATTGCATCACATACAAAGAGAAGCTGGCGTGAACAAGCAAATGATGTCGTCATCATTGTGAGTAGGTGTCTCCCCTTCACCCCGCCCACCTTCACAAAGCATCATTTCATACAAAAATACCATCCCCTCTTGGAGATGGTACAGCGCTCCATCTCCTCTTGCTCTGTTGCTAATAATAATTAATCTGACTGTCTCGATGGGCTTTTTATTGACGAAGGGAGAAGTAGGTATTTAAAATGCAGTGTTTGTTGCACTTAGAGATTCTATTCGTATTATTAACTCGTATTATTAATTATTCTTATGATCAAAGCATCATTAGAGACTTCAAAAACATAAATTATTTATTACGTCGATATTTACACCCAAAAATATTAAAATGTCGAACGTGAATACGGCAGCAAATAAAGAAAGAACGACGAATAAATAAAAAGAATCGATATGAATATATAAATCTTGAAAAATATGCAGAATTACTGGAAAAAGAAAGAGAGCTTTAAAGAAAAAGAAAACAAGCAAAAAAAAAACTTAAAAGCATTGCAAACATGCCAGAAAGAGAAAGGAGGTTGATAAGAAAAAAATGGAAAATTAATAAAAACTATATATTACTTGTATTATTACTTATGCATATTATGACGATTACAACTTTTGCAACTTTTTGAATCGTTATATCTCAAAAACGGTAGCTCTTACGAAAAAAAGTATTAAGTCATTTTTTATAGATAATTATCTGATCTACAATTTTTGTTTGGACTAATTTTATGATAAAATTATAGTCCATTGAAATGTTACAATTTAAGGACCGAATATTGCATTTTATAGAGGACGCAATTTTATTTTTGGGACATGTGTCAATAGAAGCTTAACCTCAAGTTTGTAGGGTCGCCACCCTTGTCCCCCGGCCGCCATCTTGGAAAAAGGGGTGATAACACTTTTTTCGCGATATCTCGGAAACACAAAAAAATCATAGAGACATAATTTGTAGCAAATTGTTTTGCCTACAAATATGTTTATATAACTTTTTGCCCTAAATTAAAAATTAAAGAAGTTATAAGCAAAACGTGAGATTTTTTTTAAATCTTTTTTTGCTCTATTACTTTTTTTTATACATTTTACAAAAAAATTACCTCAGAAAAATCATTTTCTTTTTAATTTTATTCATTTAAAACGCTGTTACTGCACTCCAAAGTTGACCGGGTTCGTCAATGCTCATGAGAATCCGGAGCAAAAAAGATTTTATAATAATTTTCTTACTTTTTTCCACATAACTTCTTTAATTTTTAATTTAGTGCAAAAAGTTATATAAACATATTTGTAGGCAAAACAATTTGCTTCAAATTATGTCTTTACAAATTTTTTGTAAGACGCATAGTTTCCGAGATATCGCGAAAAAAGTGTTTTCACCCCTTTTTCCAAGATGGTGGCCAGGGGACAAGGGTGGCGACCCCACAAACTTGAGGTTAAGCTTTTATTAACCCCCACACATGTCCCAAAAATAAAATTGCGTCCTCTAAAAAAATGCAAAGCTCATGTAACATTTCATTTCCGTTTTGCTGAAAATCGCGAAAAACCCGTTTTTGCAACCTTTGACCCCGAGTAATTTTTTTCCAGGTGTCGGATCGATGAGAACTTTTCACATTTCATTTATAATATTAATTTTTGTAACCTTGGAAGTCTAAATTGACCGGGCTAAAAATAACAGCTGGAGATCTGAAGGAAAATTTTAATTTAATTTATATTATTTAATTATTATTAACACAAATTGCTTTAAAACTTGAGATAGATTAAGATGTCAATTATCTTCTTCTATTCTATACAATATACATACTTAATATAATAAAATCGTAGACTTGCCGTATCTGTACATTAAAGATTTTTGCAAAATAATAACTGGGGGATGTTAGGGATAAGTAATAGAACTTAAAAAAGCAATTTTTGAAATTTTTGTTTATCTGTTTGTCTGTATGTTTGTGCGCGCATCACGCAATAACTACTGAATGGTTTGAAATGAAACTTGGCATGATTTAAGTTCATAATACGGAGTAACATATAGGATACTGTTGAATGGAAGCAGGCGTTACTTTGCGGAATTCCATGATATACAATGAATATAAAATTATTTTGCTATAATCCGCTAACAGTGACAAATTTGTAGGCACAACACCACACAATCTTGTAGGCACAACACCACACAATCTTGTAGGCACAACACCACACAAATTCACCACAAAACAAACTCGACGATCGTTTCGCTCCGACACCGGAGCATCTTCAGGAGATGTCGACTTCACAACGGACGATTGCAAAGTGAGTTCGTGTCGAATGAGCGGTCTTATATATACTATCCCCGCTTAGTCATCTACCCTCCTTTCTCTTTCTCTCTGGCCACGCCCCCTAAATATGTTGAGCAACGGTGAAGATGACACATTTATTTGCTCATTCAGCAATTCGACACTTCTACCGCTGTGCCCAACTATTTCCAATTGTTCCAACAAGCACAGTCTTAAACTTTTACAGCATGTGTGTAAAATTTCAAATGTATGACCCTCGTCTATCCTATGTCCACTATCCAAAAGATGTTTTGCGAAATGAGATCTTTGAGGCTGGTTGTTTCTAAAGGCAGCCATATGTTCTTTATATCGAGTTACAAAATTGCGCCCAGTTTGACCAACATATATAGCACTACATTCGGGGCACTTGAGTTTGTACACACCTGACTTTTGTCCATTATTTAATTTATCTTTACCATTACAAATTCTTCTGAGCGTATTATTTGTTCTAAAAGCAGCGTGTACATCATGTGATCTAAGAGTCCTAGCAATACGCTCAGATATTGGTCCGAAATAGGTCAAACTGGTTTTATATTTATTTATTTTGTCTGATGGCGCTGGATATAGGTTTTTCTTGACCTGCACTAACTGTTGTTTTCTAAGTATATTATTTACAATATTAGGGTTATACCCATTTGAACGCGCCATGTGATAAATAATATTTAATTCTTTTTTATAATTGTCTTTTGTAAGAGGAACGGACACTAATCTGTGTATATAACTATGAAAAGCTGCAAGTTTATGTTGCCAAGGATGGCATGATGATGCGGGTATGGTTGTGTCTGTATATGTAGGCTTGCGGAAGATCTCAAATTGATGTTTATTATTGACACGACTTATAGTTAAGTCGAGAAAATTTAGTGACTTGTTTTGTTCTATTTCCGACTTAAATGTAATTTTGGGGTGTATTTTATTAAGTTGCTCAACAAATACATCCAGTTGTCTCATTGTCCCTGTCCAACATATAATGATGTCATCGACATATCTGTAGTAATATAGAATGTTACTATTTTTTACAATATGTTTGTTTTCAAAATTATCCATAAAAATTTCTGCCATTAATGGACTTAGAGGCGATCCCATTGCTAACCCATCATTTTGTTGGTAGAACTTATCATTGAATTTGAAATAATTTTGTTGCATACATATTTGTGTTAATTCTACCAATTCTAATATTTCACCAGGGTGTAGCCGTTTCATTTCAAGTAATTTAGTCAAAATATCTATGGTCTCTTTAACTGGTACATTAGTGAATAAACTGTCCACATCTAATGATAATAATTTACACCGGACCGGCAGTAACATATCTTTAATTTTATTTACCAACTGAATACTATTTTTCAGTGCAAATGTGGGCTGAAAGGATGTCTTTGATTTTATAATGTTATTTAACTGCTTAGCCAATTCATATGCCGGTGCGCTAACGTACGAAACAACTGGACGTATTGGAATATTTTCTTTGTGGATCTTTGGCAAGCCGTACATAGTTGGCGCATGTGGGTTCATCACAATTACTTTCTGTTTAGATGATGTTTTCGGAAAGATGTACTCAGATTTATTTACAGTTAATCTAATTTTTGCCGCAAATTGTTTAGTTGGATCTGTGGACAACTGAGTGAACTCCTCCCCAGAGATGACATCGTTAACTTTAATTTCATAGTCATTGCGTTTTAAAACCACTACTGCGTTGCCCTTGTCGGCTTTTGAAACTACTAGATTGTTGTCTTTAATAGTTTTTTGCAACGATTTGAATACTCTAATCTCTGGATTAAATACTGTGGGGGTAGGAGTGTTTCTAATTTGATCTGCAATGATATTTTTAACGATGGTATCTTTTTTACTAAGAACGATAGCCAACTCCGCATCTACAGCTAATGTTTCCAAGGTTTTGTTTGTGGTTGTTGTGGACATATTATATTTTAAACCGTTTTCTAAAAGTCTCATTTCGTTTTTTGAAAAAACAGTGTCAGAAAGATTTTTAACGCGAGGGTAAAACACATCTCCTGAAGATGCTCCGGTGTCGGAGCGAAACGATCGTCGAGTTTGTTTTGTGGTGAATTTGTGTGGTGTTGTGCCTACAAGATTGTGTGGTGTTGTGCCTACAAGATTGTGTGGTGTTGTGCCTACAAATTTGTCACTGTTAGCGGATTATAGCAAAATAATTTTATATTCATTGTATATCATGGAATTCCGCAAAGTAACGCCTGCTTCCATTCAACATTTAAAAATCGGTGAGCTTGACCGTTCAGGCTAGACTTTACATCAAATTAACAAAGTTACATCGTGTCGCGGTTCAAAATATTTGGTTTAATCAAAAATGTAAACATTTAAATGTTATTCCCAATTATATTAACATCAGATCCAACACGCGCAGTAGAGCCTCTGATATTGCTATTAGAAAAGCTCAACAAATTTGGCTAAATGAAGAATCACGTCATTGGTTTACTGTTAGAGATAATTTAAAACTTCATTTAAAAATCTTATATTCAGAACTTACATTTAAGCTGCATAATATTGAGTTCGATCTTTTAGACCAGAAAGCCAGAGATTTAGCTGCCTTAGAAGTACACAGAAAATTTCTTACTCAACAAAGAAAATTAAACTCACTTGTCAATAATTCCTCCAAATCTTCTAGAACTAATAACAGGACCACAGACAATGTGACAGACGTACATAATCATGTGTTTTAAAAATCTTTCTGACACTGTTTTTTCAAAAAACGAAATGAGACTTTTAGAAAACGGTTTAAAATATAATATGTCCACAACAACCACAAACAAAACCTTGGAAACATTAGCTGTAGATGCGGAGTTGGCTATCGTTCTTAGTAAAAAAGATACCATCGTTAAAAATATCATTGCAGATCAAATTAGAAACACTCCTACCCCCACAGTATTTAATCCAGAGATTAGAGTATTCAAATCGTTGCAAAAAACTATTAAAGACAACAATCTAGTAGTTTCAAAAGCCGACAAGGGCAACGCAGTAGTGGTTTTAAAACGCAATGACTATGAAATTAAAGTTAACGATGTCATCTCTGGGGAGGAGTTCACTCAGTTGTCCACAGATCCAACTAAACAATTTGCGGCAAAAATTAGATTAACTGTAAATAAATCTGAGTACATCTTTCCGAAAACATCATCTAAACAGAAAGTAATTGTGATGAACCCACATGCGCCAACTATGTACGGCTTGCCAAAGATCCACAAAGAAAATATTCCAATACGTCCAGTTGTTTCGTACGTTAGCGCACCGGCATATGAATTGGCTAAGCAGTTAAATAACATTATAAAATCAAAGACATCCTTTCAGCCCACATTTGCACTGAAAAATAGTATTCAGTTGGTAAATAAAATTAAAGATATGTTACTGCCGGTCCGGTGTAAATTATTATCATTAGATGTGGACAGTTTATTCACTAATGTACCAGTTAAAGAGACCATAGATATTTTGACTAAATTACTTGAAATGAAACGGCTACACCCTGGTGAAATATTAGAATTGGTAGAATTAACACAAATATGTATGCAACAAAATTATTTCAAATTCAATGATAAGTTCTACCAACAAAATGATGGGTTAGCAATGGGATCTCCTCTAAGTCCATTAATGGCAGAAATTTTTATGGATAATTTTGAAAACAAACATATTGTAAAAAATAGTAACATTCTATATTACTACAGATATGTCGATGACATCATTATATGTTGGACAGGGACAATGAGACAACTGGATGTATTTGTTGAGCAACTTAATAAAATACACCCCAAAATTACATTTAAGTCGGAAATAGAACAAAACAAGTCACTAAATTTTCTCGACTTAACTATAAGTCGTGTCAATAATAAACATCAATTTGAGATCTTCCGCAAGCCTACATATACAGACACAACCATACCCGCATCATCATGCCATCCTTAGCAACATAAACTTGCAGCTTTTCATAGTTATATACACAGATTAGTGTCCGTTCCTCTTACAAAAGACAATTATAAAAAAGAATTAAATATTATTTATCACATGGCGCGTTCAAATGGGTATAACCCTAATATTGTAAATAATATACTTAGAAAACAACAGTTAGTGCAGGTCAAGAAAAACCTATATCCAGCGCCATCAGACAAAATAAATAAATATAAAACCAGTTTGACCTATTTTGGACCAATATCTGAGCGTATTGCTAGGACTCTTAGATCACATGATGTACACGCTGCTTTTAGAACAAATAATACGCTCAGAAGAATTTGTAATGGTAAAGATAAATTAAATAATGGACAAAAGTCAGGTGTGTACAAACTCAAGTGCCCCGAATGTAGTGCTATATATGTTGGTCAAACTGGGCGCAATTTTGTAACTCGATATAAAGAACATATGGCTGCCTTTAGAAACAACCAGCCTCAAAGATCTCATTTCGCAAAACATCTTTTGGATAGTGGACATAGGATAGACGAGGGTCATACATTTGAAATTTTACACACATGCTGTAAAAGTTTAAGACTGTGCTTGTTGGAACAATTGGAAATAGTTGGGCACAGCGGTAGAAGTGTCGAATTGCTGAATGAGCAAATAAATGTGTCATCTTCACCGTTGCTCAACATATTTAGGGGGCGTGGCCAGAGAGAAAGAGAAAGGAGGGTAGATGACTAAGCGGGGATAGTATATATAAGACCGCTCATTCGACACGAACTCACTTTGCAATCGTCCGTTGTGAAGTCGACATCTCCTGAAGATGCTCCGGTGTCGGAGCGAAACGATCGTCGAGTTTGTTTTGTGGTGAATTTGTGTGGTGTTGTGCCTACAAGATTGTGTGGTGTTGTGCCTACAAGATTGTGTGGTGTTGTGCCTACAAATTTGTCACTGTTAGCGGATTATAGCAAAATAATTTTATATTCATTGTATATATAGGATACTTTTTATTCCGAAATTCAGCACGGTTCTCTTGGGAGAGGGGATGGAAATCAAAACGTGTACTTACTTAGCTGTAATTCTTAATGCGTGGTCCAATTTCATTCATTCTTTTTTTTGTTAGACCTTTCTTTTGAGATACTTTATAGATTACCGGCTAATCTCTGAAAGGCTGGGTCGATTTTGATGGGACGTTCACTGGCGGATGTTTACATATTGATGTACCTAAACATACGCCAGTGAACTTTTAACAGTTTTTAGCAAGGTATGAGGTCAAAAGAAAAACCAAGAGTTCCCGCGGGATTTTTAAAAAACTAAATCCACGCGGACGAAATCGCGGGCATCCTCTATTTTTATAATATTTTGATTAGGTACCTACAGTAAAAATGTTGATTATATATATTATTTTGATTTTTAACCATGACATAGAGAGATTAAGTCAGATTTCAGACATCCGACTTCCGACTGTAAAGCAGTCATTGCCGTACTTTAATGTCCTTACCGTTCCTTACGAGTTTTAATTATTTATGATGGCAATAAAAAAAACCCACGATGAAAACATTTCCTTCTTCGATTTTCTATTGACTGCAGTTACTTTAATTGGATAATGTTACAGTTTTTTTTTAGCGTATCCTTACCGTGTTTTTTGTGTCCATACCATTTTTTCAACATGGAATATTTATTAAACTTCTCAAAATAATTCTTGTACACAGAAGTGAGACCTTTTTAATCTTTCAAATTTTGCAATTTGGCGGAAATGCCCTTTAACTCATAAAAGTCTCATATTGTGAATTTTGTGCGGAGCGTTGCGTGCGTTGTGATCGCGTTGTATGCAATACATTGCGCGTTCAAAAATGACAATATCTGAAACCAATCATTTCCGAGATAAATGATTTCAGTAATTTTACTTAGCACATTAAATGCAACCTTATCTCAAAGTTTTCATTAACATGTCACTTACACCCTGTAATATAGATTTTTAACCGACCATACAAATACCAATTTTCATGGATATAACTTGAAAAATGACTGACTTTCATACAAACTTTCATCCTCTATTTAACCCATAGAGATAATAATATACTATTACTTTCTCAGTGATTTAACCCTAAGCCCTCATACGCATTAGCGGTCAACCGCGTACGCGGCTGACCGCGCGGCTAGCCTCTTCATAGAATTTCGTCGCGGTTTAGTGCGTACAAAATGAGCGGTTGCATATAAAAATATAAAAGCGGCTAGCCGCGCGGTCAGCCGCGTACGCGGTTGACCGCTAATGCGTATGAGGGCTTAGGGGTGGAATTTGCAATAATCCTTTCTTAGGCTAGGCGTAAGCTGAAAAGCAGGCGACGCAATACAGCACAGTGCAGGGCAGGGCACTTGAGGCAGACATATGCCACCTCCGTATGCTGCGACGCAGCTGACATTCGCATTCTCACTCATAATAACTCTTTCAATGTCTTTTTTGAATAGTCCGGATGATTTTTATCATACAAACAAGGTTCATAATGAACTAATTCAATTAAATGTTCTGTCATTGCAAAAAAATTATAAAATCTATACATCTATCTATACATATAATAAAATCGTAGACTTGCCGTATCTGTACATTGAAGATTTTTGCAAAATAATAACTGGTGGATGTTAGGGATAAGTAATAGAACGTATAAAAGCTATTTTTGAAATTTTTGTCTGTTTGTCTGTTTGTCTGTTTATCTGTTTGTCTGTTTATCTGTTTGTCTGTATGTTTGTGCGCGCATCACGCAAAAACTACTGAATGGATTGAAACAAAACTCGGTACGATTTAAGTTTATACTACGGAGTAACATATAGGATACTTTTTATCCCGAAATTCAGCACGGTTCCCTTGGGAGAGGGGATGAAAGGCAAAATGTGTAATTAGCTGTAGTTCGTTAACGGGTGGTCCGATTTCATTCATTCTTTTTTTGTTAGAAAGTAGATACTTTAAAGACTACTGGCTTATCTCCGAAAGGCTGGACCGATTTTGATGGGACTTTCACTGGCGGATATTTACATTTTGATGTACCTAAACATCCGCCAGTGAACTTTTAACAGTTTTTAGCAAGGTTTAAGCTCAAAGGAGCATAGGAAAAACAAAATGATTCCCACGGGAATATTAAAATCAATATCCACGCGAACGAAGTCGCGGGTATCCGCTCGTATTGTTAATAAATACGTCTCGACGTGCACGCGTCGCGCAGAATTCTGTGCCGGTACCGGCACTGGCAGTACAACGAGACGCAGAGCAGGACAGACATATGTCTGCGTCGCACGTGCCTGCGCCGCAGCGTACGTACATAGTTCAATAACGTTCCATGCTTTACAAAATCTGCGCTGCGTGGACCTGCGTCGCCTGCGTCTCAGCATACGCTTTGCCTTATTGTGACGTAACGTCACAATAGAAAGCTACTGTGAAAATTTCAAGTTTATAGCTTCAGTGGCTTAGGCCGTGCCGCGTGTCATCAAATCAAAGATCAACTTCATCAAATAAGAATGTATGGGACGGTGAAACGGAGAAAGGCTTTACGACCTAAGAGAAATTATACCCCCTGTTCTTTTACGACCTACTTCTCGTAACAGATGATGGTGATCTATCGTAGATACTAGATACCATATATAATGTACTCTGTGCTAGATACTAATCATTAATCTGAGGTGAAGAATGAAGATCAATGTTTATGTGGGATCTTATGGGATCTTACAATTATTAGTCTATCCTATACGGCCGGACATTATTATTATCTCTATGGGCCGGACGGAATCCGCCGCATCCATAGAAATAATATAGGTTCATGGCCGCATCACGTTTCACTGCCGCATCTATAAGTATTATTATCTTCTGTGGCCGCATCTTTGGTTTCGTTTCGCGCAGAGAGAATTTTGAAAAAATAGTGGATCGGAAAATAGCTCAAGCTTACCAACACAGATTACTAGAGGATACTACGCTTACCAACATTTAAATTTTAAGTGTGGTAGGTAATGGTGCTATAAGTCTGCCGCCACACTTATGTGTCGTGGCGTGTCGTGATGCGCCGGATTCATACATTTAGTAAAAACGACACGCCCTACAAGTTTAGTGTGTCTCAAATGTATGAAACCGATAGGCTTCTGGCGCGTCACGACACGCCACGACACGTAAGTATGGTTCCGGCCTAATAAATTCATGGTTGCCTGGATTTAAGATAGGGATGCAGAAAGTGCCAAAAAGTATCGATATTTTTAAAACATGTCGGTATAGTCCGACTATAAAATAAAGCATCACATGGTCCAAGTACCTACAATCTACATCTACAAAGACGTATTTTCTCTCTGTAGAAATACATAGACCAAGAACGTTATAGATCCATAATCTGTCTGTATGTAAATGTATGTCTGAGTTCTATGTAGACACTGGAGACTGCGCCTAAAACATTGTAGGGAAGACAAGGTCATTGACCAGATATTCTTGTCTCTAGGATTTTCTATAATGTTCTCAAAGGTGTGTGAAGTCTACCAATCCACACTTGTCCAGCGTGGTGGACTATGGCCAAACCCTTGTAATTCTGGGAGGAGACTCGTGGGCAATGGGTTAAAATTATGAAGTAGGTTGTAATGATTTCAAATTCTAGCTACCCTCAAGATGATTTCAAAACATACGATCATCCTAAATACACCTAACGCCACCTATCGAATGCACGTTTTAAACTAGGCGAATAACACTTCTCTCGTGCGAATTACTCTAAGCGGCCATTGTTAACTACATGCCCATAAACGTCATCTGGTATCGAGTAGATAAACTACCGTAACTCACAGATTTCAGTCTCTGCCCGATAAAAAAACAAATACTCTAAGACACAGAACATTCTAGAATTGCCAATTAGCTAGACTTCCGGCGGTCTCCGCATAGAAACCAGCGCCGTTGTGGCGAGTAGAATAAGTTTCTATTGTCTCTCTAGGATGTGTCGTCATAAATACTAGTCTAATTGAGAAACTTCGAGACACCAGGCAGAAAGCATAAATATACCCCGCGACACAGTCTCGTTCTACTAGTGCAAAATGTGATATTCACGTCGTTAAATTGATTTAACTAAGTACGTGACCCTCCGTCACAAATTTTACAAAAATTAGTGCTATTAAATCCATGTAACTAATTTGTGAAACCGTGAGTAATTTACGAGAAATAATAGCCCAGATATTGGTAAGTTCTATTTTGATTAACAACCTACAAATCGCTAGCCAATTCTCAGATACGGGTCCGCGTCGTCAAATATTAGTAAACCGATTTCTTTGTGCTGCAAATATTAACAAATATATCTTGAGATCGAACCCGAATCTGTGGATCGGACAGCCTAAGTCACCCAATGTCTAACCATTGTAATTCTTTCAGCATCTGAACTGTTACATAGTTAAGTGCTTTGTTGTTCGTAATCATTCTTCTACGCAGTGTGAATCAAACTACCTACCTTAATTATTTTTCTTACTCTAAATTCTAGTTATTCCAGAATTCTATGATCTAAATATTGAATTAGTCCTTATTTATTGCTGATAATTCTGTAATACCTATGAAGTTTACTTTTAGAATTAACTTAATAATATTCCAACAATTATTTTGAATTAGCACCTACCTACAGAACACTTTTGTGAATGCGCTAATTTCACCAAACGCTAAACGCTTGACTAATTGTAGAATTCAATAATATACCTACCCCTCCAACTATTGTGATACCAATTAGCTGATGGTGGACCTTGTCTGGCCAACCGACCGGCGAGTCACGCGCAGGGGAGCCTCAGCTAATAACATTCCTGAACCCACACTCAGACTGGAATACATCTCAATTCCAGGGAACCTAGCACCACCTAGCATCACCTAGTATCATCTAGTACCTGCGTACCTACCAACTGCACACCGACTACGGGTGGACACTGCATCAAGGACGCGCGCGCTGGGCGGCACGTCATTGCATCGGCAGTCTGCAGCCAGTCAACTGCGACCGGGTTCCGCACACGACAGCGAGGCCGCGCGTGACCTTCACATCTCCAAAAGGCCAGTGCAGGATCGTATGTCGCGTCGTCACTCGTACTATCCAGGAATTCCGAACTATTCCGCGTTGAGCGCGTCGCTTCGGTAGTGCCTAGGCGCGATTACTACTGCGTGACTTATCTATTAAATTCGCGTAACTAAATTTGGTCGAACCACCGCTCTCCGATTGACTAGTCGTAAACCTAAGGACTCTAAAACCTATATCTAGTAGTATTTAGTGAATAGTAAAACATTTATCTGGTTTTAAGCTGAATGTTCCTCATTGTACATGTTATTTCATAGTTTAAGAGGTAGTGATTAATTTTTATTATTTTATTATTTCATTTATTTGATTCTAAATTCTAATTAAATGTATTAAACCATCCTAATCTTTTATTCCTCTCCAACATTAGTCAGACTACCGTACCTGTCCGTCCTAAACGCGACAGTGTATCCTACCCTGCTGACGTCACTTGTCGAGTCTACCACTCGGCAGGTACGACAGTAGGACCCTACATGCTCGACGTTTAGGCTTCTAACAAGCCTAAATGCGACAAGGTAATGGGAAACTTTATAATTCTAGATTTCCCGGTCTGCGTGCATGTATCTGATGATAGTTCTGGAAGATGGCAATCGGAAGTCTGGAATAAAACAACGTAACTCCATCGAGTTTGGGTTCATTTGATTCGTCTTGACAAGAACTCTGGTCCTAAATGATATCCAGGGTCTGATGATGTAGCCAGCTACTAAAAGCTTGCTTTTTATTTTTATACCTTGTTTAATATTAAGTAGGTAACTAATTTATTTTAAATATAATAATTCTCTACTCGCCTGTCTATGCTAGGTACTTTCGCATATTAGTCCGGATGTAGTAAAGTTCGATATACAGTGGACTCTCGATAATTTGAAACTCAAGGGACCTAAGAAAAATGTAAAATTACAAAAAAAGAATTATACTCACTAAAAAAATGACAGGTCTAAATTTATTCCTATCTCTTTCACGTGTGCGTACTCCCAGCGGAATGTTGTCGAATTTCTTGATTTTAAGTATGCAGATATTTAGTGTGTTAAGACGTGTAAATGTGTGTGATAGTTTCAAATTTGTGCGTCCAACAGTTTTTGAAAAATTCGCCAAAAACACTTTCCGCCAGGAGAACGTTCTCCCAGCGGCATGTTTTTTTTCTAACGTGCGCACGAAAAAAAAAATTGGTGCAATAATTAGTGCGTAGCTACAGGTAAATGTGTGTGTATAAATGGAATTTGTGTGTCTCAAGACTCCGGAGATATTCAAGATTCCGCTGGGGGAACGTTTCGCTGTTTGCTAGATCTCGTAAACGGCTAAGCGTGTAGATGTGATTTTTTTTACACATGTTGCTATGAATTTGTGTGTAACGTTTGTGAAAACAGAATTAGAAAAATAATTGCTGTTCAGAAATTATGTGTATTAAAGTGAAATCCGGTTATTAGGTCCTAACACTTCGAATAAGAGTTCTAAAGTTTAATTTCTAACACTAATTTGTTCTTTATGACTGTTTACAATGCCTTGTTAAGTTTCATTGGTCTACAGTAGGTAATACTCAAGTTATGATCAAATATTACTATAACTTAGCCACTATTTTGTTCGACATTCGATTAGACGAGTTTTTTATGGGTTGGCGAATGAAAAAGTATTCCAATAATTAGTGTGTCGGTTCAACTATCTATTTGCAAAATTTTAACTTAATAGGCTTAATAATTAAAGAGATATAATTAAAAAACCAGAAAAAAATGCAATAGTGACATAAACCGACCAAGTTTGAATGGTAACAAAAAAGCGGCCTTGTCGTATATGGTGCTGACCTACCGAAATTGATACTATATCATTTTAATATTTTTAGTGATTTTGTACAATCGCGAACACAGTTCTTAACTTATATTTTTATTAGGTACATTTTAATAATATTTAGGTGTGTAATACTTGTGTGATATATTAAGTAACCGAGCTAAATCTGAAATTTAAGAATTAGCATTATTCAGTTATTCCATCTGAACTCGATTTATATGCATCTTAACACAGCCAGCATTTTAGCATTATTTTCGCACACAAAAGAAAAAACTGCAATAGTTATTTGTTACAAGGGGTCAAAGTGTTTGTTCCTAGAGGGGGTTATTTTGAATTCAGAGCAAAACAAAAGATTCTAAAGAAGAAACCTGAACGTAGCGAGGAATTCTATGAACGTCAACCGAGAACAAAATATTTAGGCCCCGAGCGACACACTATTTTTCATCACTACGCATGAGAAAAAAACTAGGAATACCTATCTATTGCAAACTCGAATGTGACATTACATTGAAACATTGTCATATGTATGAAAAATAAAACCTACGCTCTATCATAGTTTTTTTGATATTACTTAATAACAATAATAACAAGTATAAATTAGAAATTTAAAAAACCCCCGACATTCGCCATTTTGTGGCAGCGGCCATCTTGGATTTGCAATAGTGCTATTCTACTAGTCAAGCCCTTTCATTAGATACCCATATTAAGGGAGTTGTGAAAATATATGTAATCCGCCATTTTGTAGCGGCGGCCATCTTGGATCGATTTTCATCAAACATAGCTAACAACACTCTCGACTAATTTACCTTTCAAACAAAAAAAACCGCATTCAAATCGGTCCACCCGTTTGAGCGCCACAGGGGAACAGACAGACACACACACACACACACACACACACACACACACACACGCACACACACACACAGACACGTCAAACTTATAACACCCCGTCGTTTTTGCGTCGGGGGTTAATAATCAGTATTATAAGTGACAATATTTATTACTCATGTACTTAAAACGCGCTTTAATACAAGTCAATTATTGTTATTACTGATATAATAACTAAGATCTGTGATTTCACTAATAAGTTAATAACCTATTTAATAAGAGGTGTTACGTCCAAATGAGTCATTATTATAATTTTTAACGTGTGTAAGGTAACCGCTCTCGGAAACGAAGACAGGTGATTCTAGTAATTATTACTGACAAGATATCACAAAAAAACGTTTTGCGATTATTGCGGGTTTGAAAAATATCAAAATGGTTGGTAAACCGCTAATACTACTTATTGGTATTAAATGGTGTTTAGGTAGTATAATAACAGTGCTAAGTTTTTGAGAGCGATCCCCTTCTACCCTGTACACTGTACAGTGTATAATACAGTAGGTATTAATTTGTAAGAATGTTCATTTGCGAATTAAAACAAATTATTCATAGTATCAGTTATTTTTATTTTCACTAATTATTTAAAAACCTCCTACCTACCTTTATTATTTTTTTAATTGGTATAGATTTAAAAATATATTGTGACTGTTTGTGAACCTAATAAATAAAATAAATAAATAAAATTTTCACTAATTATTGTGTACGCGATTGTACAATACCAATAACGTTATTATGCTGTCAATTTCGGTAAGTTAGCACCATATATGACAAGGCCGCTTTTTTGTTACCATTCAAACTTGGTCGGTTTATGTCACTATTGCATTTTTTTCTGGTTTTTTAATTATATCTCTTTAATTATTATGCCTATTAAGTTAAAATTTTGCAAATAGATAGTTGATCCGACACACTAATTATTGGAATACTTTTTCATTCGCCAACCCATAAAAAACTCGTCTAATCGAATGTCGAACAAAATAGTGGCTAAGTTATAGTAATATTTGATCATAACTTGAGTATTACCTACTGTAGACCAATGAAACTTAACAAGGCATTGTAAACAGTCATAAAGAACAAATTAGTGTTAGAAATTAAACTTTAGAACTCTTATTCGAAGTGTTAGGACCTAATAACCGGATTTCACTTTAATACACATAATTTCTGAACAGCAATTATTTTTCTAATTCTGTTTTCCCAAACGTTACACACAAATTCATAGCAACATGTGTAAAAAAAATCACATCTACACGCTTAGCCGTTTACGAGATCTAGCAAACAGCGAAACGTTCCCCCAGCGGAATCTTGAATATCTCCGGAGTCTTGAGACACACAAATTCCATTTATACACACACATTTACTTGTAGCTACGCACTAATTATTGCACCAATTTTTTTTTTCGTGCGCACGTTAGAAAAAAAACATGCCGCTGGGAGAACGTTCTCCTGGCGGAAAGTGTTTTTGGCGAATTTTTCAAAAACGGTTGGACGCACAAATTTGAAACTATCACACACATTTACACGTCTTAACACACTAAATATCTGCATACTTAAAATCAAGAAATTCGACAACATTCCGCTGGGAGTACGCACACCTCTTTCACAGTGCTCACTGCAGAAAAGAATAGCAATAGATTTAGACCTGTCATTTTAGTTTAGTTTAGAGATTTTGTGTACAACAGAATTAGCCACATTATTATTATTATACCAAGAGCTCAAAATAACTGTGTTGCTATACAACCATTTATTCGACAAATATAGGGAAATCTTATAGCAGTACGTACGAGGTGCGACAAGTCGCCCGCGTCTAGTAATGCCAATCTGGGATTCACTGTGACTCATTGCATCACATGTATGCACTCCCGCCAAGACGCATTACTATATTATTATCGTCACTTTAATGTTTATATTTTACGTATTACGTAGATATACTGATGGTAAAAGTCAATTTTTAAATGGTTTTAACAGGTCGCAAACCGGTTGCACTTGATAATACTCGAGTCGAATCTTGCCTGCCAACATTCAATAATTTGAAGTCCGCGCTTCCCTCCCTACTTTCTATAATTTGAATTGTTTATCATGCACAGACCTGTCAATTGTATAAAAGTGCGACCAACGTATCTGTGAAATGGCGATATCCAAGGGTGAAAGAATTTTTGAAATCGGTCCAGTAGTTCCTGAGATTAGCGCGTTCAAACAAACAAACTCTTCCGCTTTATTATATTAAGTATAGATCAAGAGAATTAACGTTAATATAAATAACAGTTTTAATCGATAGTTGCTAATTTTACCGTTAGATATTTTTAACGGTAATGTCCAATTACCGTTAATTTTACGGGGGATGGTGCTTAAAAAAATCTTTAAAGGTGCATAATGCTTGACTTACGCGATGAGAAAAGCGAAGTAGGTAACTAAGCTAGCAGCACAGAGTGCATTGATTATAGGTCTTGAGTCTTGACATTGAGGTAACAATTTTACTAGTAGGTACTGTGTTAGTGGTTAATTTTGAGTACCTAGGTGGTTAATCTGCTATTTAAACACAATTCACAATGATTAACGCGTTTGTACGGTTACTCACATCTACTGTATCGAATATCGATAGCATATCGAGAACAAAACTCGAAAACCTGCCTCACTAAATCAAACATGGCGTCAGTCATTTTACTTATTTACTTGCACACATGCACAAATTACCTATATATTCTTCACAATATATAATCTGTGATTGTATTGCTTATGTATATTTTTCGCCTACGGTAGCCATGCAGGCGAATTCCGCTATATTTTTATTTTAATTTAAATCATTTACAATATACTAATTATGGAACAGACTAAGCCTAATTCGCCTAGACTTTTTGTGTGTACCGCTATAGAAAACAAGGACGAAATAGAAGAGGTATTGTGTACATTTTCGCAGTTTCCAACAAAGAATCATTTGTAGTCAGCCATGTAAAATTTGATTTTCCTTATTAACGGTGGAGGCGCCACTTCAGCGTGGCGCGAAATTTTAATTGTTTGACTTGTACACATTACAAGAGATACACATTTTAGCTTTTTGTATCTTAAATAATTGATTATATTTTTGTCTATTTCAGAGATACGAGAGGGCTTATAACTTTTTTCAATCACTTGTGGCGGACTGTAGTGAAAAAGAAGCTCACGACGCATTAAATAATGCTGTATGTAAAAATCATGAAGACGTGTCACTTGGAATGCTCATGTCCATCCTCACAGAACCTCACGTTGCTACCAAATGCTATAGAGACCTCACGCTCATCACGAGAGACGGGTGGACATCTGTACTTAACAATCTGTCCAATTTGATTCTGGAAAGGTATTTGAAATTTCAAGACACAACCCGTAACCAACTCTTGTGGCTTGTTAAAGAAATGATAAGAAACGCAGTTAATGGTGTTGATAGTGTGTGTTGGAACCTAATGCGTTACGCATCTGGAGGGGATATCACACAAAAAAACATTTTTCTTGTAGAATCTCTTTTAGACATTTACATTGACAATCGAACTTGGCTCGACAAATTCCCTGTTCTTGTATGTATGGTCGTGTACACATTTTTGAGATTAATTGAAGATCATAATATACCGCAGCTGATGGCGCTGAGACAGAAGGAAGTTAACTTTGTCATAGCACTGATAAGAGAGCATTTCAATGAAGTACTATCCCTTGGCAGAGATTTAGTGCGACTGCTACAAAATGTTGCCCGCATTCCAGAATTTAACCAACTATGGCAGGACATACTACTCAACCCTAAAACACTGTCCCCAACTTTTAATAATGTCATGCAACTTCTACAAACAAGAACCTCCAGACGTTACCTGCAATCCAGATTGACACCTGAAATGGAAAGAAAATTAGTCTTTTTAACATCCCAAGTGAGGTTTGGCCATCATAAAAAATACCAAGAGTGGTTTCAAAGGCAATATCTTGCTACGCCTGAATCACAATCATTGCGGAGCGATATGATCAGGTTCATTGTTGGAGTGATACATCCTACAAATGAGTTACTTTGTTCTGACATAATTCCCAGATGGGCTGTTATTGGCTGGCTATTGACAACTTGTACTTCAAATGTGGCAGCGTCAAATGCTAAGCTGGCCTTATTTTATGATTGGCTCTTTTATGATCCCGAAAAAGATAATATTATGAACATAGAACCAGCCATTCTCGTTATGCATCACTCGATGAGATCTCATCCAGCTGTAACTGCTACATTATTGGACTTTCTGTGTCGTATTATTCCAAACTTTTATCCACTATTTGCTGACAAAGTCAAACAAGGCATATTTAATTCCCTACAGCAGATCATTGAAAAAAGGGTGCTGCCCAACTTGCAGCCTCTGTTTGACTCTCCAAAGTTGGACAGAGAGTTGCGCACAACTGTTAGAGAGACTTTCAAAGAATTTTGCAGCAACGGGAACGGTGAAGGCGTTTCTGGGAACCGTGATGAGGGGAATGACGATTTACCTCGAGTGGGTCACGAGGAGCCGGCCTTCTCGGACGACGAAGACGATCCCCCTCCCATCATCGCCGAGGACACCGACGACGATGACTTGCCGCTATCTGAAGTGCGCGCGCGAGAGCGGCCCGAGCTGGCAGCCGCTCTACCCTTGTTGCTGCGTCCGTTCGCTGAAACCTTCCTGGACGAGAGATCGTCGGCCGCCGCGACGGCGCTGCTGGACGCGTGTGGCAGTCCGATGCCAACGCCGGCGGCGCTCGCCGATTTGTTTGTCGCAGTGCTGCAAGAGATGCCACCGTTGAAAATGAGTCGCAACCCGACCCCGTCGGAACTCGACTCTATATCGAACTCGCCAGTCTTTTCCATGTTCCACTATCTCGTCCCCGGCAATAGCACAGAGGGCAGACGCAAGCTAGTCCTGGAAACTCTGAAAGAGATTCACTCTCAAGCCACGGTTCCGTGCGTGGGATACTGCCTCCTGTTCTATTTGAAAGTATGCTACGAGAGGGAGAAGCGCGCCGAACGAGATCCCGTCAAAAAGCGAAACGTAAAATTTAAAGCGGAAATATACAGGGAGTACTGCGGGTACCTCGAGTCGAAACTCGCCGAAGGCCTGGCGGACGACTTCGAGAAGTGCCAGGAGACGGACGCGAACGTGCTCGTGTGGCTGATACCGGACGTGTACAGGGAGTACCGGGACCAGGTGCAGAACCACGTGCGGCTGCTGCACGTGATCGTGTCGACGCTGGACGCCGGGCAGCTGCAGCGCCTCGTGTGCCTCACGCTGCAGGGGAACCTGATGATGTTCAAGACGGAGGACTTCACCGCCATGCTGTCCACGAGCCTCGGCTGGGAGACGTTCGAGCAGTACTGCCTGTGGCAGCTGCTGACGGCGCACGAGATCTCCGTGGAGGACGTGCTGCCGATCATCCCGCAGCTGTCGTACAAGGAGCACGCCGAGGCGCTGACGGCGGTGCTGCTGATGCTGAAGCAGGAGCGGCCCACGGCGGAGGTGGTGCGCCAGATGTTCTGCCGCGCGCTGGACGACGAGGACGCGTTCGTGGTGTCCACGGTGATGTACTGGTGCCAGGACTTCGAGGACAAGGTGGGCGACCTGCTGGCCGCGCTGCTCAGCACGCGCTACCCGGGCACCAGCCCCAACAAGAGGAAACGCCCCGGCAAGCACAACATCCCGCCCAACGCGCCGCCCTCGGCCGAATTAGTTAGTAACATCTTTATGGTCTCTATGGGCTATCCATAAATTACTTTTTTGATTTCTACCTATCCTAGGGGAGGGCCCTATCCTTGCCACAGCTAGTCACACTTGTGAGAGCCCCCCCCCCCCTCCCCCTGCCTAGTGTGACGTCACATATTTTGCAATTTTACATTTAGACATTAATTAAAACAACAGTTCCGATTTTTTATTTTTCATATTTCGTGTTTGTACGTTTGTAGAACTTACTTTGAAATAGATTTTGAAATGTGACACAATTTCACAATTCGTCGACCCCCTCCCCTCCCCTTAATGTGTGACGTAATTTATGGATGGCCCTAAGCTACGTTATTAACTCACTAGAGCCAACTAGAGCTAGCATTTCATTCTTACATTTTCGACATTGATTTTGAAAGATATTCGATTAACTGCATCGCAAACGTATATAAAGCCAGCCAGTCGGGTCTGCTTGTTTGTTTTCTACCTAAACAATCTCTGAAAGTTTTAAAGTCGTGCTTTCAGTATGACCGATTTTCAAAGTTCCCGGACGTCATCTATATACCGGACTGTAGGTATATAGATGACGTTGAGATCTATTTTATTTTGATGTTATAGTTGTTGAGATGTATAAACTTACAATAACCCCTTTGAACAGTCAGCTAGGATTTTTATTGTTAGCTTTTCGAAGTCGCGGCCATTCGGAAGTATTTGATAAGCTAATTAAAACGTTAATTAACTATGTAAATTTTTCCTTGTAGGTTTTAGGTCATTTAGAGCAAATAAGAGTATGCTGTGTTGAACAAGATGATATGTCAATTTTTAATATGGAGTGTCTGCAGAAGGCCTTACAACATTCGCAGTCAAATAGTAGTGATAGCCTAAAGGTTAGTTCACAAATTATTATTTTTCAAAATACATTACTAGTGTGAACAGTTCACACTAGTCTAACTAGTCCACACAGTGCAATGATTTATTGGACTGAAATCGGAAAAGTCGTAGTCGTAATTATGAGGTATGACGCGGAGAAAGATGATGTGTACAATACAAACACTACAATATGATGTTCAGTACAAATATTCAATTTGACGTATAGTACAAACGCTACAATCTGATAAATACAAACGCTACAATTTGGTGTAAATTACAAACAGTATAATTTGATGTACGGTACAAACACTACAATTTGGTATTATATGTTTCGGCTATGCAGGTTTTTGAGCCCCTATAGCACTTTGACCATCGCCGATCTATTGCGCTCGCCACTATCTTTATTTCCTCGCCACTATCTATATTTCCTCGCCACTATCTATATTTCCTCGCCACTATCTATATTTCCTCGCAACTATCTATATTTCCTCGCAACTATCTATATTTCCTCGCCACTATCTATATTTCCTCGCCACTATCTATATTTCCTCGCAACTATCTTTATTTCCTCGCCACTATCTATATTTCCTCGCCACTATCTATATTTCCTCGCAACTATATATATTTCCTAGTCACTATCTATATTTCCTCGCCGATGTTCGTTGCCGCCAGGAATAGCAGCTTTTTTGGCTGGAATAAAAATAACCTCCTCAGGGTGTACGAAATGTTTCCCTAGCTGGTAATCTTCTATCTCCTTGCTCCACTCTCACACTGCAGCTGCTATATTGTAACTTTTGACTTTCAGAGACAATATAACGAATTATTTCTATTGGCGTGGGAGGACGAGCTGCCCATATCGAGGCGAGCCCGGAAGCTGGTGGCCAACCCGCTGCCGCTCAATCCGAGCTTGCATTCATCTAATGAAGACAGCGAGGTAAATTATTAACTTTTATAACAATAAAAATAGGTAAATTATTAAGGTTATATAAAAGGGAGACAGGCATTTGTGACGCTCTCCTGTCTGTATGTTTGTGTGTCTCGCGTCTCTAGCTCGGTGACGAAATGAGTTGCAGACCTGAGAATTTGTTATTTGGTGCAAAATGTTGAACCGAAATCGAATATTCTAAAAAACAAATTAAATTTGTTTATCAGGGGATACTTGAAACCATTCCATGAAAAACGAACCGAAATACAATGTCGGTCTGCGAGTGTTTGTAATTCGTTTCTACACGGCTTGACCGATTTTTTTTAAATTAGTATGGGGTCATCTGGATGGTTCTCGTCTACAGCCGGACTCAGTAGGTGACGATGTTGTCGAGTTCCAGACTTTTTTAATTTTCCGACCAACATCGCCAAACGTCTGCCCATCGGGTCCGATAATACTTATATCCGCTATAATAAGAATTAATATAAATTAGTTATCCTTTTTTCATGGAGTAAGATGTTATTTTGTAATTTTTCGTTTTCAGGAAGAAGAAATAGTAAAGCCCAAACAAGCGAAACGTCGAAAGAAAGCCATATCGGATAGCGATTGACATAATATCTCATCGTCCATCAAAAGGAAGAAACACCATCGTCATTTTAAACACCAAAGTGCGAGTCAACATTACAATAAATATAAATACTTGTAAATTCATTCCGATATATAAACATAGTTTGTTACCCTTTATTTTGACATAGGTGCCTTTCGAGGGTGCGGTTTTGTTCAGAAATGGCGCGTGGCGCGTGGCGCAGACATGCTTCACATACTTTCGACAACAGTTCTCGCGCCACGTCCTTGTGTTCCAGCTACACCTATATATGTGTATGGAGGAAATTTTTCGTGCCACGTCTCCGCCACTCGCTACAACCGTATAAACAATATTATCCTGTTCGGGTGCTGAAAGGTGTGATTAGCGCCTCCTGTTAACTGTATTCACAACTTTGTTACGATACCAGCATGGTTATCCACGTTTGAGAGTGAAGTAAGCGGGAGGTGTAAAACCGCGCCTGTTGGCACTCGAATGTTGTAATACCTAAGAGGTGCCTCCGTTGATTCACTTTATTCTTAGGCAGCCACCGAACATTTTTTTTTAGTGATTAATAACAGGCTGAATCTTCGTGAGTAGGTAGGTAGGTTCGTTTCGACGAGACGACCAAGTTTTTCCTCTGTGAAAATTCTCAATGGAGGTAGCTACTCTAGTGCGCAGTTGTTAACACAGCTGGTTATTAATAATATTCTACAACGTCCTCCACTCCGAATATTTCCAAATATGTCATAAAAATTAATATCCAACAGATTTTTTGTATGCAGCTTAGTAAATACTTGTATAATGAAATGACCACATAGTCCTACAAAAGTGGTACGTTTTCCCATCCCAGCGAATCGAAATGTTTAACACTGCGCACTAGTGTAGCTACCTCCATCGAGAATTCATCTTCATCGTCACAGAGAAAAACTTGGTCGTCTCGTCGAAACGAATTTACTTACGACGATTCAGCCTGTTATTACTTAATCACTAAAAAAAAATTCGGCGGCTGCCTATGACTATCTCGAGTGGTAGCGATAGTTCGATTGTCATAGAAAATACTGCGATTTGGCTAAGTGATTCAGAAAAGTGTTGATTTGTCAGATGTTTAAATAACGTGCCCTTGCAGAAATTGGCCTCCTCGTTTTGGTTAAGATATGTGTAAACTGTAAACTAACACAATATTACATACAATGAATATTACTGTGTAATATTATTGTTACGTACATGCTATCGCGATAATAATTTTGCCAGAATTATAATATGTAAGTAACCCTATAAGATCATAGATGTATTATACATTTAATTCTGATATAAATAATGTTGCAGTGAATGCGAGATCGTAAAATGTTGTATTATAAATAAAAGCCTTGTTGCGTCACCGAGATGAAATGCAGTGCACAATAATAAATTATCAAGGACTTTGGTGATGGACAAATATTATTTTAAGTCTTGATTTCATTGTAAATTTCGTATGTAGTATAATTATTGTATAAATACCATATTGTTATACTTTTTTATCCGTACATACTATGTTGGACTTATTTTAACTATTATGTAATTAGTAGTGTAAGATAGATAGGAACAGACCAAGAATTATATTCAAAAGATATATTGTATTGATGCAATTTTCGAAATACATTTTACACTAGGATCAATAAAGTATTTCCCCTATTTATTTGTTTCATTCTGTACTTGTAGCAACAAGGTAAGAACTCGGGGATATCGACACGACATCACAACTGAAGGCGCCAATGTTACGAACATTTTACTGCCTATCACCGTCTGCACGAATGGACGTCGACGGTTCACGGCTGGACATAGGTCTCCTGCAAGGATCGCCACAGAACACAACCTTGCACCACTCGTCTCCAGTGCCAGCGACTCGTTTGAGATCGTCCGTCCATCTAATCTCTAGTCTTCCCACGCTTCGTTTGCCGGTGTGAACTGTGAGGTCACCACTCTAGCACCTTGGGCCCGCAAAGTCTTTCGGTTCTACGAGCAATGTGCCCCGCCCACTTCAGTTTCGCAACTCGATGAGCTATATCGGTAACTGATTCTGCTGATCTCATTACGTATTTGATCCCGCAGGGATATTCCGACTATAGCTCTCTCCATCGCCCGCTGAGTGACCAAGAACACTGACAGAAGAGTGAAATCAGATTTGTCAACTTCGGTTCGCTTTTAAGCTGGTTGGTGTGACACACTAACATACGTACGCATCGTGTCGTGAGTCGAACTATTGTCTGTCGCAAGATTTCAGCGTCGCGTCGTCAGCTAAGCACAAGACGTGATGGCGATCACATTGTCAAAGTTCGGTGCTTAGTTTGGACTCACCAAACAGCTTTATTTTAGGATCCAATGAGTTTCTTTAATAGTAAATAATTGATAATCCAAAATAATAAAGAAAAAACTTAAGTAATTTTTAACTTTTATTGCCTAGATGCACTTCAATACAATCAATAGTAATTGAACCATGTCTTTTCAAGATTAACAAATACTTAAGTCTTAGAGCTAAGTACGAAAATTATTTGTACAAATCTTAATGGAATAAAATGTATAAGTCAAATACATATTTCAAAATGCTCCCAAAATACCTAAACCATACCCGATTACAAAAATCATCTTACAACTATTTATTTTATGTGCATAATACAGGATACATCTCAAAAATCTATGCCTGTTTTCACCGACAATCCCTAAATAAGGAACACCTAAGCCCAATAATTATTAGCTGACATTATTTTAACAACAATTCGGTTTTATCCAACGTTTAAGGTAACTATACCTAAACACTATTGATGACATCTAGATTTAGGTGATGTCATAGAGTAACCTTAATTAAGGGAATTGTTTAGGCACCACTGGTGAAATCCGACAGTATCATTTTTACTACCCCATAATGCCTTTTTTTATTATGTTAGGTATTTAATTATAAAATCAAATCAACAGATTGAACTCTAAAAATATCTGAAAATAAACTTTAGTCAATAGTATTTGCTCCTTAAAATAGCTTTCTCTCTCAATAGACAAGAAGCTTACACTTTTGAGTGATCTCTGACTCAAACATTATTCATATTAGTTTTTGATAAATTAATCACACTGAAAAAAGGTAACACAATAAGTAACAATTTTAATATCAACAGTTTTTCATTATTATTTTTAACCATTTTTTTACAAGACTGGAAATATTGAAATCAGACTACATCTTGTATAGTCGATGATGAATATAGTATGGGCAGTGTTTTGAAACAACTAGGATAGAATGCTGGACCACCAACCTTGAAAAGGTGGCGGGAAGTAGGTGGATGAGGAATGTGTTAGGACGGTCTGAGGTGGTGCGCTCTCGAAAAGGCCAATGCCCAGCAGTGGACACAAACAGTCTGCTGATGAGTGGAAAAACTAAAGTTTTCCCTGCTTATACCTCTGTCTCGCTTGAGCTTTACTATATTTTGTCTTTTTTTCTGGAGCAGTGGTTTCTTCATTTGTTTCATTGGTAACTGTGAACATGCAGAAAATAACAATAACTGTTATTATTATTTCTCAAATGGCTTACTTTGACTTTATACCTACTGTAATTTGTTATCTAATATTTTAGAAGCCAGTAAAAAGTTAGAACTTATGAAGCATTTGAAAAAACCCGCCAAGTGCGAGTCGGGCCTCGCTCTTTTAGGGTTCCGTACATAATCATGAAAAACATAATATTTTGGGTGTAAGAAATATTTCATTTCCGAGCTAGACATCGCAACAAACCATGAAATAAAAATCCAATGTGCGTTTGTTATGGTCACAGCTTATAAACAACTTTATGAGTCGTTATTTGCAGTATTTGTTGTTTAAATACAGTATATGGTACATAATATACCGAAATTTCATATTCCTAACTGGTTTAGTTTTTGAGATAGCCCCTGTCACAAAAATGGTCTAAAATTGACAACTTTGATGACCCCCCATTTCCTTATTTTTTAAGCAAAAAAAATTAAAAAAATATATATTCATACTCTACTCAATGAGTTCTAAACAATGATACCCCATAACACAAGCTAGGGTAAGAATATTTTTCATGTATGGGAGCCCCCCTGAAAAATAATTTAATTCAACTTCTAATTCAATATTTGGTTTTGGGTTAACATTCTACACCAAATAACAAAATTTTAGGTTTGTAACTTGTTTAATGTTTCATCTACGATCTAGAGACCTGTGACCGGCAGACAGACGAATAGACTGACAGACAGACAGACAGCAGAGTAACGTTAATAGGGCTCTGTTTTTACCCTTTGGGTATGGAACTCTAAAAAAAGATATAATCATTAACCATTAATGATCTAAGTGTTCCCGATCTTTTCGAGAATGAATTTCAATATGGTTTAGCACTGCATACAGAGATAGTGAAAGAGATAGGACATAAAATTTAGTCCATACTGAAATTCTTGTTCTAGTGACTTTGTCTGTACCATACATAAGAGATTATAGGTACAAAAAAATAACAGCAAATAATTATTATGTATTTTGAACTAGAATTCAATTATTCACTAAACCCAAGTAAACTTAGTTGAGGTGAAAATAACATTAACTTTTACCTAAATCTGGTGGTGGTTGTAGGGATTTCCCAGCACTCCATGCATTCATCAATGTTGAAGTTTTTCCTATAGCCCATCCCAGCCCCGCAAGTGCTATTGAAAATGCTACCATGCTAAAAGGATGCTGAAAAATTATAAATCAAAATTAGTACCATTGTCATTCTTTTAATGATATTCAATATAATATTACTATAAATATTTAGTGCTTCCACTTATATTAATTTATATCCTCAAATCAATCTTAGAATACTCTAAGAAGATTCTGTTCAAACATTTTTATGTGTACAAATTTATTAACAGCGGGTAACACTGCAGGGCACAGCTAGTAAATAAATAATATTCTTACAAAAGTAAATTATTATAAATATAAACATCTTACATTTAATGTTGGACTGCTAGTCAAGGTGTAATCCAATATAACCACACTAATACCTATAATGAACCCCACACAAGTGCAGATCCATATAGTATTCTGATGACCTAAAACAAGAAATGAAATTTTAAAAATCCACAATGAACTGCAGCGCTTACTGATGACCTCTAACCTAAAACAATATCTAACAGCCTTCTCTGAGATTATAGCTGTGTAATGCATAAAAATTGCATCAAAATTCAGTTTTCTAGGAAAATGGTAACAGTAAAAAATTAAAAGACAATTGCCGCATTCCCATGAAATTATAAATGTAGATTTATTCCCATGTAATTCACTAATACAGGGCACACAAACCTTTAATTTTTTTCTTTTGTTCATCTGTAATGGCTTTTATTGACTCTATTAACTTAGCATTGTGAGGTTCAAGTTGTAATGCTCTTGTGTAAGAAATGATCGCTTCATCATATAACTCACTAGCTGCCTCTACTTCAGCTCGGCGGAAATAACCCTGAAATACAAGAAAAATCTTTTTGTTTTGTTTTGAAACTCGATACTTAATTTAAAAGTAAAGTAATGTAAATATTGTAACCTTAGCCCATTGTGGTTGTAATCTAACAGTTTCATTAGCGTCCTGAAGTGAAAGATAATGTTGATCCAACTTCAAGAATGCGAACGACCTGTTACTGTATAAAACGTAATTGTTTGGATCCATCTTAATCGCCTGGGTATAATGCAATACGGCTTCAATGAATTTTCCATCTTTTACACAATCGTTACCTTTCGCCCTTAGTTCTTCGACACTTATTGACTGCGAACCTTTTTTTTGTTCATCCATCTTATGCGTAGATCTTAAGTAAATAATAGAAAAAATATGTGTCCTTTAAATTAAATATGCAACATGTTTTTATTTAATTTTTAAAACGACATGAAATTAGAAATTAGTGATGTGCGGAATCGATTATCAATAATCGATTAATCGATTATTAAAATGATCGATTGCAATCGATTATGATTTTGCATAATCGATCATGATCGATTATAAAGATCACAGACGTATAAAGAGAAGCAGACCTAACATAATCTTCACAACTACATCTAAGAGAATAAATAATATCTGCGCTTGTTTCTCTCCAACCAAAAATATATGACTCTATCTCTTTTTTTCTGTTGTTGCAACACTTACGCACTCATAGAAAAAATTGATCTTGAGGCAAACCCATAGAGATAATAATAATAAGTAGAGTAGGCATACCTACCTTAAAAACGTGCCAAAAATATACTCACACACGCACAATCCTACAACTAAAATGGCGCGTGTTCATTGTGATGTCTCAAGTTGTGCGTGTGTGAGTGTTCATGTATACATTTTAGGGAGGCCATCTTAAGGGAAGTGCAATAAAATTTCTGCCACGATCTGTTTTATTGTTATGTTTAAAAATGTAGTGTTGTCTCTTACACACTTATGAAAATTTTGATAAGCTTAAGCTATTTTCCGATCCACTATTTTCTATAGGACATTATGCCAAGTCCACTTCTATAGGTTCATGGGCAAACCGCTATGTTGCTAAGCTACAAACATGCTACAAATGGTGCATAAGTCAAAAACAAGATCATAACCTGCGAGTTGTTTATTATTTTATTTTTGCATTAAAATCAAGTCTTAAGATCCAAGAATACTAAAATAAAATGGTTAAGTGTAGTGCACCTCTGTGCAGCAATTCTTCATAAAGGAAAACACCTGAAATTAATTTTTATCGGTAAGTTTTCATGTGCCATAGTCTCGTAATTTGTTTACATGGTTACTGTGAGATTAATAATAATCGTTCGGCATTTTAGAAGCAGTCCCTATTTATTATATGTCCAAAACTCGTAAATAGTTATAGTAATTTTGGTTCTAGTAGATCCCTGTTGCAATATTTATCAATAATTTGATACTCTGATCTCGTTTGATGTTTCATATACTTGTGCAATTTTACAGGGCCGTATTCAGGCTCAAAGTTTGTTTAGTAGGTATATTTTGAAGGTTGATTAGATAAAAGTAGGTACGGACTAATTATAAAAATGAAATCATTTTTCAGGTTCCCAAAGGACGAAAACTAAGAAATGCCTGGTTGACTAACATGAATAAAAAAAATTGGCATCCCAAATCATCGAGTGTACTATGTTCTAAGCATTTTAAAGCACATTTAGTGGACAACAAAAAGGACAGGAGAGATTTGATTTACCCATCGAATGGTTTGATTAAAATAATTCAATCGTGTGAAGAAGTTTTGAAAATGATTAAAGGAAATATAAGTTATAATAGCATGATAATGTATATAGCTGATTTATCGAATAATTGTAGTGAGTTTAAGACCAATGATGAACATGATTTCAATCATTTGCAATTAATGATTAAGGTGATTGTTAAATTTTATTTTGATTTAAGAATGAAGCATAATGCAAAGCAAAGCAATCTATCGGAATGAAATTATTAAAAAAAATAGTTTTGTTTAAAAATAAATAATTGAAACTTTTGTTTGTTTTTATTTATTTTACTAATTTTACATAGGTAAGGTAGGTCAAATGAAATAGATCCCGTGTGGGGTTGCTGGTCCCCCATCGGGCGCGTCCCCCCGGTGGCGGATGGGGGAACGCCTCCCAGATATGGGAGGTACCGGGGAAACCCGGCGCGGACCAAAACCAGCAGGGGGTTGCCGCTTGGAGGCTCCTGGTACTTCTCTGTTCATCAGAGTGGACTGTGGAGACTCCGGGCGGCGACAATTGGGGGGGAGGCTTTCGGGCCGTGAGGAAGAAAACCTCGTTAAAAAATTACCGGAGGGGGTGGAAACGCCCTGCGCGGCGGGTCCGCTGGTCTTTGTGGCCGGTGGGCGCTGGCTTCGGCCACCGTCGGGCAACCCGTAATCCGCACTGAGCGGAACCGGGGGCCCCACGCACTGAGCGAGGGGCCGCGAGGAAGAAAACCTCTATAAAAAATTACACGAGGGGTGAACCTCTTGAGGGTCGCCTGCGGGTGTGGCCCTCTTGAGGGTTGCCTCTGGCGAGGAACTCCGGGTGATGGAATGGCGTATCCGTCGCCCGTTGAGACGCCTCGGGTCGGGAGGCGCACCACTATGTTCCTGGTGCGCCTCAGACGGTGTTAGGGGGCCTTTAGGTCCCCCGGTGGAGGGTCTGCCTCGGCGGACGGCGCCGGCTGGGTCGCGGATGATTGCGCAAGTGTACCCGTAACCCAGCCACCAGGCGACACGGAGGAACATCGCTGGGTTTTAGTGGGTATTCTGGCCACTTCTTGGCCTGCCTGAGTCCCACACTACCTTCCGGAAGCATTGCAGTTCGCTGTAAGGCTTCCGGAGGGTGTGCGTAAATGCATTTCCCAGCGTCAAAAAAAAAAAAAAAAAAAAAAAAAGGTCAAATGAAATAGTTAGGTAGTTAAACTAGTAAAAAGTTAGTTTGATAAATAGTTTACAAACTAGCGTTTCACTAGTTTAACTACCTACCTATTTCATTCGAGTGAAGTGTCACGTCATAACATAGAGCACGAAGCGAATCATAAATCAGCAGGCCTATTCTGTATCTCAGTGGTAACGAAAACGTTAGAACCTATGAAAATGTGCCCATCAAATAATTATCAAACCATCATTTTACATTGTGTAACATCTGATGATGATGAACTGCATCCCAGTTGGAAATTAAGGTTACAGAATGTAAAATAAGGGTTTAACAATTTGATGCCACTTTACCGTAGTTTTCAAATTAATTTCATCACAGATTAATGATTAGTATCTATACTAATAAATAAAATTGAAGTGTCTGTCTGTAATTTCGAAATAACTACCACATATTAAGCTCATATGGTTATTTGAACGATACCATAACCGAATCACACGTTTTTAAAATTTTTGTCTGTCTGTCTGTTTGAACGGGCTAATCTTCGGAACGGCTGAACCGATTTTGACGGGACTTTCACAGACAAGTAGAGGATTAACCAAGGAGTAACATAGGCTACTTTTTTAACCGACTTTCAAAAAAGGAGTTGTGTTGAAATGAATGTTAAAAACACCCTGATAGATATTTTCGCTGCGCGCGACGGCCGACACTCGCGCTACACGGAACTCCCCGCACCGCGCGCGCCGCGCGCCCCTGCGCCCTGCGGTCGCCGTACGCGGTACCGCGGTACGCCGCCGCGCGGCGGGGGGCGGGTGGACCAGAAATCTACTTATCCCTCAGTATTTGTGAAAAACCGAAATTCACGCGGGCGAAGCCGCGGGCAAAAGCTAGTCTACGATAAATTTCATATCACAGATACTTAATTATAGGCCTGCAGGTCAGTCACTACGCTACGCTTTACTATCTATACTAATCTGGCAATAGTGTTATTTGACTATACTTTCAAGGGCCTAGTGACTCGAATAATAATCTCAATGTTCGCGCGATTATAGATACAAAATCAACCGCGCGATGACCGCGTAATCGCTTTCTAATACGGCGACAACGCCTAAGGCCGGAACCACACTTATGTGTCGTGGCGTGTTGTGGCGCTTACTGGCGTGACGGTGAGTGTGCACACTACTGTGTCGTGTCGTTGCGTTCAGAAATGAACAGTATATGGGTGAAGCCGCCAATTTTCCCACTAATGTTGCAGTAGTGACGCAAAAATTTCGCTACGGTGACGTGGAAGTAGTGCAATAATTTGAGCCACGGATGACTTATGTTGGAGTTTACCAAACTCGTTATTCAAAAAACAGTCTTAGGCCGGCCTCACACAGCCGGAATAAACGCCGGAATTCAGAATCTGAATTCAGAAAGCCCAGAAATGCATACAATTTCACTGTTCCCCACACACATTCTGATTTTTTCAGATTCTGAATTTTTCAGATCGATCTGACAAAATGTGTCTGAGCCCGGCCTTACAGTATGATTTCAAAATATATAATCTTTGAAGATTAAAAAAAACAAATTTTGTTTAAATGGGTAGATAAATTAAATAAAAATATAATTTCACAGTTTAATAAGTTATTACATTAATAATTACTACATATTCGAAGATATTTTTAATATAACCCCCGTAGATTGCTATTGCGCTGGAACCTTGTCATATTAACATTTGCGTGACGTTAGATGACACGAAAATATACAGTCAGCGACCAAAATTTGTGGATATAGTCATAATTATTCAATACTCGATACGCGTACTCTGCCAACAGTTTTGTCAACGTCTATTTAGTGCTGACGTTACTAAAATGGTGGCCGGGCACAATACCAATTTGCGGGGCTTATACTATGTATACTGAACTATCGTTTTTTTTCTGATAATTGTTTTTTTAAATTTTACAATGAATTTGTAATGTTTATACTCACTAAACATATACTTATCGTATTTTCCATATTATATTTATATTCTCATCATAGTTTTTATATTAACTTTAATACAGTACAATCCTTCTGAAACAAGTGTACCCCGATTATATTTTATTTGGTTTGTCATAAATCCCGAGTGAATCGTAGATTTCCGGTTCCCGTTCCCGCTCTCTTTTCCAACCTTTTACCTAATTTTAAGGAAGTTTGCTATAGTAATCTACTTATAGCTGTAACTGAAGATTTCGGTTTTTTCAAAACCCCGTTGGAACTGTGGATTTTTCCAGAATAAAAAGTACTTAGCCTATGTGTTAAGTCAGGACATAATCTATCTCCATTCAAAATTTCAGTCAAATCGGTTCTGTAGTTGCGGCGTTAAAGAGTAACAAACATACACACACACAATATACACACACGCACTCACACACACACATACAAACTTTCGCCGTTATAATATTAGTGTGATAATTAATATAACATTAACAATATCATAGTATTTTTATAAAGATTATGTTCCTTTTTATCGTTACTTAGTAACGTTACGATACTTTTAAGTTTTCAGAATGCAATTTTTAAAAGCAGAATTTGATTTTTTTCAAAAATCATCTACATGCTATTCCGAATCGAACGACATCTCGTTCATATTTTTCATAAGTGTACTAGTTAAATATATTTCATTTAAATGAACAGTGTTTTTATTTCTTTGCTGAAAACCTGTGGATTCCCCAATTTCATCGATTTTATTTTCCCTAAAATGGGGGACTTTCAGTTAGATTTTTGGGTAATCCCTAATAATCCAGACCGTGTAAGTCGGCAACGCTGGCCACGAGCCTTATTAATCTGTGATATTAATTATTAATCTGTGCATGAGCCGTGCGCGGGTATAGAGACACATTTGCCTGTCGTGTCGTGTCGCGTCCATATATACCTATAGCTTCTTGGTCGCGTCATAACCCCCACCACCGCTCTGGCCAAGAAGGTTAAATTATAAACACTGGAGGATTGCGAATGCAAACAAAAAGTTGAAGCAAAGAAATTTGGCCTGAAATAGGTCTGGATATTTTTTGTATTTATCCTCAACTATTTAAATAGAATGTGTGAGGTGTGTATCCAGGTGAATGACCTTGTCTTCACTACATTGTTTTAGGCACAGTCTCCAGTGTCTACATAAAATATATAGTTATAACCTTCTTGGCTCTGGCGCAATCGGGTGCCGAGCGATCGGCGCCACGCTGCGACACGACACGCCCTACAAGTGTGTCTCTAACCATACTAAATGTATGAAACCGATATTCTTCTGGCGCGTCACGACACGCCACGACACGTAAATGTGTTTCCAGCGACACGGCCGGCCGTGTCGCTGGAAACACACTTACGTGTCGAGGCGTTTTACAGTTTATATCGAACATTTGCGTCGTTTAAATGTATATTTCATTTCATTTAGGTATAATTATAATCATTTAGGTATAATTATAATTTATAATCCCGCAATTAATATATAATATATATATTAATCCCGCAATTAATATATAATATATATATTAATTGCGGAAAAATGAGCTAGCGGGTCACCTGATGTTAAGTGATTACTGCTGCCCAAGAACATTTGCAGCACAAGAGGAACAACTAACACGTTGCCGGATTTTAAGGAGTTTGTTTAGCCTCCCCTTGAATAACCCTATGTCAAAGCTATGTGGAAATACCTCCAAAAGGAGTTGGTTCCACAGTTTTTGGGCGGAAGGAATGACCTCGCGCAACGCTTGGTTGATGTATGCCAGTGATCCAAGTGGTGAGGATATTAGCATTTTAGGTGGCGTGCGATGCGGTGCTGGAAATAAGTAGGTGGTATTAGGTCGAATAACTCTTCAGAACATTTTCCGTTATAGAGACGATAGAATACGCAAAGGAAGGGAAGCTAACGTCCCTGCGAACCTCTAAGCCCTCCAATGAGCTGGTTAGTGGAATCTGGCCAAATGGAAGGACTTGGTATTGGGGTGCTCCGGCCCACAGGTGTGAGCAGGCCATATGCGGTCTGACTTGAGATTTATAGAACAAGAGCCTGTGTTCAGGCGTAAAGTAGCGCTTTGATTTGTAGAGTACTCCAAGCTTTTCGGAAGCTAATTTAGCTTTACCTTCCAAGTGATCCGGAATTGGACTTCGTCCAAAATGTGGTCGCCAGGGATCCCAATGCTGTTGAAAGGGGTAAGGGGAGAGTTCTGAAAGAGAAGGGGTGTGGTAAAGGGGCTATTCTTAGCGATGAATGCGCAAACTTGTGTTTTTGAGCGGTTGTATTGCACTATATTTTGAGTGCCCCATTCTGAGATCAGCTCTAAAAATGTCTCAATTTCAGACACAAGTTTGACTCTATACTCCTCCAGCTGTACGCGGGAAAGTTGTGCGTGGCCTTTGCATAGGGCTGCTCGACACGTGCTGTCATCCGCATAGCAATGGAATGTGTTGTCATACAGTATAATATCATTGATATGCATACTGCATACAGCATGAACAGTGTGGGCTATAGCACAGTGCCCTGTGGAACACCAGCTACTCTAAAAGAGGCATAGAATATTTAATGTTTTACAGACTACAATTTCATAAATTTATAAAGTTACTTATATAGGAAGATAATACAGGTATCTATCTAACATTATCTAGAGATATTTATACTGGAGACTGCATCTAAAACATTGTTGTAATGTTTTCGTCACAGTCTCCAGTGTCTACAATTATACAGTTATAACCTTCTTGACTCTGGCGCAATCGGTCTCGGGCAGTCGGCACCACGCCATGATACGACACTCCCTACAAGTGTGTCTCTAACCATACTAAATGTATGAAACCGATAGGCTTCTGGCGCGTCACGACACGCCACGACACATAAGTGTGGTTCCGGCCTAAGTCTGATTCCGCGTTACGAGTTCAGTCCCTCACCCTCGCTTGCATGAGTTCGGCCCTGTTTACTGTCAATGTGTACGTGAAATTTGTATGTAGGCGTAATTGGCACGCCAATTTTTTTGTTATGTTAGGTCTGCTTCTCTTTATACGTCTGTGATAAAGATATACGTTAATTACCAAACTTTACTACCAGCTTTCTGTTATTAATTTGCTTGCTAAAGTATAATATGGTTTGGCAACCCTATCATGGCAAAAAGGGGATTCCCTCAAAGTTAGTTTTAGGCTTTGTTCACACCAAACGGATAGTCAGCCACCGACTGTAAGCGAGCGTTATGCAGCTTACAGCTTTTTCATACTCAACTTTTCGAGTATCTATATATGTACAAGCTGTGCCCCGCGATGTTACCCGTGATTAATAAGTTTGTACACATAAAAAATATTTGAACAAAATCATCTAAGAGTAACTTAGCAAAGAGAACGACAGCAAATTCATGCAAAAGCATACAAATGCATGCAACGACAGCAAACTATTGCAATAATTTGTTATGTGAGCGTGATGTACCTAAGAACAATCAGCGTTTAACAGCACCTATCTCATTTTTGGAAGTCTATATCTATTTAAGTCCCTCAGGAACACTTTTCCGGGATAAAAAGTAGCCTATGTGTTATTCCAGGACATAACCTATCTCCAATTCAAATGTCAGCCAAATCAGTCCAGTAGTTGCGGCGTTAAAAAGTAATAAACATACACACACACAAACTTTCGCCTTAGTGTAATATATAGGTACCTAATTGGTATGTATATTTAATTTTGATCAAATACATTTTTTTTTAATTAATCTATTTAATTTTATAATTTCAATTTCAAAAAATTTAAAAAATAGTGTTTGTTTTTCTTTTTTCAGAACAGTCTAAAATGTTATAATATAGATGTTGCTACTAAATGCAAGGGTTCAGAATTTTTTCCAGAAAGTAGAATTGTTTTTTCAGTTCTTTCTAAGAACTATTTCATAATCGATCAATAATCGATTATTATTTTATAATCGATTAATATAATCGATTAATCGATTAATATAATCGATTAATCGATTATCAAAATAATCGAATCGGCACATCACTATTAGAAATCGTAGAAATCATCAAATCAAGCTAAAAATTAGTGATGTGCGGAATCGATTATCAATAATCGATTAATCGATTATTAAAATGATCGATTGTAA
Organism: Melanargia galathea; assembly: GCA_920104075.1. NCBI lineage: Eukaryota > Metazoa > Arthropoda > Insecta > Lepidoptera > Nymphalidae > Melanargia > Melanargia galathea. The sequence continues at coordinate 11,332,607 of OV049874.1, read as the reverse complement.
TCGATTATGATTTTGCATAATCGATCATGATCGATTATAAAGATATACGTTATTTACCAAACCTTACTACCAGCTTTCTGTTATTAATTTGCTTGCTAAAATATGATATGGTTTGGCAACCCTATCATTGCAAAAAGGGTATTCAGTAAAAATTAAAAATCAAGACTGCACAGATTAATAAATAATAATGATTAGTATCACAGTGTTCGGGTCACTGCGTGTAACCGAACACCGCATACTCAGCAATTTACGCCATTGCCTCCTGCTCGCGAGAGCGGTCGGCAAAGACAGTACAATTCGGACCGGCCACGCGGAAAGTACTCCTATCATATCAAAATCATATCATTAATCAATACAAGTCCACTATCATCAATAATCAAATCTATCATTTACCAATACACCACAAAGAACTGCACCCCACATCTTTTGGTCCTTCGAGCCGGATATGAACCAGCGACCTATGGATATACAGTCCACATACACATATATAGATGTAAATGATACAGATATAGATGTAAGGCTGGAATAATACGAATAATACTAATCGGAATAATACGAAAAATCCGGTATAATTCTGTAAAATTCCAAAAATTCCGGTATAATACAGTTGGTTTTGATGACTAGGTATGTTTTTCATTTTCTTGATTTTACCGAGTACCGGATAAAGTATGTAAGGGTTTTTTAAATGTGTGATATATACTGATATTGATATATTTAGCGAGTAGATCAATTTAATATGTAAATAAACATTTTTTTCATTGATTTCAAACAATATACCTACCTATATTAGTCCATTGAAATGTTACATGTATGAGCTTTGCATTTATTAGAGGACGCAATTTTATTTTTGGGACATTTGTGGGGAGTCAATAGAAGCTTAACCTAAAGTTTGTGGTGTCGCCACCCTTGTCCCCCGGCAAAATTTAAAAACCGTGTGCTTCAGTTAAGGTACAGTTCAAATAACCATATGAGCTTAATATGAAGTAGTTATTTCGAAATTACAGACAGACACTTCAATTTTATTTATTAGTAAGAATAGATAAGTATTGGTAGTTATACCTACATACTTAAGTTTCTGTGTAGTAGGTAATGTGGGTAGGTACTTTTTATTTATTTTCTATAAACTACCTAATTAAAACAAAATATGACGTCAGATGACCAAAAATTGCCCATAATGAAGATATGTAAAACACACTTCTTGCATTTTTGTAGGCGAGTATTATTCCGCATAATACGGTATATTTGAGGAATAATACCGCAAAATTTGGAATAATACGTATTATTCCGGTATTTTTAAATCTATAATCACAGATAACAGACTAGTATCTACCACAGAATAAAAATTTATAGATATATAGGTATAGATCGACCAGAATCTCATGAAAAATAGGGAAATTAAATTTTGTAGTAAGCAACACTAGGTTAACTCGGCTGCCCTAGTGATAAACAAAGTAATTACATTCAGAACACCTTACCTGGGATAGTTTCACGAAACGAAAAATCAAGCAACTGCATTTTAAATACAAAAACAAAGTAATCAACATCCAATTATGTACTTTGTTTTTGTGTTGTGCTTGTTGTTTTCTTGGTTTTGCATTTATATTCCGGGTTAGTGTGTGCAGTTACTTTGTTTGGGCAATTCAAATATCAGTAAATGGTTCAAGTTATTTGAAATATTAAACTGTGGTAAAAACTACTCGACATAAAACTTTTGACTCCAGTGATAATTTAACACCTTAGAATTAAAAGAATTACGGCCTGTTTCACCACCTTCTGATAAGTGTCGGATAGCCTAAACGTAAGTTTTGTCACATTCTTACTTTATGTCAAGTGACAAAGACAAAAGTTGTAGATAGCTATCTAATACATATCAGAAGGTGGTGAAACAGGCACTTAGTGACTAACGCTGAATTAAACTTTCTGCCGGAAAAGTCGCGTGAAAAATACCTGAAACCCTATGAATTATTTAATAATTGGAGACAAAAGGTGCGAAGACCTGTTCAGAGACTGTGATTTTATCATATTTCATGGAATTGTCTGAATCTAAAACAAGGCAACCATCCGGCATATTCCGTGTCAGTGTGTGCAGTTACTTTGTTTGGGCAATTCAAATTTCAGTAAACGGTTCAAGTTATTTGAAATATTAAACTGTGGTAAAAAACTACTCGACATAAAACTTTTGCTAATGCAAAAAAGTCAATTACACAAAAAATTACAGTTACTTTGTTTATCGCTAGGGCAGCCGTAGTGTTGCTAACTTTGGATTTTAATTTCCCTATTTTTCATGAGATTCTGGTCGATCTATACCTACGAGCTCTGAGTGCTCTGGCTCTGTTTACTGTTTCCATCCGTAGATAGGTAGATCATAGAGGACTTCATAGATAGTGGTATTCATACCGTTAAAGTGAGCTTTAAACAATTAAGCCCTTATTAGAACGTGATGAATGATTTTTTTTTCCTTGTCATCGTGGCCAGTTTTTTTGTTTGGCTACACGTATTTTGTACGAGAGATTGAGCCAAACAACGTGACGTGAGGAAGGACGATGTAATAAGTACTTGAATATCATTGTCTCACGATCGGCCACGCAGATGGTATAGATCGACCAAAATCTCATGAAAAATAGGGAAATTAAATTTTGTAGTAAGCAACACTAGGTTAACTCGGCTGCCCTAGTGATAAACAAAGTAATTACATTCAGAACACCTTACCTGGGATCGTTTCACGAAACGAAAAATCAAGCAACTGCATTTTAAATACAAAAACAAAGTAATCAACATCCAATTACTTTGTTTTTGTGTTGTGCTTGTTGTTTACTTGGTTTTTGCATTTATATTCCAGGTTAGTGAGTGCAGTTACTTTGTTTGGGCAATTTAAATTTCAGTAAACGGTTCAAGTTATTTGAAATATTAAACTGTGGTAAAAGACTACTCGACATAAAACTTTTGTTAATGCAAAAAGTCAATTTCACAAAAAATGACAGTTACTTTGTTTATCGCTAGGGCAGCCGTAGTGTTGCTAACCTTGGAATTTCATTTCCCTATTTTTCATGAGATTCTGGTCGATCTATAACATCTGGATAAATCTGTGCATTACATATTCTGGTCTATGGAAATCGGTTCTCTATCTAGATGTTCTTAGTCTGTGGTCGCAACTGTCAAGTCCGTCCGCTATGGTCATTAGTCTGTGGTTTCGTCGCCTTCTGTTAAGCTTGATTTACACGCATTAAGTTGTCAAGTAGTTAACTAAATTTTAATTTAATTTTAGGTGAAATAATGCATGTAAACAATGAATTTAGTAATAAGTTGCAAGTTAAAATTTAGTGTGCAAGTAAACAAGTAGAATAGAATTTTGTCTATTTTTCGGTTAAGTAGCCGCGCCCTACGCACCCCGCGCAACCCCCGCCGGTGGCTAAAAGTGAGAAGTTAGAACTTTACTTGTCTGGATTCGTAAAAACGCTTACTTAAAATTAATTCGCTTAAAATTAAGTTAGAGCTACTTGACGACTTAATACGTGTAAATCAGGCTTTATACGCGAATGTGTTCCGTTATGGTTCCGTTTGTACTTTGTGTTTTTGTGATTTTCTACGATTTTGCTTGAGGACTCCGAAGACTTCGCCATTCTGATTGGACTTACGCGTAAACCCCTGAATACTGTTTTACCTAACGATTTGCACTCTTAGCCCTCATACACATTAGCGGTCAACCGCGTGTGCGGCTAACCCATAGAGATAATAATAATAAGTAGAGCTGGCATACCTACCTTAAAAACGTGCCAAAAATACACTCACACACGCACAATCCTGTAACATAAAATGGCGCGTGTTCATTGTGATGTCTCAAGTTGTGCGTGTGTGAGTGTTCATGTATACATTTTAGGGAGGCCATCTTAAGTCACGAGTCTGCCACGATCTGTTTTATTGTTATGTTTAAAAATGTAGTGTTGTCTCTTACACACTTATGAAAATTTTGATAAGCTTGAGCTATTTTCCGATCCACTATTTTCTATAGGACATTATGCCAAGTCCTTTCCTATAGAGTCAATGGGCTAACCGCGCGGCTAGTTGCTTCTATAGAATTTCGTCGCGGTTTAGTGCGTACAAAATGAGCGGTTGCATATAAAAATATAAAAGCGGCTAGCCGCGCGGTTGACCGCTAATGCGTATGAGGGCTTAGTGACCGATTAGATTTAGATGATGGTGATTCAATACTGTGACGTAAGTACTGTAGTGAATTTATTTAATAAAAGGAAATATAAAAGCCATCCAATCGCTAAATTAGTGTTTTATTTGCCTTTATTTGTCGTATACCGTTAGATGGCGCTTTATGACAATTATCACTGTTAGCTCTAAACCCTAATGCACTCTGTGCAATGTATTTCGGTTATAAAGGCCAGTTTTTAACCAATTAAACCAATCCGTTTAAAACCATTACCAAATATAAACCATTTTTTCCGGTTTAAAACGGTTGGTATTGATGACTATGTTTTTAAACCCCGACGCAAAAACGACGGGGTATTATAAGTTTAACATTGCTGTATGTATGTGTATGTGTGCGTGTGTTTGTCTGCTGTTCCATCGTAGCGCTCAAACGGGTGAACCGATTTGAATGCGGTTTTTTTGTTTAAAGGTGAATTAGTCGGGAGTGTTTTTAGCTATGAAAATCGGTCCAAGATAACCGCCGCTACAAAATGGCGGATTACATATTTTTTTACAACTCCCTCAATATATCAAATGAAAGAGCTTGACTAGTAGAATAGCACTATGCAAATCCAGGATGGCCGCCCCCACAAAATGGCAAATGTCAGGGATTTTTTAAATTTTTAGTTTCTTGATTTTACCGAGGTAGGGATATAACGGACTCGGAGTACCTATAAACTATGTGAAAAATTTTAAATGTGTGATACACTTACTAATATTGATAATATACTTAGCGGGTTGGTCCGTCTCCATCCGACCAAGCGTAGATAGTACTTACCTAAGTTACAAAAACTCTATTTATAAGTTAAAAATTCTGTATTGGTAAATAAATATTATTGTTTTCGAACGATATACTTAATATATCAATTTGATTAAGTTTAAAACCAAACTCACGAACTTTTATGCAGCAAAGATTTATTTTTGGAATTCTTAAATTCTCTAGTTTTCAGATAAAAACTTTCAGGGATCTAGGCTCAGAAAATCGAGAATAATAAAGAAAAGTGTTACAAAATAACTCTGCCTTTCGATACTAGATGGCGCTAGGCATTGTGGTCATCAAGAGTATAAAATGTAAAAAAATGGTTTTCTACTATTCAACGTCATCTAGGCGGAACTTTGCTATAAAAAGTAAAGCTTTCTATTATTTGTTCAGATAATTTAAATTATTCAGATAATTAAAGTTTTACGAAATAACTCTGCTATTCGATATTAGATGCCGCTAGGCATTTAGGTTATCAAGTCTTAAATGTAAAAAAATGGTTTTCTACTATTCAACGTCATCTATAAAGGCGGAACTTTGTTAAAAAAAAGTAAAGCTTTTTATTATTTGTTCAGATAATTTAAATTATTCAGATATTGCGGGCGATTCTGTTGTACACAATCTCTAAATCTAAACTAAAATGACAGGTCTAAATATATTCCTGTCTCTTTCACAATCCTCCCTGCTGAAGGGGATAGCACTATTTTTAAACCTGTCAATTTAGTTAAGGATTAGAGATTGTGTACAACAGAATTAGCCACATTGTGGCTAATTCTGTTGTGCACAATCTCTAAATCTATACTAAAATGACAGGTCTAAATATATTCCTGTCTCTTTCACAATCCTCCCTGCTGAAGGGGATAGCACTATTTTTAAACCTGTCAATTTAGTTTAGGTTTAGAGATTGTGTACAACAGAATTGGCCACATTATTAAAGTTTTACGAAATAGCTCCTTCCATTCGATACTAGATGGCGCTAGGCATTTAAGTTATAAAGTCTAAAGTTTAAAACCGTTTACAACGGTTTATTTGAGGTTTAAAACGGTAAAATTTTGTTTAAAACGTTTTAAATCGGTTTATTTACATCTATAATCTCGGTAGAGAGCAGTTAAAGAGAGTAGTTTAATCCTTGAGGCTTGATTTCGATCTGTGATTTCCTTATAGTAGGTATCATAGGTAGGTATATTCAATCTATACTAATACTAATAAATAAAATTGAAGTGTCTGTCTGTAATATCGAAATAACTACCTCATATTAAGCTCATATGGTTATTTGAACGCAACCATAACCGAATCACACGTTTTAAAATTTTTGTCTGTCTGTTTGAACGGGCTAATCTTCGGAACGGCTGAACCGATTTTGATGGGACCTCACATACAAGTAGAGAATTAACCAGGGAGTAACATAGGCTACTTTTTTAACCGACTTTCAAAACCAAAACCAACTGAAACCTTTTGAGATCAGAGAGTCATCAAACCTACGAGTAAGATAATTCGTAGTGACGACATGACTCAGCAGCGAGGTCTATTGTACAATTTGATGCGCCGGATATTAACCCTATAGTTAATTATTATGTAAGAGATGGTTCGAAAGGCATTTATCGAACGATACTATTCATGGCATCCAATTTTCAGCAGCAATTTTCAGTCCTGATGATGATTGAAAATTATAAAAAAATACTGTGTTAAAAAAATACTGTGTTTTAAAAATAATGATTTATTTTTCTTAAAGTAGGTACAAAAATGGGACGGATTATTTCAGTCTTGTATTAATATGGCTGTGAAACTGCTTTCATCTTGGAATGTTAACTAAATTCTAGGAGTTTAATTTTAAGACCCAAGCCATAGGCGAGGGTATAGAATATAAATAAATAATCCCAAAAGTTTAGTTTATAGAACCACTGTATCACCGTACTACTCGCACTGTATAAGATTACCTACAGAGGGTTGTGAGAATAGTAATCGAATTAATAATCGCAGGATGAAACATTGGATATTATGTTTCATCCCGCAAAAAAATGAAATTTTCAAAATCAGAAATCACGTTAAAAGCAGTAACTTAGTGTTTGATTCCATTCTGATATTATGTTATTGTTTCATAACAAGTTATTACTTATCAGATCGTTTTTAACCTATCATAATCTTCAAAAATTAAAATATTACTTATGCTATGGTTTCCCAGACTGTTCTATCAATCACAATTTATACACATCAATAATAATAGTTTTTTAGCCAACACCAATGATAAATATATAAAAAAGGTCAACATTATTCTATTGATTGTTTAGCATTGTTTTATCCATGCTCACATTATATGAGCTTATCTAATATTGTATTGATTTAATTTCTTGCAATTCATTTGAAATTTCATACAACAAGAACCTGATTACAAACCATTTCAGCGTGTTTTTTTTTAACTTATTACTTATTATAACATTGACGCTAGTTGTTTATAGTTGTAAATTATTATTATTTATTATGCTTAATCAAGTCAAAAGCATGAAGCCTGTCAGTTTGTTTTGGAAATGGTTTGGAATGATATAAAAAGAACAAAGACGCGAAAAAGAAGAATCAGATTTCTTCAGTATAAATAAGGCTAGGGACAAATCTAAAGGCACTTTTTTCCTGCAATATTGGTAAAGAAGTGTAGTTGCACTAAGATGCAGAGGTAAACACTCTCGTAACAATATAAATACAACACATTGGAGCATTATTCCGTTAGATTTGTCATTAGCTTAACAATTATTGTTTCTTACACATAAGTTTAGTTAAACATTTTGACATAAAAACTTATAACAGATAATATTGAAACCATCAACGGCACAGGGTTGATGGTCCCAGATGAGTTGCAACCATCTTTACTGTTACAAGTGCAGTATTCAAGGAATATATCATTGTAACTGCCTGTTCTCATCAAGCAGAATCTCTCGTCACCTTGTATACCAACTTCTCCCAGATATGCACAGTCTCTGAAGTAACGCCATTCACCATTAACTGAAAATGTAAATAATAGTGCTATAATAGCTGATATTAAAATAGAGAATAGTGGAGTAGCAATCATCATTCATATAAGATGTCAAAAAAGCACCACCAAAGACTAGAAGACTTCAGTTTAGTTTGGCTTTATTAGTTATAAACATATTTTGTAAGTAAATAAAGTACATTAGGACCACAAACATCAAGTAAGACTATTACTTGAAGTTTTTGGTCTAAGTTTGTAAGAGTTTGCATTATAATATGATAAACAGACAGATAATAAAAGTTGGCCTAGAGCTAACTTCGTCTCAATATATAACTAATAGCACGTATACTTAACTACCTAAACTATTACATTTTCCAAAGTAGGTATTATATTAAACATGAGTTAGGTACTTATTGTTTAATAGATGTGTTACTTAAAACTTTCACTTTTAAAAACCAATCTTCACTTTCGAAATGTTCGCAATACACAATGCAAATAGATAGATATATTGATGATGATTATACATAGAAAAATCAACAAAAAAAAAATCTATTTAAAAATTATAGACTGAGGTGCTGATAGGTCAATTTTCTTTTGTCGATGACACCTCTCTAGGGTATTTGACAACATTGAAAATATACTATTGATTGTGGTCATCTTATCAGATAATAGCCTAAAAAAGACATATTTCACTCAATTAAACTAAACTATGTAATTTTACGCGATATTTTGCACGAAATAAAACATAATAATTTTTGAAATTTTATCAGGAACGTGAACGCTCTGGGATTATTTGTGACGTCAATTGATTGCACGTAACTTGGTTGTTATAATTGAAGTTTATCAAGTCAACCGAAACTAAACTTTATACTTGAAAGAATAAGATTGATATTAAAATGAGTAGGTATAACAATTTAAAACATTACGATACAGCAGTCGCCTTGCGTAGCGTCTCTGTCGCACGCACCGAGTTCCGAAAAGGAGCGAGCGAGAGAAGTGACTTGCATAGCGATTTGTGACGTCACGCGTATCATGTGATCAGAAATGTCGTTTTTGGCGTGGTTTTCAAAACTTAAACTTTATCATTGATTTAATTCTTAATACTGTAGATATTGCGAAAAATATCAATGTAGTGTGTTTTAATAAGTAATAAAGAATAATTTAAAACAATTTCCAAAAATTAGTCAAATACCCTATTGCACAGCTTTTGTAGGTAGCATAATGTACATTGTTGATTGTACACTAATACTAATATTTTCATCACACATGTTTAAATAGTCTATTTTATAGTTTTGACAATGAGGACATTATGAAAGCCACTTTGAGTAATAAGCAAATGTTATATTAAAAATACTTTTCAAGGGGTCATCATAAGTATGAAATCTTTGATAATTATCGTAAATTAATGTTAATACCTTTTTGCCTTATCTTGCGGCACATGAGCGACTTCACTCCGGGTAAATGTGGCAATCCCGTCTCATGATTACAGTCAGTAATTGGTAAAGTACTGTTATCGAAAGGATCACCGCATTTTGGGTCATCAGTCGATCGACAGTTCCAACATTTTAAGCAGAATACTGAAAAACAATAGGAATTTATTATTTTTAGTAAACGTTTTGGGCGTGACCATGAACGAATATTACGTACTTATTACGTACTCGTCGAACTGGCCGGTGATACCAGCTGAGCATTGTGGTATTTTGCACATTATTGTGCAAAAATATATTGTTGTATGTTATACGTGTGTGAACATTAATAATTATTAATAAAATCAATTTGTTGCCAGTAGTGAGGCAATTTGCCACAAATATAGGGAAGTCCCGGAATATAGTAAATATTTATTATTAATATTATACTTACTGAATTTTGACCTTCAATATTTTTTTTAAATAATAATTATTCTAAATAATTATGATTATAAATATAAATTATATAAATAAAAATTAAAAATAAATTTTCTAATTAGTTTATAATTATTATTAATACTTAATGTAGATTTCCAACGGATCCAATACTAAGACATCGCTGGACAGCTGTCATCAGAAGGACACGACATGACGACTGTTGGAAACGTATTATAAAAGTATTTGACTAAATCAAGAAATAATTTTTATTTAGTATCTAGTGTTACGAATTTGCAGCGCCACCTACCGGATTCAATTAGGTATTATGAATCTAAACTCCCCAGGGACAAGAAACTTACAAAATTTCAACATTTGTTCGTAATAAAAAAAATCCTAGAACCTGACTGCAGCACCACCTACCGGGTCCAATTGTAGATACAAACTATCTTCTTACCCACACAAACACACACCAAAAATTCCATCAGAATCGGTCCAGCCGATATTTAAATAATGAGGTAGATACCTAATGAATATTCTGTAATCAAGTAATTACTAATGCTGTTTCCATGGCAAACTATTGATTTACATTAAACAAACAGTTTTACACACACGTAGATTAAAGATAAATAATTAATAAAAACAAAATTTTATCCTACACCATACTTGATTTATCTATAAAAATTGTGCAATTGTCCAAATAACCGGTATCCCTAGGCGCGCACACATTTGCGATTCGAGGTTGTATCGTACGCGCCCCGCTTACCGAGGTCACGCACACATTGGCAGAAGTTGCGGCCGTGTTGATGAGTATTGCTATTTCGCGTTGCTCCCTCTTGGGAACTCTTTGTACGTACTATTAATGAACGTACTGCTACGTTTTTGTTAAAAAAAATCTTAAAGTAATTATTACATACCGTCGTCGGTTAAATAACTTAGCACGAAAAAAGTACAGATAATTTTAAAATATCGAACCATGATTAGAAGTAAATAAAAACCAACAAATTACAAAATCAAAAATCCAATAGTTGTTTTGCTGCGCACTATTTTTTTTCGTGCACTTTTCGATTCTACTCACAGATTAATGATTATTAGTATCTACCACAGGTATCTACGATAATTCTACTGTCTGTGGTCAAACCACAGAATAACCAGCCCGTATTACTAATTCCCTGGAATTCTGACGTTTCGTAATGTTACCAGAGATGAAACAATTCCCACAAAAAAGTTAAAAAATTCAAAACTTATGCAAATACAAATCAACTGCCGCATGTAGATATGACAAATGCCTGACAGACACTTCATGGTGATAATGTCATTCGACATCCATTTTTGAATAAATTTTTTCAATGTGCTTCTTTTGTTTTCTGTTGCTGTCAGTGTGCACTTTCTAGTTTCCACTCTTGGTGTTTTCTATTTTAACGCAAAACGAGTAATATTATTACGCGGCATATGGCTTTTTATGATGACAGGGAATTAAAGTAGTTTGGGGTAAAATCGTACTTCGTAGATGTTAACCCTGTTCTCCATACAAATAACTCATCTGTAAATGACAATGACAGCTGTCAGAATTCCGGGGAATTAGTAATACGGGATACCTAAGAACGGTCGGTTGGAATTTAGTTATTAGATCAATGGTTGGAATGGCCACGGCATTCCGAACCAGTGGTAGATTCAGTGGTTGACCATACAAAAGTAGGTAGGTACTTGTAAAAGTTTATTTAAATAAAAAACTTTTCTATTCTATTCTATACAGAAGGTAGGTACTTAGCATGTACTTAGTCACTCTATTGATAAATAAATTCATTTCATTTCATTAATTTATTGTATAGATACATAAAAGGTGGGTACCTACTTACTTCACTTGATCAAAAAAGAAATATCCTAATTTTTTCTAGAGGAACTTAAATATACTGTACAATGGTTAGGCATTTTTGTCTAACCACAACACTTAAATCTATATTAAGACTACTTTTTTATGTAATTTATACGATTTTACACAATCTCTAAACTCTCGCCAAACATTTTATTCACAGTATTAATTTAATGCGCACGACCAGTTATTCAACTAACGTTCAACTAGTGGAGCGTCCGTGAACAGCTCGAGTGTGCGTGAGCGGCGCTATGTGTGAGTGTACCTACAGCGGGCCGCTTGTTGAAGCTTCCTCTCTGTACCTTTTCTACTCGTGTGCTAATGGTTTCGTGGGTGAGTTTCGTCTTTCGTACTACGGTTTCGTATTGACTGTTGGAAAAACTGTACATAGTTTTTCTCGTTGAAAGAGTATCCCCTGTCTACGGTTTTTCTGGTCTGTGGTTTTGTACTTTATTACTTACAATCATACAGTTACAATCACGGAACAGAAATTTTTTTCTATTTCGTGGTTACAATAGTTTATTCTGTTTATTACATTAGAGTTGGCATAATGTCCTATAGAAAATAGTAGATCGGAAAATAGCTCAAGCTTATCAAAATTTTCATAAGTGTGAAAGAGACAACATTACATTTTTGACATAATAATAAAACAGTTTGCGGCAGACTCGTGACTTAAGATGGCCTCCCTAAAATGTATACATGAACACTACACACGCACAACTTGAGACATCACAAATCACAATGAACACGCGCCATTTTATGTTACAGGATTGTGCGTGTGTGAGTGTATTTTTGGCACGTTTTTAAGGTAGGTATGCCAACTCTACTTATTATTATTATCTCTATGGTTTATTACATTTTATATTACATTATCTTAGGTTTATTATCATAAAATAAAAAAAACTTATTGGTTGAAGTAGTGGAATTTCTGATGAATTAAAATGGGCATTAAAGAAGCGGCAATTTATTTGGATAATCAATGGAATACCTATTATGCCGGCCAAACAGTGAATGGAAGGATAGAATATGTTTTCGATAGCCCAAAAAAAGTTCGAGGTGAGTCAAATCTCTATAGAAATGTTAATTAACATCATGAGTCATGCGGCATACTTAGTTTGCCTAACTATGTTGTTTGAAATATGATTGGCAATCAACAAAATGCCCCAATTATGATATGAAATATTTTTTTGTTGCAAGCTACTTGTTATATCTCAGGTTTTTGTACTAGGTATTCATGTAAAGTTCAAAGGTGAAGCCCACACTGAATGGAGAGAAAGCAAGCAAGAGGAGGATTCTGAAGGGAAAACACAATCAACTGACACAATTCACCAAGGCAATGAGGAATACTTCCAAATATCATATTACTTGCTGGGAAGTAGTACTGGTAAGTATGAACTCCCAAAGCTTCAGGAAGATTTAGTAAAATTGAATACAACAAAGATATAGATGACAGACTGGAATTCAACGATTAAATTCCACCATAATATTATTATCTATTGGATTTCAATATTCCAATTAAATGTACATACTGACTGTCCTCCTGACTGAATTTTGTCCATTGCAGCTAATTTTAACCGAGACTGGTCAATTATGCAGGAGATAATATATACACAATATATCTCCCCACTATCATAGTTTGATAAGATAGTAATCAGAGTGAAGTCAGGCACAGGACTGACAGCTTTATGTGCTCTGAAGCACTGGGAGTAACACCACCACCTTCCCAACTAACTTTATTGCCCATAATCATTCTTTCAAATTTCATTGCAGGTAATGAGATAGAAATCCCTGCTGGTAGACAAGTATACAACTTCACGTGTGCATTGCCTCCAGTTTTGCCCTCCTCTTTTGAGGGGCAGTTTGGTTATGTCAGGTATACAGTTAAAGTCACGCTGGACAGACCATGGAAGTTTGATCAGGAAACTAAGATGGCTTTTACTGTAATCAATGCACTGGATTTGAACCTGAATCCATCTTATAGGGTGAGAATTATGATAGTACTAATTTAGACAAAATGAAGCAGCCAACACCTTGTATTGTCAGGTGTATTTAGTATTGTTTCTAAGCTAATACATAATTTTTTGTTTTGATTAGGCAAAAGTTGATAATATTTTTTCCATTATGGATTACTAAACTGATCTTCCCATTGTTTTAAGGAGCCAATACATTTCCAAATGGAAAAGACGTTCTGTTGTTTCTGCTGTGCATCACCGCCGCTGTCTGTGGATGTGCGAGCCCCCGTGTCTGGCTACTGCCCCGGACAAGTGATCCCGCTGACCATAGATATTGAGAACAAGAGCAATGTGCAGTTGCATCTCGTCAAGGTTTTCCTCAGAAAGGTAGTTTTTTACTGTAGTCTATCCAATGGAAGGATTATGATTTTTCTTTGTCTGTTTGTTTGTATTTAATTTTGTCTGTACTCTACTTCTTACTACCATTTTTTACCAAATAGATAGACTGTCTGACAGTAAATGCAACACAATATCTCGAGCTGCAGCTTTTAACACATATACCTTTTGCATAATTTCTTTATTATATTGGTAAAGCTTCTTTTTGGAACTAATATCTTTATCAAAGAATGTCTGTAACCCACTAGCTAGTTTTCTAGCTAGTTAGATTTGTGCACTGACGTAGTTACTGTTATTTGTCCAGGTTGTCACTTATAGAGCAACATCTCCAACCACAGCTATAAAGAAGTGTAAGGATATAATAATAACAATGCAAGAGGGGCCCGCACCGGCCGGTTCCACCAAACACTGGAACTTGAATCTGGAGATTCCACCAATACCTCCTTCTAACTTGGTTAACTGCAGTATCATCGATTTGGATTATGATTTGAAGGTATATGTACCAGCTAAGTTTTTTTATCTGTTTTATTTCTTACTAGGTGATTCCTACGACTTTGTCTATGTGGATTTAGGTTTTCAAAATTTTGTGAGAACTGTCTGCTTTTCCGGGATAAAAGTTGCATATGTCAATTTTCGAACGCAAGCTACCTCTGTACCAAATTTTGTATAAATTGGTTAAATGGATGGAGTATGGACCTTTGAGAATCCGTGGGAACTCTTTAATTTTCTGTGATAAAAATTAGCCTATGTCCGTCCCTGGGATGTCAGCTAACTCTGTACCAAATTTCATTAAAATTGGTTAAACTGTTGGGCAGTGAAAAGTCAGCAGACAGACAGACACATTCGCATTTATAATATTAGTATGTATAATATTATAATGGATACTAAACTATACTAAACTATAATAAATTTTGGAGTACTTGATAGGGGGCCTTTTCTTGACCTAAGTTGTCAGTCCCGGTTTTCAATCAATTATGTACTGGATATGCTGTATGTGTCAAAAACGCAGCCATAAATATGGCAACTCACATGTATCCATTCTGCTAAAGGTTCAATCTATTCATCCGCAGGTTGAGTGTACAGTGTCGGGCATGCATATGAACTTGAAGGATCGCAAGTACATAACCATTGGCACGGTGCCATTGGTTGGCATGACGGGACAGGCCACGCCGACACCTTCCGCGCCAGTTCAGCCGGACTCGCCGAGCCAGCCGGCCGTGTTGCCAGTGGCGCCTGGCCAACCTGCGCAACCTGCCAACGTAAGTAAACTACAAATTATTAATAAACATTTTTAAAGTTTTTTATTTGCACATAATACAAATTAGAAACTTTAGTAAATGTTTCTATAACACAGCGGAATCACGGATTGGAATTTAATATGGAATAACTTACGTAAATAGCTCGAATGGTGCTCTTGTACAACAGGTACCAGGAGACACAATGCCGGGCGGCTGGACGGTGCCGGGCGCTCCACAACCTCAAGCTCCTTACCAGGCGCTCTATCCTACTTTATGTAAGTTCACTTATGTTATTTTTTTTAAAGTCGTTTATACTATGAATTTTAGAAAATACAAGTTATAATTAAAAAAAAATTAAACCGTCTTCAATATACTGTAATAAAGAACAACTGCAAAGGGAAAAGTGTTCATAATAAACGGACCGTTATCTCAAACAAAGACAGGTAATTAAGAAGTGATGATTACTAACAAGATACCATAAAAAAAAACAGTTTCTGTATTTCTTAAAAGTTCTCACTGAATGCAATGCAAGCTAACGCCTAAATCGACGGCCCCTACGTATAAAGCGACATGTCCAAAATGGCAATTTTTTTTTATTGCATATATTGCTTTAGATTGTCCATACGCTCATACCTATATAAGATTTTTTTTAATATATGATGTATTTCACTACATATACTAATCGTATAAGAGAACATGTATAATAATTTCAAAGGATATGTGTCGTAGATGCGGATATGTAGACATATCGCTTTCTACAGTGTTTCAAATTGCGCGCCACTCGAGGCAAACGCGGACATGTCTGACTTGTCGTCATTCACCGGAGATTCCCCAATAAAATTTTGCGACCGTAGAAAGTAATCATAAGCGTAAAGACTCAAATAAACAGTATTTAGGTAGTGAATTGACTTTAAAATAAAATTTACGACATTTATATTGTATGGTATACTTGTATATTCAGGTTTTTACAGACCTGAATATAATTTATGTAAGACAATACAAAGATATTCCTACCAATGAACGAAATATTGCTTTCCACGTACCTACCTGAAAAAGACCAGTGCGACTTCTGTCACGCAATGAAAAACAATATTTCACATAAACTATAAAGCATATTAAGTCACACATGTCAGGGAATTGAAAAATATACATTAAATTGAAGCTCAGTCAAAACTGTCTGATATTTGCACAGCGATTTTAGGTACTTCCAAAAACTAAATAACTCCAAATGGCGAAATTAGTGTGCTTTAGACAAAATGATCAGTTTATAATTTTACAGTTTTTGACGCTGGGTTAAAAGAAGGTGCTTACGTGTTACATATAAGATGAGACAGTCGCTAAACGTTTTGTTTAACTACAATTTAGCCCTTGACTGAAAAACTCACCTGATGGTAAGTGACGATGCAGTCTGAGGTGAAAGCGAGCTAACTTGTAAGAAGTATGCATAGGTACCCTGATCGGTTTCTACTTTCTCCACGGCATCGTACCGGAGAACGTTAAATCGCTTGGCAGAAAGGCTTTGCTGGTAGGATGGTAACCAGCTACGGCAGAAGCCTCCCACCGGATCAGACCAGAGACAATTTAGGAATTATAAAATCCCGAATTGCCTCTGCTGGGATTTGGGAATCTAACCCGGGACCTTCCAATTATAAGACCACAGCGTAGACAACTACGCAGGTCGCATTGCGCAATCGTATTTTTTTTTATGTATTTTTTTGTTAGTAAAAAAATAAGGTTAATGTGTATCATGGTTTTTTGGAAAAAGACCTCACTCAGAACGCGGCAGATAGCGTTCACGCATAAATTTTGAGCGAAGAGCAAAAAATAAAACATGCGACGTATACCAAATCAATGGTATACACTGAGCTGGTGGTTAAAATAGAATGGCCCATCTTCATAAAGGTGATCAATATTTCATATTGGATTTTAATGATTAGCTACATACTGAAAACTGGATTAAAAATTCAAATTCAGAGAAAATTTCTTGGAATAAGATAAGAAAAGTCAAAGTGCAGGGGAATCCAGACGTTATTGAATTTAAATGCAATGTTTTTGAAGAAAACTATGGAAAGCTAAATTGTAGCAATAATTTGAAACTGATAATTGGGAGAAAAAAGAAAGAAAAAAAACTAATACCAGAGAAGTTATATAATGAGCCAATCCCTATCACTGAAGTAAAATATTAAGACTTAATTAGTTTGTGCGATACAGCTAGAATGATGTATTCTCTCTCTTCTCTCGCGATAGAGTTAGGTATATGAAAAAATTATCATGATTTCTATAATCACCTTACACACAGTAAAGCAGAACAGGCTAATAGTGACGAAGATTCTTAAGATAATATTTAAGAAAACTTTATAAAGATGAATCGGTTTGAACAAAGCTCTGATTATTGTTAAATATTACTTACTTATTATTTACAAAATTAATTTAAAAAATTTTTGATTGTAAATCTAAGACAAAAATGTGATTTTCAGCATTTAGTTTCTACTTAAAAAATAGAGTAATGTTTAGATTTTCAATTATAAACCTCGTTTTATTAATGAAATAAATTTTATATTGAGGACATGTACTTGTTTACATTGCATGAAACAGTCGTATCCTAATTAATTGAAACCGCGTATAGAGAGATATGTCTCTATTATTGCGTTTTTAATATAGATAGATGATGATCTTATGATGTTTAACGTATCCTTTTGAAATAAGTAATGTAATACCACGTTTTCATAAAACATTTAATTAAATTCATCTTCCTATCTTCGTTTTTTTGTTTCCTAAGTATAAAGAGGTATCTCAGACTTGTCCGACATGCTTTTATTTGAATGTAAGTGTAGAAACAGTCATCTATCAGTTTTGATAGGTAAATATAAAAAAATTAAATAAATATAAATACTATTATAAACTTCCTAAAGTTAATAAAATATTATAGAAAAAAGAAAAACATAATTGTACATAGAATTATTTCTAGAGCGATTTGAACCTTAATTACGCTCTCCTGAAAACCTCACTTTTTGACATGTCGCTTTATACGTAGGGGCCGTCGAAATATCTAAAGTAGTCGCTCGCGGGCATCGACCCCGACTTGAGCACGCTTTACATTGCAGGTTTAAAAAATACTTAATACTAAACCATTAATATTATTGTTATTCGTGTTGTGTTTCGGTATAATAATAGCGCTAAGTTTTCGTTGGCGGTCCCCTTATACCCTGCGAATTGTCATTGGTCGCTTGTGTACTGCAGCGGAAGCGGTGTACAAGGAGTCGCCGTACTCGGCGCGCACCATCCACGACCGCGGCGACAGCAGCCACATGATCACCAACCCCGCGCGGTTCGCGCCCTGCTACCCCACGTACGCGGCCGTGCTGCCGCCGCCCCTGCCGCGCTGAACCCGGCGCGCACCATCCACGACCGCGGCGACAGCAGCCACATGATCACCAACCCCGCGCGGTTCGCGCCCTGCTACCCCACGTACGCGGCCGTGCTGCCGCCGCCCCTGCCGCGCTGAACCCGGCGCGCACCATCCACGACCGCGGCGACAGCAGCCACATGATCACCAACCCCGCGCGGTTCGCGCCCTGCTACCCCACGTACGCGGCCGTGCTGCCGCCGCCCCTGCCGCGCTGAACCCGGCGCGCACCATCCACGACCGCGGCGACAGCAGCCACATGATCACCAACCCCGCGCGGTTCGCGCCCTGCTACCCCACGTACGCGGCCGTGCTGCCGCCGCCCCTGCCGCGCTGAACCCGGCGCGCACCATCCACGACCGCGGCGACAGCAGCCACATGATCACCAACCCCGCGCGGTTCGCGCCCTGCTACCCCACGTACGCGGCCGTGCTGCCGCCGCCCCTGCCGCGCTGAACCCGGCGCGCACCATCCACGACCGCGGCGACAGCAGCCACATGATCACCAACCCCGCGCGGTTCGCGCCCTGCTACCCCACGTACGCGGCCGTGCTGCCGCCGCCCCTGCCGCGCTGAACCCGGCGCGCACCATCCACGACCGCGGCGACAGCAGCCACATGATCACCAACCCCGCGCGGTTCGCGCCCTGCTACCCCACGTACGCGGCCGTGCTGCCGCCGCCCCTGCCGCGCTGAACCCGGCGCGCACCATCCACGACCGCGGCGACAGCAGCCACATGATCACCAACCCCGCGCGGTTCGCGCCCTGCTACCCCACGTACGCGGCCGTGCTGCCGCCGCCCCTGCCGCGCTGAACCCGGCGCGCACCATCCACGACCGCGGCGACAGCAGCCACATGATCACCAACCCCGCGCGGTTCGCGCCCTGCTACCCCACGTACGCGGCCGTGCTGCCGCCGCCCCTGCCGCGCTGAACCCGGCGCGCACCATCCACGACCGCGGCGACAGCAGCCACATGATCACCAACCCCGCGCGGTTCGCGCCCTGCTACCCCACGTACGCGGCCGTGCTGCCGCCGCCCCTGCCGCGCTGAACCCGGCGCGCACCATCCACGACCGCGGCGACAGCAGCCACATGATCACCAACCCCGCGCGGTTCGCGCCCTGCTACCCCACGTACGCGGCCGTGCTGCCGCCGCCCCTGCCGCGCTGAACCCGGCGCGCACCATCCACGACCGCGGCGACAGCAGCCACATGATCACCAACCCCGCGCGGTTCGCGCCCTGCTACCCCACGTACGCGGCCGTGCTGCCGCCGCCCCTGCCGCGCTGAACCCGGCGCGCACCATCCACGACCGCGGCGACAGCAGCCACATGATCACCAACCCCGCGCGGTTCGCGCCCTGCTACCCCACGTACGCGGCCGTGCTGCCGCCGCCCCTGCCGCGCTGAACCCGGCGCGCACCATCCACGACCGCGGCGACAGCAGCCACATGATCACCAACCCCGCGCGGTTCGCGCCCTGCTACCCCACGTACGCGGCCGTGCTGCCGCCGCCCCTGCCGCGCTGAACCCGGCGCGCACCATCCACGACCGCGGCGACAGCAGCCACATGATCACCAACCCCGCGCGGTTCGCGCCCTGCTACCCCACGTACGCGGCCGTGCTGCCGCCGCCCCTGCCGCGCTGAACCCGGCGCGCACCATCCACGACCGCGGCGACAGCAGCCACATGATCACCAACCCCGCGCGGTTCGCGCCCTGCTACCCCACGTACGCGGCCGTGCTGCCGCCGCCCCTGCCGCGCTGAACCCGGCGCGCACCATCCACGACCGCGGCGACAGCAGCCACATGATCACCAACCCCGCGCGGTTCGCGCCCTGCTACCCCACGTACGCGGCCGTGCTGCCGCCGCCCCTGCCGCGCTGAACCCGGCGCGCACCATCCACGACCGCGGCGACAGCAGCCACATGATCACCAACCCCGCGCGGTTCGCGCCCTGCTACCCCACGTACGCGGCCGTGCTGCCGCCGCCCCTGCCGCGCTGAACCCGGCGCGCACCATCCACGACCGCGGCGACAGCAGCCACATGATCACCAACCCCGCGCGGTTCGCGCCCTGCTACCCCACGTACGCGGCCGTGCTGCCGCCGCCCCTGCCGCGCTGAACCCGGCGCGCACCATCCACGACCGCGGCGACAGCAGCCACATGATCACCAACCCCGCGCGGTTCGCGCCCTGCTACCCCACGTACGCGGCCGTGCTGCCGCCGCCCCTGCCGCGCTGAACCCGGCGCGCACCATCCACGACCGCGGCGACAGCAGCCACATGATCACCAACCCCGCGCGGTTCGCGCCCTGCTACCCCACGTACGCGGCCGTGCTGCCGCCGCCCCTGCCGCGCTGAACCCGGCGCGCACCATCCACGACCGCGGCGACAGCAGCCACATGATCACCAACCCCGCGCGGTTCGCGCCCTGCTACCCCACGTACGCGGCCGTGCTGCCGCCGCCCCTGCCGCGCTGAACCCGGCGCGCACCATCCACGACCGCGGCGACAGCAGCCACATGATCACCAACCCCGCGCGGTTCGCGCCCTGCTACCCCACGTACGCGGCCGTGCTGCCGCCGCCCCTGCCGCGCTGAACCCGGCGCGCACCATCCACGACCGCGGCGACAGCAGCCACATGATCACCAACCCCGCGCGGTTCGCGCCCTGCTACCCCACGTACGCGGCCGTGCTGCCGCCGCCCCTGCCGCGCTGAACCCGGCGCGCACCATCCACGACCGCGGCGACAGCAGCCACATGATCACCAACCCCGCGCGGTTCGCGCCCTGCTACCCCACGTACGCGGCCGTGCTGCCGCCGCCCCTGCCGCGCTGAACCCGGCGCGCACCATCCACGACCGCGGCGACAGCAGCCACATGATCACCAACCCCGCGCGGTTCGCGCCCTGCTACCCCACGTACGCGGCCGTGCTGCCGCCGCCCCTGCCGCGCTGAACCCGGCGCGCACCATCCACGACCGCAGTTTAAAATCCAAAAGACGTGTTCATTTTTTAATATTTATTTTATGGAATCTTGATATTACTCCAATAATGTGAGCGGGGCCAGCAAAACTCTCGCATTTATAATATTAGAGGGGATTCTTTTTGAATTCGCTTACCAAGCGAACAATTTTTCTACCGTCCATTCATTTCGCTTTTATTTTCTTAGCCGATAAGCTTGAATTTCGTTAAGACTGCGTTAACTTATGATTAAATTCAAACAATAGTTACATCCCGGAGAACAAAGGTAGAAATAAATATACTTTAGGTAAACTTTAAGCTGGGCGCACATTTGACTGCTATCAACTGTCCGCGAGCGTCGAGCCACTGTTTTTCTCTTATTGCTGTGCGTCTAACGCCTAATTCACACGCAGGGCCGGATTATCCATAAGGCGGATTAGGCAACTGCCTAGGGGCCCCGCGCCAACTAGGGGCCCACGGGGGTGTGGTAGTGTAGATGTAAAAGAGATTGAAGTAACAGTATACCAAAGGAGTCGATTTGATCGACTCGACTTTTGTGATAGAAAAAATATATTTTAAAAAGTAAGAAAAGGGTAAAGGAAAGGGACCTCGAGAATTGCATTGCCTAGGGGCCCTGATACGGTTTAATCCGGCCCTGTTCACACGAGAGATTTTTTAACGGACGTAAAAAAAGCGTCCAAATAGAACAAATGTATTCCCAAGTATACAACGTTAGTTTTACTTGAAGCAAAACCTGAAAGTAGTTTGCTCAGAATCAGTAACAGAATCGAATCCAACTATTTTTTTTTTTATATTGTGTTATAATTTAGTCCAAAAATATTTTAAAATTCTGCAAGCTTAGGCACAGTGGTTGAAACGCGCATCAGCTGACGATCGACATACAGCGCGCGGTCATTCAACTCGCGAGTCAAGGTGACGGACGATGGCTTGCGAGTTGGGGTGACCATTTTTTTTGAGGACATTGACGCAAAACAAGAAGCTTATAACTTCGTAAGTTTACATTATATGTTTTCGAAATTTAGTAAAACTATTCCAAATGTAAAATTATTTGACACGTGTTTCGGTTTTTGCGCAAAGTAAAACTAACGTTGTATATACACGACGCATTTTTATCGCGCAGTGTTCTATTCTCAGCGCTCGGCGTTGGGCGTTAAAAATGGACCATACGAAACTTCTTATTATTATTCAGACGAGCGTTAAAACAACGCAACCGCTGGGTTTTTACGCGACGCATTTTTTACGCTCGTACGAATTAGGCCTAAAACACAACATCAAGCTTGCCTACGGCAGCTGTGATTACATTGCTCGACGAAAGCTCTAGACAAACTGACTGCATTTGCAACTGCTGACCTACTGGCGGCGCACACCGGCTGGTACGAATAGGATACGAATGCAGTTTTTAGTTCATAGATTGTCCGACAGAGGGTGAACTAGAGCTCGACTGGTCTAGCCGCTGTTACGTAATACAAAAGTGACGTTTGACAGCTAATGCGAGATTCACGCCTGTCGTGAGGTTCGTAATCACCCCACGGTTTGCAGTCCGCAGTCGGTCGACAGTTGTGCTGATGTTTTCAGTCGGTTAAAATTTTGTCAATCGCAGTAGAACTGCGTCTAAACTGCAATTTTGCAGGCGGATTGCAATCCGTCTAACGCTCTAAAATGTGACGCTCGGCTGCTGAAAACGAACAAATAGGCGATAGAAGCCAATGTGCGTTCAGCTTTGTTTTGGAAACTCACTAGCTCAAATGAGGGTGTTCCTTTTATATCGATTTTTGTACGATGTTTACTGTGTTAACAATGTAACTTTCTGATGAATTTATTTATTAAGTAACGACTTTTAAGGCTCGCGCAAATTACAATCGTGGCGCGTCGTGTGAGCCTTAAATATTCCAAAATTTCGATGATTTTTTAGTGAAAATAAGGTGCGTAAATATAATATAAAATGCGTATAGTTTAGTTGTTGTTTTCATAGTTTTGATCCAGTCAAACAAGGAATCGTTTATTACACCTAACTTTGATGGATATTAAGTTTTACTTATTAAGAGTAATTTGCCTGGATCGAAGCCACAACACATTATATAGATTGAATGTATGTGCCAGTGCATAGTGGTTAGAAAGTAATATTGAATAGAAGCAGGCGTTACTTTGCGGAAATCCATAATACCTATATGATGAAAAGTCAAAATTATTTTGCTATGATCCGCAAAACAGTCAAATTTGTATGGTACAACAAGCAGCATGTGCTATGCCCTGTCAGTTACAATGCACTGCACTGTACAATGAACAACTGCAAAGTTGTAAAAGACTTTGCAGTTGTGCATTGTAGAGTCTACATCTCCTGAGGATGCTCCGGTGTCGGAGCGAAACGATCGTCGAGTTTATTTCGGTGGTGGATTTGTGTGGTGTTACTTGGTGGTGGTGCTTGGGGTCCGCTTGGTTGCTTATTTTTCCTGCTTATTTAACAGCAGGAAGGCTGACAGGGCATAGCACATGCTGCTTGTTGTACCATACAAATTTGACTGTTTTGCGGATCATAGCAAAATAGTTTTGACTTTTCATCATATACTTATAGGTTAGAAAGTAAATTAAACAATGTATTTAATAAGGGCCAGTTGCACATTAGTCGGTTAAGGTGAGGTTACCGTTAATTGTTAAGGTGAGGTTAACCGTCTGACGTGCAGACCAGCTATTTCTGGCTACTCGTATACCCAGTGTATACCCGTTATTTTTCTGCGGATCACCGGGTTCCGGGTCGGGCCTAAAAGTAATTTGGTTTTTCTGGCAAACAATTTCAGTAGCAGTCCAGAGTTGGAAAATGGGCGACTGTTATACGCCTTTGCCACTAAAATAGTCGTAGAATCGACTGTTTTATCGACACAGGGGTATAACTGAACGCCTCATCTTCCTTCGGTCGCTTCCAAAAAAGGACTTCATAGTCCTTTTTTGGAATCCAGAGGATGAGGGAACAGAGAGTTCAGCTGTTTGCGTTCACATTTGTGCACTAAAATATCTGCTGCTTAGTTGGGCAGTCTTTATTGAGATTGGCCGCCGTAACCGTGGTCGTAGGACATCAACCATAGTAGTCTCTATGGTTGTAACTAGTGATGTATGTTGTATCATGTATACTATACATTATTGTTTACTAGCTTCTGCCCGCGGCTTCGCCCGCGTGAATTTCGGTTTTGAACAAATCCCGAGGGAATCGTGGAGTTCCGGTTCCCGTTCCCGCTCCTTTTTCCTACCTTTATACTTAAAATATCAAGCAAGGTCGCTATAGTAATCTACATATAGCTGTAGATATAGATTTCGGGTTTTTCAACATCCCGTGGGAACTGTGCATTTTTCCAGGATAAAAAGTAGCCTATGTGTTGCCAATGCATGCTACACAGCAAAGTATTGCAATAATGGGTTATGTGAGCGTGATTTACCTAAGAACAGCAGCGCCCTCTGTGGCGTTTTGGAGGTCTATATCTATTTTAGTCCTACAGGAATACTAAGTTACTTTATGTGTTAAGTCAGGGCATAAGCTATCTCCATTCAAAATTTCAGCCAAATTGGTTCAGTAGTTGCGGCGGAGAAGAGGAACAAACATACACACAAACTTAATAACTTAATAACGCCTTTATAATATTAGTGTGATTGTTATTTTCCTCGCTAGAGAGCTCCGATAGCAGTGTGACCATTTGTGGCAGATTTCTGTCATTTGGCTCCGAAATAAATAACTCTGGCAGAATAAACTGACGATTTAAGAAAGTGGCAGATTGTGGCAGTATTCAAGGAAATCTGCCACCTGACCAAATGCTCACACTGTCCGATAGCATACACGTCCGATGACCGATCGCTGCTAAATTCAAAACGCTATAGGGAGAACTTTACGCACCGCCGCGCCGCCCCGGCCGGCTGGAACCGCGCGCCGCGCGCAATGTCTATGTCCCGCAATTTTTAAATCTGTAATATCTTCGAAAATATTCATTTAAATCATATGCTGTAAAGGGCCATATAGATCTATAATAAATCAACAATGTACTTAAGGTATTTAATTAGATAAGGATTAATGCTGTATTGGTTAAAATCGCTTCTAAAATTAGCCATTATTTGTCGTAAAAAAGTAAATGACAAAAAATGTTATTGTGGGATATCTATAAGAGATAGACATATACCATCGCGGAGTTTTCTATAGACCTTTTCAATGTGTACAATACTTAGTACATTATATTGATAAATCTCGTAGGGTTCAGCCTGCGTTTGCAATGTAAGCGGAAAAAATGTAATTATTTACGACATCACATTAGAAACCTCAAAAATAACAGTATTTCTCCACTATTTAATGGATGTTATTATACATATAAACCTTCCTCTTGAATTACTCTATCTATTAAAAAAAACCGCATCAAAATCCGTTGCGTAGTTTTAAAGATTTAAGCGTACAAAGGGATATAGGGACAAAGAAAACGACTTTGTTTTATACTATGTAGTGATGTGTGACTAACAAAGATTTGTAAGTAATATTTTCTGCTTGAGTGCTAACAACTTTGGATATTTTTTGATTATATTATACTATTGTAATGAAATAGGTAGCTATGTTAAGTTTAATGTTGGATTTTATTGCACAGTCACAAATATTTTACAAGATATACAAATTAGGTACCTACCTATTGATTTAAATGCATTTTACTCGTAAGTTTCTTTTAAGACGTGAATTAATTATTGTGTAACTATTATGATAAAAAGGGACTTTTTAATTTACAAGTAATTTTGGAAAAATATTCCGGTAACTTTTCAATAGTTAACTGAGAGGCGATGTACGCTAAATACTGAAATCGCCGCATGTTTTAAAGTTTTTCTCCCTTGAAATGAGCAATATCGAAAGGGTTTAGCCGTACTTCCATAGGCAAACTGCCTTTTATAGGAACCTATATCGTAACCTATGTTATATTGTAGAGGGTACTAATAGTAGTTCACTGAGGAGATATTAACTCTCTATCTTAGTAAATTGAGGCGCTATTCAGGAAAATGTGTCCGGAGACGACTTTTTTTCAAAGTTATATATCTCTGTTAATTTTAAAGCTAGGGAAATAAAACAAATTCCAGTGTTTATGGTACATTCTACAGTTTATTCTATAGTAATTTTCTATGAGCCAAACCTAAATAAAAATATGAAAAAATTGCAAAAAAAAAATTTTTTTATTGATTTTTATCAGATTGAATAAAGTTTCCACTTTGAAAAAAATATATAATAATTGTCTGTATCTGGCCTAACAGTATGTTAAGTTTCATTAAAATCCTAAGGGTGCAACATGTGGAAAAAAAATAATTAAAGTGGACCACCTTATGACCACTTTGTTAGCGCTTTTAAATTGTATTAGATTTTAATAATCTTTGACAAAGTAGCGTTTTGACAGCTTATAAAAAGTATATTAGCGGTTGGTGGTATCACTGGCCTATTACAGTGTGTTGACGATCTACTTTTATAGTGACAAGATTATCAAAGTACCTGCCGCAAGCATGTTCCTACATGGTCACAGTGCAAAGTCGTGGAACGCTCTCACTGTTATTATTAGCGTCGTTTTACAAATTCCTAATTCAGGGACATATTGTTTGTTTATTTAAAAAAATATATGTAACATAATATAATAAAAAGCAATGACCTAAATAAAATATATCGACTAGGCTGGGAAATGTTATAATTGCGGCTTAATATTCCGGAAGATTTTCTCGGTAATCTATGACTCAACGTTTCTAGATCCATGATCTGCAATTATAAGATTGTTTTCGCAAAATAGTCAGCAAACCAAGAGGATCATTCGATTCGATTTTCATTATCCTAGCATCGTTTGGTCAACATTGTCTGTCTTTAAGTAGCTTCATTTGAGGAACGTTATAATTGAATGTATTCAGTTATAACATTCAAATGAAGTGCATTCATCTTCAATTTGCAATGTTTTCTTTCGTTTTCCAGTCTTCCGCAATATTAAGCCACAATTATTACATTTTCCAGACTAGTCGATATATTTTATTTAGGTCATTGCTTTATTCACTAATTATTTATTACAAGCGGACACCCGCGGTTCCACGACTTTGCACTGTGACCATGTAGGAACATGCATGCGGCGGGTACTTTGATAATCTAGTCACTATAAAAGTAGATCGACAACACACTGTAATAGGTTAGTGATACCACCAACCGCTAATATACTTTTTATAAGCTGTCAAAACGCTACTTTGTCAAAGATTATTAAAATCTAATACAATTTAAAAGCGCTAACAAAGTGGTCATAAGGTGGTCCACTTACTTTAATTTTTTTTTTCCACATGTTGCACCCTTAGGATTTTAATGAAATTTAGCGTGCTGTTAGGCAAGATATAGACAATTATTATATATTTTTTTCAAAGTGGAAACTTTAGCCAATCTGATAAAAATCAATAAAAAAAAATTTTTTTTGCAATTTTTTCATATTTTTATTTAGGCTTGGCTTATAGAAAATTACTATAAAATAAACTGTAGAGTGTACCATAAACACTGGAATTTGTTTTATTTACCTAGCTTCAAAATTAACAGAGATATATCACTTTGAAAACAAGTCGTCTCTGGACACATTTTTTTCAATAGCTCCTTAATTAACTAAGATAGAGAGCTAATATCTCCTCAATGAACTACTATTAGTACCCTCTACAATATAACATAGGTTACGATATAGGTTCCTATAAAAGGCAGTTTGCCTATGGAAGTACGGCTAAACCCTTTGTTTTTTTTTACAATTAGTTCCATTTTATTTATTATATATCTAATTACTTAAAAGACGTTCATAATTATATTATTATATTCTCATATTAATATTATACTGTTGCAATTATTGATTTTTTTTTTAAAGTCATCTCAATATAAAATCTCATAATTATTCTGTCGAATAAATCGTAATGCTTTAGCATTTTTATGTACATGTTATTTGCTCGTTAATAATTTAAATAAATGATATTGTGCCTAATGCGACAAGTTTTTTATTGCTTCTTAAACCATTACTCTAGCGGCACGCTATGATGGCCGGTTTGACGTTTGTCCGCTCATGAAGTTCCGTATTAATTGATAACGACTTTGAAGGAAATAATTGTATTACTTTATTGACGATAGTGATGTGCAGAGATTCATAAATTTTATCGAATGTAGTTTTAGGTTTAGGACTCAAAATTTATTTATTAAATTGATTTCTTAAATGTATACAAGTGTAGAAAAATCAGTTTGCACCATTTAAGGGGTGAATGTATTTGTGAATATGAACAATTTTCACTATGTGGACAAACCTCTGAAATCGCAAAAAAATATCAATAAATTTTTAAAAATGGAATCTAATACGATCGTCACATAGGATCGCTGGCTAGCACAACTACTACCTCCGGCAAACTCGCGTCAATGCTCAATGCAAAACAAAGCAGTTTCGAATTGACGTTGCTTCGAAAAGTATAAACTGTCAGTGCAATGCGATTGTGATATAGTTTTGACCTGGCTTTGGATTTCAAATATTGATACTGCATTACTGTTGACCGTTGCTCGTTAATTTGGACTCTGTTCAAGCCCTTTGTTGTGGATTTCGTCGATATGACCGAACGTACGCAGAGAACTGTTCTAAATAGTCAGACACGTGAGTTCGTAATACGCCTTCGTAACTATTTCGATCGTGAAGCTCAAAATGGAGGGCCAATTTTACCTATAACGTCAGTGGTTGAACGCGTAGCTGATGCGCTTAATATTGGACAACGAACTGTTAGACGGATAACTAAAAAAAAATATGGCGAGACTGGCACAGAAGAAAATAAACTTCACACACCAAAAAAGAGAAAACGAGCAAAACCAGTCGTAGGCATCGATAGCTTTGATGCCGATGCTATCCGAAGACATGTTTACGGCTACTATTTACAGAAGGAGTATCCAACAAGAAAAAAGTTGGTGCATTCACTGAAGGAAGCTGGATTATTCTTCGGTGGGGAAAGTTCTTTAACGAAGATTTTGAAGACCATTGGATTTCGATACAAAAAATGTAACAAACGCAAAATATTGATGGAAAGATTTGATATAGCGATGGCAAGGTATACTTTTTTACGGCAAGTGAAAGAAATCAAAAATTGGCAAAATGTTGTGTTCTTGGATGAAACATGGCTTAATGCTAACCATACTGTAGGCCGTTCTTGGAACGATGACACAGCAGCATCTACTTCCAAAGTTCCTGTAGGAAAAGGATCGCGACTTATAATTTGTCACGCCGGAACCATCAACGGGTTTGTCGAAGGTTCTCTCATGGCTTTTGCGTCAAAAACCACTGGAGACTATCATGAAGACATGAATGGAGAAAAGTTTACTGAATGGTTTACCTCAATGTTGTGTAGCCTCCCTGAACCATCTATTATAATTATGGACAACGCCCCATACCACTCGATGCAAATTGACAAGCCACCTGCCCAATCCCAAAAGAAAGCTGATATCGTCGCATGGCTTCGTAAAAATGGCGTAGATGCAAACATGAATATGTTAAAAGCGGAATTAGTACGTCTTTTAAAAGAAAACAAACCAACCAAGATCCGATACGTCATTGACGAAATAGCATTAGAACATGGGCACAGAGTTATACGGTTACCGCCTTACCATTGTGAGTATAATGCGATTGAGTTGGTGTGGGCTCAAATTAAGGGATATGCTGCAAGACACAATACAGAACCCCCATTTACCACAAAAAAAATGCTAAAATTATTAGAAGAAGCTTGTGAACATGTGACTAAAGGAGACTGGGAAAAGGTTGTGAATAGAACTGTTAAATTAATAAGGGAAGATTATGAAAGAGATGTGAAAATAGATAATATTATAGAAAACGAACATATAATTATTAATGTATGTGATGATAGCAGTGACGACAGTGAAAATAGTAGTATGGACGAATCTGATTAATTATGGCCTTTTGTGGCACCTTTTTTGGTATCTTTTGTATTCATATGTTTCTTGTGTGCATATAAAGTATGTATATTCATTTTCGTTCAAATATTCAGTTCGTTCAAATAAATTAAATAAACATATATATTTTTGTTTTATTAAACCTATTTAATCAGGTACAAAAACAAAACTTAATTGTTTTTTGTTCGAGAATAAATTGACATTCCACATCACTATTGTAATGTGTCAAACCGGCCATCATAGCGTGCCGCTAGTGTAGTATTTGCGGCATTCACTCGACAGAAAGTAAAGAGTCGTCTGGAGCGTAGAGGAGAGGGAGAAATGGAAATGAAAAACGGGCGACGAGTATCGATCAGACAGATTAAAGTTAACTCGGTATTAAATTTTTCCATCTTATCTAAACACTAGCGGTCCGCCCCGGCTTCGCCCGTGGTACATAATATATAGCCTATAGCACTCAGGGATTACGTACATATCCAACGATGAAAGAATTTTTGAAATCGGTCCAGTAGTTCCTGAGATTAGCGCGTTCAAACAAACAAACTCTTCCGCTTTATTATATTAGTATAGATACTCGTGCGCACATCGACTTCACTAAACCGGAATATCCGTTATAATATCCGGTATAATCCGTTGCACTCGGCTCTTTTTAACCCCCGACGCAAAAACGACGGGGTGTTATAAGTTTGACGTATCTGTGTGTGTGTGTCGTCTGTTCCCCTGTGGCGCTCAAACGGGTGGACCGATTTGAATGCGGTTTTTTTTGTTTGAAAGGCGAATTAGTCTAGTGTTGTTAGCATTATATATTACACTAGATGATGCCCACGGCTTCGCCCGTGTGGATTTAGGTTTTTAAAAATCCCGTGGGAACTTTTGATTTTCCAGAACAAAAAGTAGCTTATCTGTCGAAACCCGTCCCCAAAACGGAAAAATCCCGTGGGATCCCCACGATTTCGGAACACAATTCCTTACAGCATCAGGGTTGAGGAGTTGGATATGTACCTACTGTTGTACTACTGTTCAGTTCATTCAACGATAAAGTCTTTAATTGGTACCCCCAATATCAATTTAAATAACCGAAAGTTTCTAAAAGCCATTAGTTTTGGAGATTAAGTCCCCTACAGCATCATGATTGAGGAGTTGGAATCCAAATTTTTTATAGAACAGGGTCGCAATGTTTCTTTATCGATTAAAAAAAAAATTACGCAAATCGGTTCAGAAATCTCGGAGATATCGGTGTACATAGGTAGAAAAACACAACTCCTCCTTTTTTGAAAGTCGGTTAAAAAAGTAGCCTATGTTACTCCCTGGTTAATTCTCTACTTGTATGTGAAGGTCCCGTCAAAATCGGTTCAGCCGTTCCGAAGATTAGCCCGTTCAAACAGACAGACAGACAGACAGACAGACAGACAAAAATTTTAAAAACGTGTGATTCGGTTATGGTAGCGTTCAAATAACCATATGAGCTTAATATGAGGTAGTTATTTCGATATTACAGACAGACACTTCAATTTTATTTATTAGTATAGATAAACCGGAATATCCGTTATAATATCCGGTATAATCCGTTGCACTCGGCTCTTTTTAACCCCCGACGCAAAAACGACGGGGTGTTATAAGTTTGACGTATCTGTGTGTGTGTGTCGTCTGTTCCCCTGTGGCGCTCAAACGGGTGGACCGATTTGAATGCGGTTTTTTTTGTTTGAAAGGCGAATTAGTCTAGTGTTGTAAGCATTATATATTACACTAGATGATGCCCACGGCTTCGCCCGTGTGGATTTAGGTTTTTAAAAATCCCGTGGGAACTTTTGATTTTCCAGAACAAAAAGTAGCTTATCTGTCGAAACCCGTCCCCAAAACGGAAAAATCCCGTGGGATCCCCACGATTTCGGAACACAATTTCTTACAGCATCAGGGTTGAGGAGTTGGATATGTACCTACTCGAGTTCATTCAACGATAAAGTCTTTAATTTGTACCCCCAGTATCAATTTAAATAACCAAAAGTTTCTAAACCCCATTAGTTTTGGGGATTAGGTCCCCTACAGCATCAGGATTGAGGAGTTGGAATCCAATTTTTTTATAGAACAGGGTCGCAACGTTTCTCTATCGATTAAAAAAAAAATTACGCAAATCGGTTCAGAAATCTCGGAGATATCGGTGTACATAGGTAGAAAAACACAACTCCTCCTTTTTTGAAAGTCGGTTAAAAAAGTAGCCTATGTTACTCCCTGGTTAATTCTCTACTTGTATGTGAAGGTCCCGTCAAAATCGGTTCAGCCGTTCCGAAGATTAGCCCGTTCAAACAGACAGACAGACAGACAGACAGACAGACAGACAGACAGACAGACAGACAGACAGACAAAAATTTTAAAAACGTGTGATTCGGTTATGGTAGCGTTCAAATAACCATATGAGCTTAATATGAGGTAGTTATTTCGATATTACAGACAGACACTTCAATTTTATTTATTACTCTAGCGGCACGCTATGATGGCCGGTTTGACGTTTGTCCGCTCATGAAGTTCCGTATTAATTGATAACGACTTTGAAGGAAATAATTGTATTACTTTATTGACGATAGTGATGTGCAGAGATTCATAAATTTTATCGAATGTAGTTTTAGGTTTAGGACTCAAAATTTATTTATTAAATTGATTTCTTAAATGTATACAAGTGTAGAAAAATCAGTTTGCACCATTTAAGGGGTGAATGTACTTGTGAATATGAACAATTTTCACTATGTGGACAAACCTCTGAAATCGCAAAAAAATATCAATAAATTTTTAAAAATGGAATCTAATACGATCGTCACATAGGATCGCTGGCTAGCACAACTACTACCTCCGGCAAACTCGCGTCAATGCTCAATGCAAAACAAAGCAGTTTCGAATTGACGTTGCTTCGAAAAGTATAAACTGTCAGTGCAATGCGATTGTGATATAGTTTTGACCTGGCTTTGGATTTCAAATATTGATACTGCATTACTGTTGACCCTTGCTCGTTAATTTGGACTCTGTTCAAGCCCTTTGTTGTGGATTTCGTCGATATGACCGAACGTACGCAGAGAACTGTTCTAAATAGTCAGACACGTGAGTTCGTAATACGCCTTCGTAACTATTTCGATCGTGAAGCTCAAAATGGAGGGCCAATTTTACCTATAACGTCAGTGGTTGAACGCGTAGCTGATGCGCTTAATATTGGACAACGAACTGTTAGACGGATAACTAAAAAAAAATATGGCGAGACTGGCACAGAAGAAAATAAACTTCACACACCAAAAAAGAGAAAACGAGCAAAACCAGTCGTAGGCATCGATAGCTTTGATGCCGATGCTATCCGAAGACATGTTTACGGCTACTATTTACAGAAGGAGTATCCAACAAGAAAAAAGTTGGTGCATTCACTGAAGGAAGCTGGATTATTCTTCGGTGGGGAAAGTTCTTTAACGAAGATTTTGAAGACCATTGGATTTCGATACAAAAAATGTAACAAACGCAAAATATTGATGGAAAGATTTGATATAGCGATGGCAAGGTATACTTTTTTACGGCAAGTGAAAGAAATCAAAAATTGGCAAAATGTTGTGTTCTTGGATGAAACATGGCTTAATGCTAACCATACTGTAGGCCGTTCTTGGAACGATGACACAGCAGCATCTACTTCCAAAGTTCCTGTAGGAAAAGGATCGCGACTTATAATTTGTCACGCCGGAACCATCAACGGGTTTGTCGAAGGTTCTCTCATGGCTTTTGCGTCAAAAACCACTGGAGACTATCATGAAGACATGAAAAGTTTACTGAATGGTTTACCTCAATGTTGTGTAGCCTCCCTGAACCATCTATTATAATTATGGACAACGCCCCATACCACTCGATGCAAATTGACAAGCCACCTGCCCAATCCCAAAAGAAAGCTGATATCGTCGCATGGCTTCGTAAAAATGGCGTAGATGCAAACATGAATATGTTAAAAGCGGAATTAGTACGTCTTTTAAAAGAAAACAAACCAACCAAGATCCGATACGTCATTGACGAAATAGCATTA
Source organism: Melanargia galathea (assembly GCA_920104075.1). Classification (NCBI taxonomy): domain Eukaryota; kingdom Metazoa; phylum Arthropoda; class Insecta; order Lepidoptera; family Nymphalidae; genus Melanargia; species Melanargia galathea. The sequence goes on along the minus strand of OV049874.1, from coordinate 11,298,018 downwards.
GAACATGGGCACAGAGTTATACGGTTACCGCCTTACCATTGTGAGTATAATGCGATTGAGTTGGTGTGGGCTCAAATTAAGGGATATGCTGCAAGACACAATACAGAACCCCCATTTACCACAAAAAAAATGCTAAAATTATTAGAAGAAGCTTGTGAACATGTGACTAAAGGAGACTGGGAAAAGGTTGTGAATAGAACTGTTAAATTAATAAGGGAAGATTATGAAAGAGATGTGAAAATAGATAATATTATAGAAAACGAACATATAATTATTAATGTATGTGATGATAGCAGTGACGACAGTGAAAATAGTAGTATGGACGAATCTGATTAATTATGGCCTTTTGTGGCACCTTTTTTGGTATCTTTTGTATTCATATGTTTCTTGTGTGCATATAAAGTATGTATATTCATTTTCGTTCAAATATTCAGTTCGTTCAAATAAATTAAATAAACATATACATTTTTGTTTTATTAAACCTATTTAATCAGGTACAAAAACAAAACTTAATTGTTTTTTGTTCGAGAATAAATTGACATTCCACATCACTATTGTAATGTGTCAAACCGGCCATCATAGCGTGCCGCTAGTGTAGTATAGATTATCTTAGGTTGTTAGCTATGTTTGATGAAAATCGATCCAAGATGGCCGCCGCTACAAAATGACGGATTGCATATTTTTTCACAACACCCATAATATGGGATCAAATCATTGAGATCAAATGAAAGGGCTTGACTATATAGTAGAATAGCACTATGCAAATCCAAGATGGCCGCCGCCACAAAATAGCGAATGTCGGGGGTTTTTTAAATTTTCAATTTATACTTGTTTCGAGATGTGTAATGTTCATGCTGCGGTCTCCTTGGTAATTACTGCGTTGCTCTAGGGTACGTGACCACGAGGCGAAGCCGAGCCGCGCCTCAGCACAGGCAGATGATTACGTCATCATTGACGATCTCCGTGGCGCAGTGGTCTTATAAGTAGATCCCGAGTTCGATTCTGGGTAGACCGGTAATGGCAATTTGGAATAATTTCTAAATTGTCTCTGGTATTGTTGGAGGCTTCAGCCGTGGTTAGTTACCACTACAGGCAAAGCCGTGCCGCTGAGCGATTTAGCGTTCCGGTACGTTAAAAAAAGCCTTTCCAAGTTAGCCCGCTTCCACCTTAGATTGCATCGACAATTACCATCAGGTGATATCGCAGTCAACAAAAAAAAAACTTGTAAAAAAATCAAGAATGTGATTGGCCCGCTGAGCACATCTCCGCTCTCCTCTACCTTAGTGGATAGGCACCCTTACACGTTTTTTTCTCAATGAATTAAGTTTCAAAGGTTCTCTCTTGTAAACATTAAAAAACAAACAACAATCTGATAAAAGAATCTTTATTTTTTTTCCTTCACAAAATAAACCGTCGGTGAATTGAGCATTTTCAGTTAAAAAGAGATATGGTTTCTACATTTAAACAATTTTTATAAAATGACACCAAAACAGGAATTTCAAATCATACCCACAATTCGCAATAATATGTTTAGTATCTATAGGCGGTAACATATTTACAGGTATAATATAATCCGTGAATGTTACATAATAATAATTGTAGAATTTACACGACATGCAACATTAATTTTTTACATATTATTATTACAAAAATCTTCACAATTAGGCGTGAAAAACTATTGTTAAACACTGTAAAAATACATGTCAGTACATACAATAAAACATTGCTACCAAATGAATTTTTAAATGTAAGTAGTTCATACATGATCTCGTTTTATGTATTATGTGTTGACTAGACAAATACATATAAATGGAGTATGTTACTAGGTATGCTTTCGCTTGAAACTTCCCACAGAAGAGCTTATATTATGTATACAAATACCCTAGTTCCGTTTTCATTAAAAAATACCAAGTAGTTATGATTTTACCTTTGATCACAATAATGAGATGCCCAATCATTTTCTTGTATTGTAAAATCCAAGTAAATGTTTGTCCACGTTTATTTCAAAATGTCTAAAAATGTGACCTATCGAAACAATTTTTTCATAGATTTTTTATTTTCAATAAAGAATAGGGAAAAAACAAAAATTAGTAAACATTCCCCATTTATATGGAAAGTTATAAAACTTTGTTTTAAAACCAATATGTTCTACTATATACATCTTCTACTATATAAAAATAAGTCGGGTTTTCCTTCCTGACGCTATAACTCCAGAACGCACGAACCGATTTCCACGGTTTTGCATTCGTTGGAAAGGTCTTGGGCTCCGTGAGATTTATAGCAAAGAAAAACACGCGAACGAAGTCGCGGGGGTAAGCTAGTGGAATATAAATATTGAATAGATATAAACTTGACATAAGGCAATGGTCACTAATATTGTTGCATGCATGCATTTACAGATCAATAACAGAATACTTAGTTGTTTTGGAACAATCCTACTAATATTATAAATGTGAAAGTGTGGATGAATGGATGAATGGATGTTTGTAACAAACATCTATAATGTCGCAACTACTGAACAGATTTGGCTGAAATTTTGAATGGAGATAGATAATGCCCTGACTTAACATATAGCTTTTTATCCCGGAAAAATATTCCTGTGGGACTTAAATAGGTATAGACTTCCAAAAACGCGATAGATGGCGCTGACTGTTCTTAGGTAAATCACGCTCACATAGCACATTATTACAATAGTTGCATGCCAGATGCTTGCGATGCGTTTGCACTTTTTATCCTGGAAAAATCCACAGTTCCCGCGGGATTTTGAAAAAACCCAATTCAACAGCTACAGCTATAGGTAGATCACTATAGCAAACTACCTTGAAAGTAAGTATAAAGGTTGGAAAAGGGAGCGGGAACGCGAACCAGAAATTCACGATTCCCTCAGGATTTGTGAAAAACCGAAATTCACGCGAGCGAAGCCGCGGGCAAAAGCTAGTGACAAATAAAATAAAGACACATTGTGTAAATATTACACTGCGCTTAAACTGGCTACACATTCAACATTTATTTATTTATTAATTCACTATCTTTATGTTACCTCAATTCGATAGTGTACTATACTAACATATTGTTTTATTTAAGCTCTGATCTCACTATACTTTAAGATCCTGAGTAGTTTATTTAACTGTCTTGCAGTATAAGTAGTCATGTATCCAAGAGATACTTTATGAAGGAAAAATAATGAAGTATTTATTGCTGGCATATTGTCTAGTATAAAGAGCATTGATTTGAATGATTACTTACCTCAATGAGAATGGAAACAAAAGGTCGAAATGAAAGTTGGTTCATTGATAACCCGAAAAGAAAAGTTCCATGTTAACTTTTCTCAATTAATAGTTGTGATAAAAAATAAAGAAGTCAGTCACTATAGTAGTAGTATATAGTAAGGGCGAACAGTGATGAATCTGTACCACAGATCTCAGGCGGTACTACGTTTGTGTTTTACATTTAAGTATGATATCTTAAAACTTGAATTTTGTGCTTAATGGTCATAATATGGGAGACACTAAACATTATCGGCGTCGCTGCAGCGAGCTGCCGACCGGTGTATAATTTACTGTGATAGATTCGGATATCGAATGCCCCTATTAGTATTCCTGTATTCCTGTTTGAATGATAAAGTTTCCCCTCGCGCATCGGATCGGCCGCGAGCTGCGGCGTGTCCCCGCGGGTGTGTGCGGAGTGCGGCGAGCGGCGGTCGCGCGTCGGCGTCTCGTCAGGACCGTGGCGTCTCCCCGGGGGAGCGAGTCGGTGCGCGGCGCCGGCCTCAGTACTGCGCGCGCGCGCGGAACCCGCCCTGGTACGTGGAGTCCTGCGACAGCAGCCCGTCCGGCTGCGACGGGCAGTCGGGCGCCGCCGACTCCTGGCTGAAGTCGGGCTGCGACGCGCCCTGCGACAGCGACAGCGGCGGCTGCTGCGACAGCGGCTCCTGCGACAGGCGCGGCGGGCGGCGGCGGGCGCGCGCGGCGCCGTCGAGCGCGCGCGGCGCCGCGCGGTGCGCCGCGAACGCGGCGGCGGGCACGGGCGCGTGCGGCGCGGCGCCGCGCTCGGGGCCCACGTAGGCGAGCGGGTCGCGCGGCGGCCGCGCGCGGTCGTACACGGAGCCGGGCACCATGGCCTCGCGCGCGTCGAACATGGACGTGGACATGAAGTGCGAGCCGGGGTTGTGCGCGTTCACCAGCTTCTTGGGCTTGGCGAACTGGATCGCGGACTCCTTCAGGTTGGACAGCGGGCCCTCGGTGAGCACGCGCCGCTCCTTGTAGAAGGCGAGCAGGTGGTTCCACAGCGGCTGCTTGCTGAGCACCTTGGGGTTGCCGACGACGATCAGCCCGTACTTGGCGCGGGTGAGCGCCACGTTCAGGCGGCGCGGGTCGCTCAGGAACCCGATGCCCTGGTGCTCGTTGGAGCGCACGCAGGACATGATGATGATGTCCTTCTCCCTGCCCTGGAAGGCGTCGACGCTGGCCACCTCGATCTCCTGGTAGAGCTTGGCGTGCAGGCTGCCCTGGTACTGCATGTGCTGCACGAGGTAGGAGCGCTGGCCCTCGTACGGAGTGATGATGCCGATCTGTTCGGGGCGCACGCCGGCCTTCAGGAAGCGCGTGGTGAGCTTCTCGACGTTGGCGGCCTCCGTCCGGTTCAGGTAGGACGTGCCCGAGCCCGCGATCTCCTCCTGGCCCTGCGTGACGTAGAAGAACATCGGGCGGTCGGGGCGCGGCCAGGGGAAGTCGACGCGGGGCAGGCGGCGCTCCTCGGCGCTCACGCCGTTCTGCAGCGAGCCCTCGTAGAAGAAGTCGGAGGGGAAGCGCGACAGCTCGGGGTGCATGCGGTACTGCACCTCGAGGCGGAAGGGGCGGATGCCGAGCACGACGAGCCGCTCGAACAGGCTCTGGCTGAGGCCGGCCTTGGCGGCCTTCTTGCACATGACGACGGGCCCCAGCTGGCAGTGGTCGCCCACGAGGATGAGCTGGCGCGCGCCCAGCACCACGGGCACCATGCACTCGGGCTCGGTGGACTGCATGCCCTCGTCGATGAGGATGGACTGGAAGCGCATGCGCGCCACGCGCGGGTCGCCGGCGCCCACGCACGTGGCGCACACCACGTCGGCCGCGTCCAGCAGGCGGCGCTCGGCGGCGCGGCGCAGCGCGCGGTAGCGGCGCTCGTCGGCGGCGGACAGCTCGCCCGCCTCCTCCTTGAGGCGCGTGAGCTTGCGCAGCTCGCAGTCGGCCGAGCCGAGCGCGCGCGCCTGCTCGTGCAGCGCCAGGAAGGACACGGACGACTCCATGGCCTCGCGCGACTTGGCGCACAGCCGCACCACCTTCAGCCCCGTGCGGTGGATCTTCTCCGTGAGCTGGTCCACGGCCGTGTTGGAGGGCGCGCACACCAGCACCGGCCCGCCGCTCTGCCGCACCAGCTGGTACACGATCGTCGCGGACGTCACCGTCTTGCCCGTGCCCGGCGGCCCTTGGATCAGCGACAAGGGACGCTGCAGGGCGTGCTTCACGGCGTACACCTGGAAAATAATATAATCGAATTTTCTTTGAAAAAAAAAACTATCAAAATTGAGAAAAGCTTTCAGGATTTAAAACAACAAAATGCTTAAAAGTAATAGTAATCTGTGACTCAGTAATAATTTCGATGGCTGCAGGTGCAAAAGATCATGTTCATCAAAATTGTTTGAAAGAAAAAAAAAAATTAATAAATAAATCAAATAGATAATGTAGTGACCTGCGATCTGTTGAGGTCGGGCAGGTCGGGCGCGCTGAAGTGCTTGGGCAGGTGCACGCGGAACAGCACCTCGTCCACCTCGTGGCCCAGCAGCCGCCGGTAGATGTAGCCCGACACCGACGACTCGTCCACCGCGAACTTGCGCAGCGCCAGCTGCATCCTGCGCGTACCACACAACACACACAGTCAATTCCATTCCAAACTAGACATTTCTTATCAAGGGAAAACAATTTTAAAGTATTTAAATCTACATGAATAAAAATCAATATTTGTCTGTATGTTCTCTAGATGCGTTTAAATAAAAACTGCCACACTTCTTCCAGGATAGCCCGCTTCCATCTTAGACCATCTTAGAACTTGTAGAAGGATTAAAAAAGAGCAATACCTGTCAAAAGAGGTGCTCTTCCAAATGAAGTCCACCACGAAGTTGGAGGTGCAGTCGAGGGGCGCGCCGGCGCCGCTCTTCAGCTCGAGCCCGACGTCGTCGCCGTAGTTGTCGGGCACCTTGATCACGTGGCCGACGCCCGACCACGCTTTGTGCAGTTCACCCACATATCTACAAGTAAATATCATCATCATCATGATCAACCCTTTACCGGTCCACTACAGAGCACGGGCTCCCTTCTCCTCTCAGAGTAAGAAGGGTTTAGGCTGTAGATCACTGTGTGGCCAACTGTGGAATGGTAGACTTCACACTCCTTTGAGAACAGTAGAACTTTCAGGTACGCAGGTTTCCTAACGATTCCTCACTGTTAAAGCTAGTGTATATAATAACTTTGAAAAGTTGAGGTGCCTTGACTCAATACAATATATTGTGCGTTAATTTAATTACTAATTGATGCCCGCGACTCCGCGTTGATTTGGGGTTTTAAATTGAATTTCTTATTTAATATTCGGTTTTGGCTCAAAATGCTACTAGACCAAACATCTAAATTTCAGGTCTGTACCTCATTCCATTTATTAATTAGAGATCTGTGTTAAACAGACAGACACAGACAGTGGGATGACACCTCTGTAAATGCCCTTTGGGTAAGGAACCCTAAAATTAAATGTGGGCTACAAAACTAATTTAAATACCCATTGAACTCACCTCAGTCTTAACTCATCTCCATGCATAAGTTTCATGTCGCTATCAGTCTTGGCGAGTGTGAAGTAGGCTATAGTTTTCTTGTTGAGGCCCACGTCCCAGCGCACTTCGATACCTTCCTGAGTTTGAGACTCCTTGAGTCTTTTGTCATAGTCCGCCTCCAATTTGACGAGTGGACCAAATATATTCTGGTATTGGTATCCATCTTCATATCTGAAAAGTTAAACAATTGAAAGGTTGGAAGATGCGGCTAAGCAAAAGATTTTGTTGACAGAACAATATCAATAAATTTTAAATTTTAAACTAGCTTTTCCTGTCAGATTTCATCTGCAGATTGCACAATTTAGGGTAGACCTGACCAGTCCCTGTCATGGGGGAATTTCTAAAATCCAGCCTTATTTCTTGTCTACATTATAAAGGGAATCTCTGTACAAATCAGCTTACTAGGTCCAAGGGGTTGGGGCTGGTTGTTGATGAGTCAGGACTTTTCATATTTGTGAAGATAGAAAGATATAACTTAAACTGCTTTGGGGCGCAGGTTCGCCATTTGGCCCAAAGCACATTAAGCTGTAACTAGGCGTGAAACATATTGCACCCCTAGATCAAAACTGTTTCAACAGATAAATCGGTACAAAACTTGATCATCAAAACTGTTGCAATTTGAATTATGTCTCTTCAATTTCCCTACAAAACTGTATCAACTCTAAATAATATTGTTTTTTTTTTAACAATTTCAATAACCAAAACCGTTGCAACTCAAAAAAATACACTTTAGATCACACCTCTCCGATCGGACGACGAAGCACAACTGGAAATGATGCGGAATGGGGCGAATGAGTCTATTCAGCAATAGTGACTTCTTACGCCATCTAGGAAACACTAGTGGACGTAAAATTACGAAAGTTTTATCCTCTTATAGGTAATCGAATCAGGAATCCGAAAATGGGATTATCTCAAAAAGTGAGTATTTAGAGTTGAAACAGGTTTGATCTAGGGGTGCAATATATAAATAAAAATTTCACCTCAAAAGAACTTGGTGAGGCTCTTCGTCCACACCGGGCTTCTCCAAATCTTGAAATGTAGCATCGACATTGTCACGCCAAAGCTCTTCCAGGCGGCCAATCTGCTGAGGCGTCACCTGAAGTGATAAATACAAAATTCAGTCATGTTACAGTGCTAATTCTATTTCATGATAATTCTATGTTATATTGCTACTTCGATTTCACACAACTAACTAAACTAAATCAACAGGCCTAAAATACTTTTCACATTAGCATGGGAAGGATTACATATGTGGATATATATATGGACTTGTCTATTTAGTGTAATTTGTGTACATTAGAATTACGATTAAAATTAATAACCAAAAATGTGCAAATCGACGATTTATCAAGATATGCATGTAACTAACTAAAAATTCAGATTGCAATCTGTTTTACCAATCTGTCCATGCTGTGTATATGTTTCATGAGTGTACATTGCACTGTTTAGTAGTAAGAGCAAGCAAGCAAATGTGCTTGTGAATTGTTTGTATACGATAAGATAACGGAAACATTTGTCCACAACGGTTCACTGTTTTTTATGCAAGTTTAGGTGTGAGACCTAAGACTAGAATAATTGAATACATCATAGCATACCTGTCTGGCTCTCATTTGCTCAGCCTCCGAAGGAACTTTTACAAGCCACGACAAGAAAGCACGATCCGCTGGAAATTAAGATAATCAATTAATTAAAAAAAAAATAGTAACAAATATCTAAGAATATTTTCTGAGGAAATGCAAAGTACCAAAATGGGTTTAGTAATTTTTGAGAAAATGGTAACAGTCATATGCACAAATACAATTCCATTCATTTTCATTACAAAATAAAAAGAAAGCTTACCAATTAAAGGCTTCCATTGCTCTTGATCCCAGTTCATATCTTTCAAGGAACTTTGTGCAGCACATGGCTGGCTGAAATCACAACATAATAAAATTACCGATAACTATTTCAAATTCTTTGCACAAGTAAAGATTAAAATTGACTTGATTTAAGGGTTAAAACTGCAAAATTATATTGCACAGAGCGGATATGTTTAATTGTTAAAGACAAATTTTACAGTCTTCAAGCAAAACTTCAATCTTATAACTTTATTGGGATTCTTAAAAAAATAAATTCTTTAACTTACCGACAAAGAAGTACACTTACCGACAAAGAAGTACAACAACTGAATCAGCTTTTGCAGGAATAAATCCCAGAACAAATACATTGCGAGCCCCACAAGAATAGCATTCGAGCAAGGTCTCTCCCAGTGGCCCATCACGGTGTAACGCTGCTTCCTTGTGCTTGGCCCTTACCAGGTGATTAATGATATGGGAGCCGGAGGTGTTGCCTCGTCCATTGCAAAACCTGTAGATATGGAACAATAATGTTATGTTGTGTTTTATTTACTTTTTTAATTTATTATATATACACCACTTAGATGGATGCTATTGTAAGCTATAATCCACTTGTGGTACTTAAAGTACTTTTTGTAGACTTCCCTGGTGCAATGGTGAGGGTTGTGGTCTTAAAAGTGGGAGATCTTAGGTTTGATTCTCATCCGGGGCAATTTTTTGGAAATATAAAATTTCTAAATTGTCTGGCAGGCAAAGGAGTACTGCAGAGCGATTTAGTAGTTTTCCAAAACTATGCCACTAGAAGTTGATTGCCTGATTAGCCTACTTCTATCTTGGACAGCATTGTCACTTACCATCAGGTGAGATTGCAGTCAACGGCTAACTTGTAAATGAATAAAAAAGGCACTAAAACATATTATATTCTTAAATGCCACACAGCAGTTGTATATTACATGAACAAATTGATTGAGAATGCTATTGTAATAGTATCTTCTAATATGAAAAAGAAAAGTAAATAGACATAGGTTGATCTACTTTGGAGAACATGGTATATTTTTGCCATTTTCAATTTATTGTGTTTATCATATTGTAGGTGGCAAAGTTTGGTGCTACAGCCATTGGATGTTACAAGGTGTCAATGTAACTCAATAAAATACTTTCACTAAACATGTTTCCTTATTTTAATGCAGTATTTTTATTTAAAAAATTGCATTGTTTAACAAATAAAAAGAAGCTTGCACTAAATGAAAACTTGTACCTTGGCAGTTGGCTTTACATTCAAATCGTTGTAACAACTTTGTGTAGGTATACTTATCTAATTAATACTCCTTTTGATTGGTCTTTAATAGTTATTTATGCAACTGTTGTATAATAAGGGGTGTTAAAACATGACTGTGGGTTTATTAGTTGAATGGTGATAATAGTATCACATGGGTGTTTTAATACCTAATTATAATTAGGTATTAAAACACCCATGTGATACTATTATTACATATTGATAATTATCAACAGTTGCATACAATACTAGAAGGTGCAGCCACTCTACACCCATGCTTTAAATCCTCTATAAAATATTCTGAAACAGTTAGCTTATTGCCAACATTAAAACACCCAATGTCCTAAATCCTAATAACCATAATATCATCTAAAGGAGTGTTATCATGAAATTCAGTACAACATTATATCATCAGTTTTCATAACATTATGGATGATATTATGGTTACTAGGACTGTCTGTTTTAATGTTAGCAGTAAGCTAACTGTTTCAGAATCTTTTAAAGAGGACTCATAATAATATAATAGGTGTAGATAAAGTTTTATATGCAACTGTTGATAATTAGGTATAAAAACACTCATGTGATACTGTTATCACACTCTGCTTCGCCTCATGACCCACCCACATTTATGTTTTAATACCCCTTATTATACAACAGTTGCATAAACAACTATTATATCATCATCATTTACCTATGCTTAACATGTTACATTGAAAATTACACAATAATTTAGAAGACGTAATAAACTTCTAAAGCCTTATCAATTTGAAGTAGTATTTCCCTATTTTAAATACATATGGTGTGTAAACTTATTAGACTTTCAAATATATGCAAATGGACTTACCACTTATTACAGATATTGCACATAACGACCGTGGCGGGATCGTGGATGCCGCAGTACTTGCACGCATGGTCAGGCAGCTCCTTGCTGCTATACAAAGCCTCATCCTCTTCTTCAAATTGTAACTCCGCTATAGCATTGGCGACACTCGAAACTTTCGAACTTAGGTCCGTCCGCCCTAGACCATTCACCTAAAATATGATAACTGATAAGGTTAAAATCCAAAACGTTTACAGTTCTAATTAGGTTATGCAAACAAAATGTAAACCTGGTTGGATGTTGTTAAGCCATGATCGAGCTGCGATGCAGGCGTTTGGCTCTGGGACGGGATAGTGAAATCGGTAAACTCAAACTCAGACCCCTGGGTGTCAGCACCAATCAGATCAGCCTCTTCAGTCTCCAGGAACGTAAGAGTTTGAGAGCTGGGGCCGTACGCGTCGACACTCATCGTGACGCAATTGTATATTTACGGTGAACTTAACAATGAATATAGATCAAAAAGCAAATAGCACTGAACATCAAATGACAATCCCATAACAATCGAACACGAATAGAACGATTCTTAAGAACGATGTTGATGATTAAGAAAAATCGCCATGTTAGCACATGGTTTGTTTCCGTTTACATCACTTTTCAACATAATTTTAATTTTATTGAATGATTATTGGCAAATTCAGAAAATGAATGTCATGCGAACCAATTAAAATTCGCCCTTAATTACTTCCACCAATGACGTGTTAGACACAGACCAATAACATTGTGTTAGCGACAGAGACCAAAGATTATGTAAACACCTAACAATAAGATAAAGAAAGATCGACCAGAATCTCATGAAAAATAGGGAAATTAAATTTTGTAGTAAGCAACACTAGGTTAACTCGGCTGCCCTAGTGATAAACAAAGTAATTACATTCAGAACACCTTACCTGGGATCGTTTCACGAAACGAAAAATCAAGCAACTGCATTTTAAATACAAAAACAAAGTAATCAACATCCAATTACTTTGTTTTTGTGTTGTGCTTGTTGTTTACTTGGTTTTTGCATTTATATTCCGGGTTAGTAAGTGCAGTTACTTTGTTTGGGCAATTTAAATTTCAGTAAACGGTTCAAGTTATTTGAAATATTAAACTGTGGTAAAAAACTACTCGACATAAAACTTTTGTTAATGCAAAAAATCAATTTCACAAAAAATGTCAGTTACTTTGTTTATCGCTAGGGCAGCCGTAGTGTTGCTAACCTTGGAATTTCATTTCCCTATTTTACATGAGATTCTGGTCGATCTATACCCGTATTACTAATTCTCTGGAATTCTGACGTTTCATAATGTTACCAGAGATAAAACAATTCCCACAAAAAAGATAAAAAATTCAAAACTTATACAAATACAAATCAACTGCCGCATGTAGATATGACAAATGCCTGACAGACACTTCATGGTGATAATGTCATTCGACATCCATTTTTTAATAATTTTTTTCAATGTGCTTCTTTTGTTTTCTGTTGCAAAGTGCACACTGACAAAGTACTAGTTTGCATTTGTTTCTATTTTGTTTTCACATTCTTTTTTTCTATTTTAAGGCGAAACGAGTAATATTATTACACGGCATATGGCTTTTTATGATGACAGGGAATTAAAGTAGTTTGGGGTAAAATCGTACTTCATACATGTTAACCCTGTTTTCCATACAAATAACTCACATAGAGATAATAATAATAAATAGAGTTGGCATAATGTCCTATAGAAATTAGTGGATCGGAAAATAGCTCAAGCTTATCAAAATTTTCATAAGTGTGAAAGAGACAACATTACATTTTTGACATCATAATAAAACAGTTTTTCAGTTTGCGGCAGACTCGTGACTTACGATGGCCTCCCTAAAATGTATACATGAACACTCACACACGCACAACTTGAGACATCACAATGAACACGGGCCATTTTATGTCTTCGGATTGTGCGTGTGTGAGTGTATTTTTGGCACGTTTTTAAGGTAGGTATTCCAACTCTATTTATTATTATTATCTCTATGTAATGGGTGCATATTATCTATGCCACGCAACTCGCAAGCAGTGTGACCATTTGTGGCAGATTTCTGCCATTTGGGCAGATTTGGCTCCTAAATTTTAACTCTGGCAGAATATGCTGACGATTTAAGAAAGTGGCAGAATGTGGCAGATTTCAAGGGAATCCTTATTATTTTTTACATAAAAAGAGAAAACTCATGGTTATATGTCTATTTAATAAATTTTAATATGATTTAGTGAGTATGTTTGAGATTATTATTTTTTTCCTTTCTTGGAGCTATTCTTAAAGGCTTCAGAATTCCAAGGCCCATTAGAAAAATTACAAAATTCAAATTTTTCGATTTTTTATTAAAAATTTTCGTAGTCAAAATTAAAAGCTTTAATTAATCATCGAAAAATATCATGGCTTTTTGTGACAGTAAGTAGAATGAGAAAAAATTTGTATATCAGCTAAAAATTTATTTGTTTATAACAAATTGTTTATTATTATAAAATGAAAATCAAATAAAACGTTTTTTTATACGAAAAAAAAAAACAAATAATGATTTCTAATAATAAGTGGTATAAAATGATTAGTAAAAAATCTCAAAATCAACTTGCAATGTTCTTGTTCAAGCAGCAAAAACTCATTAATTAACTATTGCATAACTAATTGAAAAATTATGATTAAAAAAATTCCCACGGATTGTTGTTCATTTAAAGCCCTTGAATTTTTTCATTTCTTAAATTTTATATTTAATAATATGTATAAATAACAATTGATAATGATAAAGTGTCTGAAGTAGGCGTGGCTCGTGCAAGCCAGAGCACCCGTTTTCGGACGTATTTACATCCCTCTGGGAACATAAGTATTAGTCCTTCAGTTTCGGGAGTTAAGACTTTTTAAGGAAACCTCTTCTTTTATTTAGTTTCTTATTTCTAGATTGGAATAATCGCAATTAGTTTTTAAGATATTTGCAAAAAAACTAAACCCTCCTTTTTTTAGTTAATTGTTTATAACTTTTGTAATTTTTGTTAGCGGAACTTGACTTTTTTCAAAAATTATTCATGATATTCCGAATCGAACGACACCTCGTTCATATTTTTCCGAGATTCCTGAAAAAAGTTGGCCTGAATAGCACTCGTTGACTAGACTACTAGTCCCCATCTGAAGTAATAATACTTTTGGATGGCATATTTTTGGCATTTTCAAGAATCGAGTTGGCAGATTTTGGCAGATTTTTTTGCCAGTCCCGGGCAGATTCGGCACTTTTGAGATGGTCACACTGCTCGCAAGTAATCCAGTGAGCATTAATCTGTTCTAGTGAGTGGCGCGGGTAGTTTAAATGTATGAGATTTCACATACATTTCAGATGCCTTGCCAACTTGTCCGGACTCCGGTTACTTGTATATTAAGCTATATATTTTAGTTATTATATTTCATTTGTAAAATTGTACTACTACGTACTCTTTAGTACCTACTGTCTAGCGACCTATATAGTAAAGAAGTCAAGCAGTAGGTATGCTAAGTATATGAATAGCTTTCGTATTTTTCATTCTGACTTATTATGGTTCCGTACCAACTACCAAAATGGTAAAAAACAAATCCTTGGTGCGAAATATGTCATGCGACCGTCTGTCATGGCTTTTATCAGGCTTTAGTTCCTGGATTTTACCTCTTACTATAGTAATACTAACTTTATGGCTCCTACTGATTTAGTACACGTGGCAAAAGTAGGTAACTACTTCGACAAAAATAGCGAAATCATAAAGTCGACTCAGTGTTCTCGACGTGTCAGTTAAAGCTTCGTTAAATAATAATAATTAATTATTGGTTCGTTTTTCTGGTTATTCTATTATGGATATTGATGCAAAGTACACAATCTCTAAACTAAAGTGATTATCAGCTATCATACGTACGTAGACCGTACTGCTTGTACAGTAAATGGCACTATACTTTTCCGCAAGGTAAAATGTAGCATAACTTGAGGAAAAGGATAAATACTTACTTAGTGAAAAAGATAGCACTATATTTAGACTTGTCAATTTAGTTTAGTAAAAATATGTGTACAACAGAATTAATAGAAGATATACATAATTATTAATGATTAATTATATCTATACTTTAATTAATATTATAAAGCCGAAAAGTTTGTTTGTTTGAGCGCGCTAATCTCAAGAACTACTGGACCGATTTCAAAAATTCTTTCACCGTTGGATATGTACGTGATCCTTGAGTGCTATAGGCTATATATTATGTACCATGGGCGAAGCCGGGGCGGACCGCTAGTTATGTATATTTAAGGTGCCTATCGCCTATAACAATACTATTAGCAATGACCTTTTATCTTTATATTGCTGACATACCTAAGCATATTGCTACGATAGGCGGATTGCCTAAATAACAAGGTTATTGAACTAAATAACATTAATTAATAATACGGTAATTTTTAAAACCTGACCAGAAAACACAGCTTACCTGTTAGTAAACCGCCGTATCGAAGTGATATCGCGGAAGGCATTAGGCACATAATATGAAAAATGAAATAAAATAGCGATTTCCCTTTTCCCGATCGCGGCTACTGGGGCAGTTCTCTTGACGGCTCGGCTATTTTCGTTCTATTCGAAAAGTTGGCACTGATTTTTGAATATCGACTGTTGGGTCGTATCAGAGGCGTCTCTAGCCCATGTAGCGCCCGTGTGCAATCATTACCTTAGCGCCCCCTAGTAAGCACGCGTGCAAATGGAATCATCATCATCATCATCTTGCATGATTTCATTCATTCTTTTTTTGTTAGAAAGGAGATACTTTAAAGATTACCGACTTATCTCTGAAAAGCTGGATCGATTTTGATGGGACTTTCTCTGGCGGATGTTTACATTTTTATCTACCTAAACATCCGCCAGTGAAATGTTAACAGTTTTTAGCAAGGTTGAGCTCAAAGGAGCTTAAAAATAACAATTTTCAATCCCACGGGATTTTCAAAAACCAATATCCACGCGAACGAAGTCGCGGGTTTCCGCTTGTCTCTAAATAATCCTCGTGGTCGCACGTGGCGCCTAGAGCATTCACGTCTGCGGCAGCTCCACTCCGACCTTTACTACCTCTTTACTACCGACCCAGTACCCAGGCTACCCACTTGTTTTATTCATCATCATCATCATCATGATCAACCCATTACCGGCTCACTACAGAGCACGGGTCTCTCGTCTCAGAGTGAGAAGGGTTTTGGCCATAGTCTACCACGCTGGCCAAGCGGATTGGCAGACTTCACACACCTTTGAGAACGTTATGGAGAACTCTCAGGCATGCAGGTTTCCTCACGATGTTTTCCTTCCCCGTTAAAGCAAGTGATATTTAAATAGGTACTTAATTTCTTGTTCTATTACTTTGTAATAAAATTACTTTTTCTACAAGTTCCACGAATTCGTACTCATTGATTTTATTACATAAAAATTAAAAGATATTATATAATATATTCATGGTTTTCCTTAAGCATCAGTTATCATTTAAATTTTATCCAGCTAACATACCTACCTGCTTTAGACGTTTATACTGAAATATTCATTTCCGTTTTTAGGATTCTGTACCCAAAGGGTAACAAGTATAAATTAAAAATTTAAAAAACCCCCGACATTCCCCATTTTGTGGCGGCGGCCATTTTGGATTTGCAATAATATTATTCTACTAGTCAAGCCCTTTCATTTGATACCCATATTAAGGGAGTTGTGAAAAAAAATGTAATCCGCTATTTTGTAGCGGCGGCCATCTTGGATAGATTTTCGTCAAACATAGCTAACAACACTCTCGACTAATTCACCGTTCAAACAAAAAAAACCGCATTCAAATCGGTCCACCCGTTTGAGTGCTACAGGGGAACAGACAGACACACACACACACAGACACGTAAAACTTATAACACCCCGTCGTTTTTGCGTCGGGGGTTAAAAACGGAGCCCTATTAATGTCACTCTGCTGTCTGTCTGTTCGTCTGTCCGCCGGTCACAGGTCTCTAGGTCTTAGACGAAATGAGATACAAACCTGAAATTTTGGTATTTGATCTAGAACGTTGCCCCAAAACCAAATATTGAATTACAAATTGAATTAAATTATTTTTCAGAGGGGCTCCCAGCCTCCCATACATGAAAAAGGAGCCGGAAAAAAAATATTTCTTACGCTAGCTTGTGAGGTATCATTTTTTAGAGCTCATTGAGTAAAGTACGAATAGGTAAGTACCTAACTATATATTTTTTAATTTTTTGCTTAAAAGTAAGGAAATGGGCTATCAAAGTTGTCAGTTTTAGACCATTTTTGTGACGGAGGCTATCTCAAAAAGCAAATCAGCTATAGGAATATGAACTTTCGTTATATTATGTACTTATCATCATCTCTTTCGTTATGCTCTTGTCAGAGCGGTCGTGGTCATCACTTTCCAGTCACACGCTTGACGATCCGTCTCCATTCTTCCCGGACAGCTGCTTTTCAGGAGCACACATGTAAAGGGACGTCCACTGCAGCCTTTACTTGGACCGTCCATCTCATAGGCGATCTACCGCGAGGTCTGGTTCCTTCTACTTTTCCTTGGACGACTAGACGTTCGATGGAGATATTGTCACATCTAGTTACATAACCAAAGAAAGTGAGAATTCGAGCCTGTACCTACGATGGAAGATGACGCTGCTTGATGCCGAGTTCTTCCAGAATGGACTTGTTGGTCCGGAATTGATTTCATGACACTCAACATTCTTCTCCAGCACCACATCTCGAGAACGTCTATTCTCTTCTTCTCACTTTCTCGCAAGGTCCACGTCTCCGAAACGTTAAGGAATATGGAGAATACCAGTGCTCTAACTACATGGGTTTTAGTGGCCTTGGTGATTTTACGATTTCTCCATATTTTTTGCAGCTTATCCATAGCTGATCTGGATATCGCCATGCGTCGTTTAATTTCGTCTATACATCCTCCATTGTTCGATCAACGCTCCTAAATAGACATAAGATTGCACCACTTCACAGTTCGCTATTGAGTCACTTCTGGCGAGTTATTGTTGATTCGGTCAACAATCATGACTTTCGTCTTGCTGCGGTTGATCTTGAGGCCGTATTCAAGACTTATGGATTCCATCTTTTGGAGAAGTTCTTCCATACGGCTGATACTAGTAGCGAATAGGGTGGTATCATCCGCATAACGTAAGTTGGAGATTTTTAAACTTCCGATAGCTGCTCTATCTGTCCAGTTCTCAAGAGTACGTCTCATTATCATTTCTGTGTAGATGTTGAACAGAATCGGGGAAATGATGCACCCTTGCCGAACTACCGGCACTAGAATGAAAGTTAGCCGAAAGCTTTTCGTCTGTCTTTACAGATGCAGTACCATTCTCGTATAAACGCCGAAGCAAATGAACAAGGTGTTATAGTGTGCCCATGTCCAGTAGAGTCCTCCAAAGTACAGGCCGTTTGACAGAGTCAAACGCCTTCAAGAAGTCCACGAAACATATATGTATATACTTACCGCGTTGTTGAACTCACGGGATTTCTCAATAATTTGTCGCACAATAAATATTTGCTCCCTGGTACCTTTGCCCTTGACGAAGCCTGCTTGCTCAGCATATTATGTACCATACACTGTATTTAAACAACAATTAATACTGAAAACAACAATTTATAAAGTAGATTGTAATCTGTGACCAAAACAAAAAAACATTTTTTGGGTTTTTTTTCACAATTTGTTGCTATGTCTAGCTCGGAAATGAAATATTTCTTACACCCAAAATATTATGTTGTTCATAATTATTATGTACGGAACCTTAAAAGAGCGAGGCCCGACGCGCACTTAACCGGTTTTGTTATATTTATTCAGAGATGATTTACAATCTTATACAGAACTACCTACCTTCTTAACTTTTATCTTTTTTTGTTCCTCTGAGTTTTTAAACTGGCTATTAATATTCTAAGTTCTATTTAAGCATATTCCTATTAAAACTTTACTGAGAAAAAGTGCTAAGACTATTAAAAAAGTTTTTCTTATACATTCCAAAATAATATCTGCTTACATATTATAATTTTAAA
The DNA here is from genome assembly GCA_920104075.1 of Melanargia galathea. Classification (NCBI taxonomy): domain Eukaryota; kingdom Metazoa; phylum Arthropoda; class Insecta; order Lepidoptera; family Nymphalidae; genus Melanargia; species Melanargia galathea. The sequence continues at coordinate 11,279,132 of OV049874.1, read as the reverse complement.
TGTAGTCATGCAGAATATTTCGGAACAATTGTGTTCAATACAAATAAAAATTCTGGCATTTAACTAAACCAGTTTTAGTTAACTGCCTCGTTGGTCTAGCGGTTAGCACGTTCGATTGTGGATCACGAGGTCCTGGGTTCGATTCCCGGATCGGGCCAAAAAAAAAAATTATGAGGTACTTATTGGGTTTTTCTGTCAAGAAATTCTCAGTGCTAGCCCGGAGTTGGAAGTTGGTGGTGTTAGATACACCCCTGTACCTCGGAGAGCACGTAAAGCCGTCGGTCCTGCGCCTGATCTCTCTCCGGTCGTGTCGGACTATGAGAGTGAGGGAATAGAGAGTGTACCTGTGTATACGCACTTTTGCACTATAATATCTCCTGCGTAGATGGCTAGTCTCTGCCTCGGTTGAGGTTGGCCGCCGTGGACGAAACTCGGTCAGGAGGACATTATAGGTTTAGCTAGATGCCGGAATTTTTTTATTTTTTATTTATTTATAATTTTTATTTTGGCCATACGATATCACATTCACACTAATATTATAAAGGCGAAAGTTTGAGTGTATGTCACGTACATGTGTGTATGTTTGTTAGGTACTCTTTAGAAGGTACTCTCTCACAGAACCGATTTGGCTGTTTAAAACATACATAGCTATATTCTATTCTGGAAAAATCCACAGTTCCCGCGGGATTTCGAAAAATCCGAAATTCACGCGGGCGAAGCCACAAGCAATACCTAGTAATACATAATATGTATACCTACCCTAGATATATAATAAGAAAACTGTAAATGGTCCGGCAGCCGATGAACAAATTTTTAGTGATTACAATAACAAGCTGAATTTTCGTGAGTAGGTTCGTTTCGACGAGATGGGTACATAGTACATGGGTAGTACCTACGAATATACTATATATTTAGAGTCCCGTTTCAATAGAGTTGAGCTAAAATGAAAACCAACACACCTTTTTAACCCCCGACGCAAAACGACGGGGTGTTATAAGTTTGACGTGTCTGTGTGTGTGTGTGTGTGTGTGTGTGTGTGTGTGTGTGTGTGTGTGTGTGTGTGTGTGTGTCTGTCTGTTCCCCTGTAGCGCTCAAACGGGTGAACCGATTTGAATGCAGTTTTTTTTGTTTGAAAGGTGAATTAGTCGAGAGTGTTGTTAGCTATGTTTGACGAAAATTGATCCAAGACGGCCGCCGCTACAAAATGGCGGATTACATATTTTTTCACAACTACCTTAATATGGGTATCAAATGAAAGGGCTTGACTAGTAGAATAGCACTATGCAAATCCAAGATGGCCGCCGCCACAAAATGGCTAATGTCGGGGGTTTTTAAATTTTCAATTTACACTTGTTGCTAAAAAACTACAGTTTTCATTTCAAGTGCGTGCCAAGTTTCATTTCAATCCATTCTGTAGTTTTTTAGCAAAAAGGTGTGTTGGTTTACATTTTTACCCCCGACGCAAAAACGACGGGGTGTATAAGTTTGACGTGTCTGTGTGTGTGTGTTTGTGTGTGTGTGTGTCTGTCTGTTTCCCTGTGGCGCTCAAACGGGTGAACCGATATGAATGCGGTTTTTTTGTTTGAAAGGTGATTTAGTCGAGAGTGTTGTTAGCTATGTTTGATGAAAATTGGTCCAAGATGGCCGCCACTACAAAATGGCGGATTACATATTTTTCACAACTCCCTTAATATGGGTATCAAATGAAAGGGCTTGACTAGTAGAATAGCACTATTGCAAATCCAAGATGGCCGCCGCCACAAAATGGCGAATGTCGGGGGTTTTTTAAATTTCCAATTTACACTTGTAGCTCAACTCTATTGAAACTGACTATAGGTAGGTATAGGTTAGGTAGGTAGGTATATGAGGGATAAGGAGGTAGTAAAAAGAAGAATAAATATCTACTTACATTAAGGATCCTAGGTATATAATTAATATCTCAAACCCACATCGCATAGGTACTAAATCAAGCTAAACTGTTGCAGATATCCATTCCATATCCTTAGAAGATAGATTTAAGTTTCGCTATATTACAGCCATTTATTGACCTTATTAAAGCAAAGCTGGACTTCATAAATCAAATGTTCAGTCATGTTACTTTAACCAAGTAGATAATTAGCGTAAGCGAGACGGTAGTAAGTACAATATGGTATGTATCAAATTTCGTTGCATTTGAGTTTGACTCTTACTAATTGATGTACTACCTACTCGTAAATGCCTCGCCTGATGAGCACGATGCCCTTTCGCCAGATGTTTTATTTGTTTCCTTCGAAACGATTTGTGGCACCGGGCTAATATATAAAATGAAGGTATTTATTGCTAGCCGACTGTGGCTTAAGTGCATAATTTATTTATTGTCCGTTTGTGGCTTTCCTTTTGCACGCTACCTGTACAGTCAGCGCGTGTACATTTTATAGCAGGGATAAAGCCAATTCTGTATGCTTAATCTCAGTTTGACCACCTCCAAAACTTTACCAAATACTACGTATCGAAAAACTGTAATATATGTAATGCAAAATGAATCCAAAGACACTTATTTCAAAATCGTAATTCAATAAGTACCTACTTCGAATATTTATTTTACAACATTTCTGCTTGGGGCGCGCGGCGCCGCGCCGCGCTGACTGTAAACGAATGCTGAATGTATTGGCGAACTCAAACCTTAAAATAAGCCAGTTTAGTGTGTTTCGATCAGTAATATTTAGTAAAGTTTTCAAGCTGTGCAAACTGAGACTAAGCATACAGAACACATGTTCAGTTTAAATTTTTCTTTCTGCTAAACAAACATGAAGGTTTTCCCCTGGGGTAAATATGAGATATTTTGTCTGTCTGTCGGTTGTTACCTGTTCATGGCTCAACCGTTGAACCGATCAAGTCATGTTTGGTATCAATTATTAGATATTGCATTCGGATGCAATATATAATATATCTTTACGGACATAAGGTATGTGTATACAAAAATTAGATACAGAGTTCAGCCTACCTAATCACACTATCGCACTTCACACTAATATTATAAAGGCGAAAATGATAAGAAACGCCGCAACTACTGAACCGATTTGGTTGAAATTTAGAACGAAGATAGATTATGCCCTGACTTAACACATAGGCTACTTTGTATCCTGGAAAATCCACAGTTCCCGCGGGATTTTGAAAAAACCGAAATTTGCTACAGTAATGTTGTAGCTACAACTATAGGCAGATTACTATAGCAAACTTCCTTGAAAGTAGGTGTAAAGGTTGGAAAGGGAGCGGGAACGGGAACCGGAAATCCACGATTCCCTCAGGATTTTTGAAAAACCGAAATTCACGCGGGCGAATCCGCGGGCAAAAGCTAGTAAATTATATTTATGTTTTCCGCAAGACTTATTTCAGTAGGTAGACCGTAGACCACAAGTGGCTTTCTTGTTATTTATTTTATCATTCCTCGAAGTAAAGAGTCAAACTTCAAACATTGATTGATTGTGGTGGTCGCAGTATTTTGTTGTATCCTGAGATTGTATCTATCTGGGATGTGATCATATTTTGATGGTTTGGTTTCGGGATCCAAAAAATCAAACAAGAAGATATACCTACTTCACTACTTGTTAGTACTTACATAGGTTAGGTAGGTACCTATATTATGTTGATTTAAATATTTTAATAAATGTTGATTTAAAGATTTTAACAATTTTGTTACATTAGTAAGTATTTCTTTCGATTTTATGCTTAATTAGGGTTCCGTACCTCAAAAGGTAACAAGCTATAATTTAAAAATTAAAAAAACCCGACTGCCATGCTAAAAAACGAACTAAAAAATTAATAAACTACCACCGTACCACTTACAGTGTAGTTGTTATTTATTTTGTTTTTCATGATTTGTCACTGCAAATTGATTTAAAACATATAGATTGTATACATTTTCGTACTCGCCTTTTAAAGCCCTTTATTTTGATACCCCACTCGAGGGTCTTGAAGAAAAAATTTTTTTTCAGCCCGCACATTAAAGTGCATAACATTCGCCATTTTGAATTTTTATGAATTTTATGTACCCAGTAACATTTGCGCCGTCAAGACAAATCTAATGACGTATAATTTATCAAAATAGGTTGAGCCGTTAAGTAGTTACGAACTGACATAGGAAACGGTAATTTTCTACGATTTATCACTCCAAATTGTTTCCAAATATATAAATTTATACATTTTCGTATTTGCCTTTTGAATCCCTTTATTTTGATACCCCACTCGAGGGTCTTGAAGAAAAAATTTTTTTTCAGCTCGCACATTAAAGCGCATAAAGTCCGCCATTTTGATTTTTTTTCAAATTTAGGTACCCTATAACACTCGCGTCATTGAGACAAATCTAATGACGTATCATTTATCAAAATCCGTTGAGCCGTTGATTAGTTACAAGCGGACATAGGAATGGACATACATACACACAGGTGAAACACATATACCCAGTCGGGTAAAAAATAAATAAAAAAAGGAACCCTTATAAGATCAATTTCTTGTTTTTATTATAGTTAGTATTTTTAATAAAGTGTAGGGGCTGACTAAGGTACTAATTGACATTAGTACCTAGTACCTACTACCTATATAGTTAAGTAGCTAGTTCTACATTTCGACGTGTTTCTCTATCAAGAGTTTTCTTTAATAAAATATAATAAATAGATATACATTGAAAACTTATTATGAATCAATATGAATCAATACTTAGTAGGTATAGGTATCTACTTACTCATAAATAGAGTAAGCGCCCTTAGCCCACATAATTTACCGAGAAATAAATACATAGATAGGTAGGTACCTACTTACGCCTTGGACTAAACTAGCGTAGACCTATGAAGTATGAGCTCTATGACTTACAGCTGTTGAGCTACCTACTTATCCTTAGCTAAAACTAATTACCTACCATGCCTCTGACTTATGTTTCACATAAACAGCGGACAACTCCAACAAGTCAACCATTTCAACTTTACGACGTCGTTTATTCAATAGTAGGCAATATAATTATTAAGTAATTTAATTAGGTGCGCAGTGAGTTGATGCTAGTTCCGAACTGCGCAGGGCACGAGACAATTGCTGGCAATTGGTGCGAAGCGGCGCCAGTTGTGATGTCACCACGACCGGTTGCTAGGGTACCTAGAACGTTGCCTTTTCCTGGACAACAGTTGCGACTAATGAGGACATCGGAAAACGTTCAATTATATTACGTTGATATCTTCCTGTTAATTTTTATATAGGTACCTTTAGTGCCTAAAACCTAACCATTTTATTAGTCACTAGAGGATACCCGCGACTTCGTCCGCGTGGATTTAGGTTTTTAAAAATCCCGCGGGAACTCTTTGTTTTCCTAAGTTCCTTTGTGCTCATACCTTGCTAAAAACTGTTAAAAGTTCACTGGCGGATGTTTAGGTAGATCAAAATGTAAACATTCACCAGTGAAAGTCCCATCAAAATCAATCCAGCCTTTCGGAGATTAGCCGGTAATCTTTAAAGTATCTCCTTTCTAACAAAAAAAGAATGAATGAAATCGGAACACGCGTTAACGAATTACAGCTAAGTAGGTACACATTTTAACTTTCATTCCCTCTCCCAAGAGAACCGTGCTGAATTTCGGAAAGTATCCTAACTATATGTTACTTCATAGTATGAACTTAAATCATGCCAAGTTTCATTTCAATCCATTCAGTAGTTTTTGCGTGATACGCGCACAAACATACAGACAAACAGACAAACATTAAAAAATTTCAAAAATTGCTTTTTTACGTTCTATTATCCCTAACATCCCCCAGTTATTATTTTGAATTGACAAAAATATTTGATGTACAGATACGGCAAGTCTAAACAGCGCTGTTTCAGTATTGGTCCTTCAAACCGGATTTTAGCACCAAATTGACGGTGTAGTCAAAAAATTTAAAAGTGATCTCTTATCCTGGGGGTCCTGGTTACCTTAGTGGTCACTGATAGTTTTGACTCTTCGTTCAAGTTGCGAGTTATTCATTGATTACAATCTATGTACTCTCAGCATTCCGTTCTTCCTTATGAGGACCCAGGAATTTGTGAAGCGTAAACGTACACATTTTAAATGCAAAACTAATGTAAGTATTGCTTTTTATAATATGCAAATAATAATAAACAAAAACAAAATTTAAAAAAAAATTCTCTAATAAATGAACACTTGGCGTAAATACTAGGTAGGTAGTTCTACATGAAAATCATGGACCAATAAGTGAAAAGTGAATACATAAATAAATGAAACACGCATTAGAAGAAAACAAAGATATTGAACTATTTATCTTGGATCTAGAAAGCTGACATTTTGCACAGAGGTTATCTTGTAATCAGTGGCGGATTATCCTTTAGGCAAACTAGGCACATGCCTAGGGGCGCGAGCAGGCGCGAGATTACAAAGGGGCGCCAGAGGAACACCCAAAGGCTTTAGAACTTGAAACAATTTACCCAAACATTGACATCTATTGCCGATGAGGTACTTTGGGTACTGCCTAGATTCATGCGCTGTTGTCATCTAACCCGCCACTGTTTGTAATGTAGACAGGATAAGACGGGGATAGTTATTTCGTTTTCACGGGATAGAGAAGCAAAGCCGTGTTCGGTCGCTAATTATAAATAGCGACCGCACACGATTTTATTTCTCTATCCCGTGAAAATTAGGAATATATAGGAAGAAAACATCAATTATTATATTCGGAATATAAGACTACAGGTAAATTAATAAAATAATTAAAATGTCAATGGTTGATTGATAGAAGGACGTGTTTAATTTAAGAGAAGTTGAAGCTGACACTGAGCACGTTCCTTGCAAACGAGTACCTATGATATTTTTATTTCAATATTTGAGCCCGTGAATCCACAACTTTGAAACTAGGTACATATATATACATTTCAAACCAGAATCAAACTTCGTTTGTGTGGAGCGTTCTAGGAAGCAACTTCTATTAAATAGGTATTGACTGTTCCATAGTTTACCAGAAAATATTAATTATTTCCTTACTAAATGTAAAATACCTTTGGCAAACTAAAATTCTTCTAATTCTGTGGTTAAAAAATAAAACATTGAAAATTGAAATGTTCCTTCTTTTTAACCCGTGAGGGCACAGTGCCTGGCTGGACATTTTTAGGGTTCCGTACTCAAAGGGTAAAAACGGAGCCCCATTAGTGTCACTCTTATGTCTGTCTGTCAGTCTGTCTGTCTGTCCATCTGTCCACCGGTCACAGGTCTCTAGCTCACAGACGAAATGAGTTACAAACCTGAAATTTTGGTATTTGGTGTAAAACGTTGACCCAAAATCATATTATATTGAATTAGAAATTGAATTAAATTATTTTTCCGAGGCCTGACTCGCACTTGGCAAATTTTTGAATCTCCCGTATCGTATCAGACGCGTGATCTAACGTAGGTACCTAACTTCTTGGAACCAGAATCATGTGAGGGAATTTCGTGTTCACCGTAGACAGCCGTATAACACGGTCGGTTAAATTTTACGAATTTACATGCGTATAAATTAAACATTGGCAGTTCGGCTTAGGTAAGTACCTACTATGTGTGCCTCGGCCCTCGACGGCCTTCGAAAGTGTTCTTTAATGGGATATGTCTCAAAGTAACACGTGAAGTAATAATTAGACATGCATGGTGCCGTTGGCGCCACATCTCATCGGGATTCAAGGCGTACTCGTGTATCTCCATATTAATGCGTAGGCATAGATTGGCTCTATAGCACTTGCGAGGGACGACCTCTTGCTGTTCACACGATTTAGTGACCAGTTACAAAGTATATACGAGTACATTAGCTGTTAAGTACTTAGGTAAACAATTTTTCTTAATTAATTTAGTATGAAAGATTTTCCAACTTTTCTGAACAACGGAATACTTTTTAGAGAGTTTAGATTTCTTTAAATCCTCAAACACATAGGCTTAAAATTATTTAGTACTGTAGGAACTACAACAAAACGAAAATTCTATGTAAGTGCCTATCTGAATTTCTGTAAATAATAAATAGTAGGTAGGTAAGTATAATCAACATTTAACAAGAGATAAATAAAAAATAAACAAATATACACAACGACCTGCAGTTCTGGCGGCCTAATGACGTAGTTAGGTAATTAATACAAAATACTGAATTAAAATCGGCTCAGTAGTTTTTCAGGACAACTGTAACAAAATACCTAACTACGCCATACCATATATAGATATCGTATCCGTTCCGTCGTTGTCGGTAAAAATATTAGGTAGGCTCTAGCACATGGAGATATCTATGTATTACGATGCAGGAATGTGCAACCCTCGTTTAATACTGGAAGGGTCTAAGCAACAATATATTAGCAAATAATGTTAACGACTTTTGCTAGGACCGTCTAGACTACCTAATATTTACCTACACTAAATTGAGAACAATTTACGAGATGCTGGTTTTATGTTTGCAGACAATTTAGTTCACGGCTCATTGCACACTATGATTTGCCACAACTGTTAAAATTAGTAACAGTTTATCTTCATTCTGATCAAGTCTATTGGCTGGGTATGTTAAAAATTTATGTGGCTCTTGCGATTAATCTTATTGCTCCCGTATAATTTATCGATTCTAAATTAAAAAGCAGCATAGCTTCTTGCGAATTCCGTACATGGCCAACCTGTCATTTGCGCCTATAAATTATATCGATACGGGTGCCACCTAGTGATTTTAAAGAATTTCTTTTTTGACTTATTTACATTGTTTCTTTTATAACAAATTTATTTTAGGATTCCATTTAAAGATAGATACTAAACAAGGAATTTAAAAGAATTGGCATATGTGAATAATAATATTGATGAACGGAACTCAGATGAATTTTAGTAAGACCCAAAACTGAAAGTGCCTATATCGAAAGCTATATCCTTCAGGACCCGTAAGGAGGCACTACCTGAGACGATAAGCCAGGGCTTAGAAAGCCCGGCCATTCTTTAAGCCCCTACCGACCTCAGTTGAGATAAATACAGAATGCGCTAGTGTAATTTTTCTTTGATAAATAAGTATGAATTTTATGAAACATATTTATGTAACGCCCAATTAAGGGCAAGGTTTTACTCTTAATAGGACGATTTATCATCTCCCCAAGTAGATTCAATACATAAAGCAAAATTAATAGGGATAGGCGCCTACGTTTTATGGTCACTGTTTAGATGTTGATATCATTTCACAGCACTTATTAATAGAAGACGTAGGTACTCACAAGTTACATAACATCTGAACAGATGAAAATCCCTTACCAGCTGTACGTAGCCATATTTTTTCCTTAGTTACCCTAAAAGGCAATCAAATCGCTTCTAACAGAAACAGGTGAATTGATCATAAAAACTTAAAATAAAAAGTCAACAACAAAACAAAACATTTAAAATATCACTAGTGAAATCATTGAGTGAAATTGTGATACCTATCTACTTATTATGGCTTTTGCAATAACCTCGCGTACCTACATGTCATATCGACAAGGTCTACTATACTATGCATGATCCACGGAATACAAGAGTGATCATTACATGGGATGATGGGTCATACCTACCTACTATTGAATGGTAATTTTATGGCATTGATTTTTTCATAATAACGTCATGTCGGTCTGGGCGTTGTTCTCATTGCCATTTATGTAATTATACAAAAACAAAGATACAAAGTTAATATGAATTAGGGTCCTTTCAGACGTAGGTACCATAACCACAGCGGTAACCGAGCATAAAATTGTATGTTCATTTCACACGTACCACAGTCCATAATTTGCAGTCGCGTTCAACGGTTGTAGTGAACGTGATCGATGGCATGAGTCAACAGCGCTACAAACTGAGCCCTGAGCATGCCCTGAGCCTTTTTCCATTTCACGTTACTTAGAGACAAGTAACTTTTCGAGATAATTTTTAATGGTGGGAAACTATTGGGAACAAGAATAAAATTCGTAAATTAAAACCCGACTACGCTTATTGTTAGTAATTTAATATAATTAATCTATCTATACTAATTAATATTAATAAATAAAATTGAAGTGTCTGTCTGTAATATCGAAATAACTAACTCATATTACTTAAGCTCATAATATTTGAACGATACCATAACCGAATCAGACGTTTTTAAAATTTTTGTCTGTCTGTCTGTCTGTCTGTCTGTCTGTTTGAACGGGCTAATCTTCGGAACGGCTGAACCGATTTTGAAAGGACTTTCACATACAAGTAGAGAATTAACCAGGGAGTAACATAGGCTACTTTTTTAACCGACTTTCAAAAAAGGAGGAGTTGTGTTTTTCTACCTATGTACACCGATATCTCCGAGATTTCTGAACCGATTTGCGTAATTTTTTTTTTAATCGATAGAGAAACATTGCGACACTGTCCTACAAAAAACTTGGATTCCAACTCCTCAATCCTGATGCTGTAGGGGAACTGATCCCCAAAACTAATGGGATTTAGGAACTGTCGGTTATTTAAATTGATATTGGGGGTGCCAATTAAAGACTTTATCGTTGAATGAACTCGAGTAGGTACATATTCAACTCCTCAACCCTGATGCTGTAAGGAATTGCATTCCGAAATCGTGGGGATCCCACGGAATTTTTCCGTTTTGGTGACGGGTTACTACAGATACGCTACTTTTTGTACTGGAAAATCAAAAGTTCCCACGGGATTTTTAAAAACCTAAATCCACACGGGCGAAGCCGTGGGCATCATCTAGTAATATAATAAAGCGGAAGAGTTTGTTTGTTTGAACGCGCTAATCTCGGAAACTACTGGACCGATTTCAAAAATTCTTTCACCGTTGGATATGTACGTGATCCTTGAGTGCTAAAGGCTATATATTATGTACCACGGGCGAAGCCGGGGCGGACCGCTAGTAATATAATAAAACTGTAACAGATCCAATTCTGTACATTGAAGATATTTTGAAAATTTTTATTGGAGGGCACTCTATAATCGATACTGAAGCCAAAACTGCAATTTGTTTCATTTTTGTCTGTCTGTCTGTCTGTCTGTCTGTCTGTCTGTCTGTATCTTGGCCGCGCATCACGCCGAAACTACTGAACGGATTCGAATGAAACTTGGTACGATTTGAGTTTATACTTCGAGGTAGGACATAGGATACTTTTTATCCCGAAATTCAGCACGGTTCCCTTGGGAGAGGGGAAGAAAGTTAAAACGTGTATTTAGCTGTAATTCATTAACGCGTAGTTCGATTTAACTCATTCTTTTTTTTGTTAGAAAGGTAGTACTTTAAGTATTGTCCCGTAAATATTTCAAGGTCATAGGTTTTTTAGTTCAGAAATGACAGACATTACAACCCTGAGTATTGGGTTCAAATAACTTGGGACCCGGATCTTTGAACGTACGGCTTATTTTAAACTGGTGTGCGTTTAAATTTATGTTTGTTGGTCTGTCTATTTGTTCCAGCAAATCTCCGAAACGGCTGGATCGATTTTAATGGAACTTTCAATGTTATAAGGAGTAACTTAGGCTACATTTAGTTTAGGTACCTACATAAAAGAATTATGGGATCCGATCCGATCCTATATAAAAACCTATATCTACGCGAACGAAGTTGCGGGGTTCAGCTAGTATAAAATAATAATTTAGTGTGCAGAAAGCGCGGGGCAAGCAGCTAGTGGTGCTATCTATTATGTCTATCCGAAAGTAATTAGTATTTTAATTTAGCCGCTCAGACGTCGCTTCTCGATTGTTTTTATATGTAAAATGTAGCCTATGTCACCCGGACCATAACAAAGAATTAATTGACACCTCATTCATCAAAATCGGCCCAGTAGTTTAGGCGCTACGGTAGAACACACAGAATCTCATACAAAAATCGGCCACAAAATACATACATAGCAATTATAACTCTTCCTTTTGGCTTTGCCGTAGTCGGGTAAAAAATCACGATTTGATACGTAAGTACAAACTAAATGACAGATTTACTCATTGTTACGTTGTTAAAAAGTTGCTCCAGAGCCTCCGGTTACTGGACTCTGCGTCATCGTCGCCGTCTCAACCGATAGACGTCCACAACTGGACATAGGTCTCTTATAAGGATCGTCACAGACCACGATCTTGTGTCGCTTGCGTCCAGCGGCTTCTAGCGACTCGTTTGAGATCCAGTCCACGTCCAGCATGACGTTGGGGCCCTGGGGGTCTACCAACACTACGTTTCGCGGTGCGAGGTCGCCATTCGAACACCTTCGGGTTTGGACCCCAACATCTATCGGTTTCTTTTGTATAAATATAGTGTTAATTATATATACATTATAAATTTTAAATGCTGAAATAAATGTGATATAATTTGCTCAAATATACGAAAAATAAATTTAATGTTTTTATAGTACCTACCATACTCGTACTACCTTGATGTTTTTAACAGGTATAATATTAATTAAAGGTGGGCTTAAATTACAAAAGTAGATTATTACCATGAGCAAGAGGTCGCAGCGCATTTTTCTCGTCAACACTCGTTAATCTTGCTTGGCCGTATTAGGAATAGCACATTCCTTTTCCGACGGTCAAGGTCCCAACACTCAACAGTCCTTAAAGGATTAATTGTAATAGTAATGGCGTTGGAATAGTCCAAATTTATACGTATGACGTCATTCATGTTCTTTTGGATGGATACAGTTTTAGACCAAATATAATTTTGGTCTCCTAATTTATATTTAGTGAATGATTTTTTTACATGCATTGAATACATAGGACCCTAATTACGATAGTTTAATATTTGCATTTAGATGATGAATAGACAGGTGCATGTTGGGTGTACTAGGTAGGTATATGATTAATATTGTATCGATATTCTTGGTAGACCTCATACATTGAACATAAAATGGGCGTTTATAAGGTAAAGGAAGGTAAGTCAATAAAATCCTAAATATGGACACATGCTACAAATAAGAAGATTGTTTCCTAGTTGCTTAGAATTAAATATCCATAAAAAGCCGAATAGGATCGCTTGAAGCTATGTCTAGGTTACGAACGAGACCTTTTGTAGGTCAATGGTAGTGAATTTCATTAACAGCTATCTATAACCTCAATATCCAATGTACAATATTAATTCTAAAACGTTGATTCACCTAAGATATCTCTTAATTGATTTTTCATGAAATGTGGACAAGTAATAATATTGATATTAAGTATAATAGGTACTTATCTATAGTAGGTGGGTAAGTATACTTTTTACATCTTCAGCGTTGAAAAAAAATTATTGTGCTTTGATATTGTAACTATCTCTTATAAGCACGTAAAGCCGTCGGTCCTGCGCCTAATCTCTCTCCGGTCGTGTCGCATCGGCGTCCCATCGGACTTTGAGAGTGAGGGAATAGAGAGTGCATCTGTGTATGCGCACACACTTGTGCACTATAATATCTCCTGCGCAGATGGCTAGTCTCTGCCTCGGTTGAGATTGGCCGCCGTGGCCGAAATTCGGTCAGGAGGACATTATTATTATCTCTTACAAAACATAGAACTTACCTAACATGGTAAGTATACCTATGTACATAAGAAAATGGTTGAGCTTTTGCAAATTTTTTTTGCTATACGGATTGCTGTTTTTCATTCTTTCTTCCTTCTTATATTATCTGAGTTGTTTTCCGCACTCAGACGTTGTCCATCCCTTTGTACGAGAGACCGTTGGTGTAGCCCCTGAACTACTCCAGCTACTCGAGCTCACTGTGGTGCTGTTACTGGGGAGTCCATCTCGGTTTTGCGGTGGTGGATACACCCACGGCATTGAAGTAGGTACGTGTTCCGGCGTCTCGTCGCTCTCCATGAACGTTATAGAAGGTAGTCTGTAATACCTATAGCAAGTATAAATTAGAAATTTAAAAAAACCCCGGCATTCGCCATTTTGTGGTGGCGGCCATCTTGGATTTGCATAGTGCTATTCTACTAGTCAAGCCCTTTCATTTGATACCCATATTGACAGTGTTGTGATAAAATATGTAATCCGCCATTTTGTAGCGGCGGCCATCTTGGACCGATTTTCATCAAACATAGCTAACAACACTTTCGACTAATTCACCTTTTAAACAAAAAAAACCGCATTCAAATCGGTCCACCCGTTTGAGCGCCACAGGGGAACAGACACACACACACACACACACACACACACAGACACGTCAAACTTATAACACCCCGTCGTTTTTGCGTCGGGGGTTGAAAATGAAAAGGTGTACAACAAAGGAGTCAAGCGAACGGTTGGTGTCCTGTTATTGTAAGTATGTTCTAATTTTGCAGCTGGATTTTTTATTCGAGTTACAACATTGGGCACAATTATTATTCTTTTATTAATGATTTGTTTGTGGCGAGGCGTTGTCAGAATCGATTAGATATTGGTGGTTTTTTGACACGAAGGTGTTTCCGGCACGAGCGCAAGCCGTTCGGCAGCCCGTGGACAGTCAATCTGGATCGTGATCCGCGATCAAAATCACACATTACATAACACTACAAAGAGCACAATCTCACAATGCCCATAAACAAATTGCACCGTATGATGCTGGCCATTTCACTGGTTGGAATTTTCATGTAGGCACATCATGACGGCCAGCCAATCACAGATCAGAATCATACGGTGCAATTGGTTCTAGGGCAGATATTGGTCTGTATCAGTCTGTCAGTCTGTGGTTTATATACATAATTCTGATTGCAGGTGCGTAGATGCTGCCGACTTGCCGAGCAGTCGTGGTCAGTGCGCGCGATGCGCTTGCGTCGGCCTTCACCGTATACGCGTTGAGTTCGGTCGTTCACGCACCTTTCAAGCTAATTATAGAACTGTGAATGACTAGGGACACATTCTCTTTTGGTGTGCATTGTTACTTTTTTAATCGACTTCCAAAAAGGAGCAGGTTCTCAATTTGGCGCGTATTGTTTTAAATAGAATTCATTTTAAAAGATAGTAGGTGTGGGGGATAGGTAAGGTATATGGGTTTAATAAAAACCTCGCATACCTCTTCCAGATTAGATAATCCGCTTGCACCGTAGACTGCATCGTCACTTTTCATCGGATGAGAACGCAGTCAAGTTCAGATACCTACAAATTGAAGTGTTTGTCAGCGTTTTAAGATTAGTAATCTCTGCTTATTAACTAAGATCATAACTATTATGATAATTTGAAATCAAACATTTCTTAAGTTTTTGTCTGTTCAGACAGAGAGCAGCTGTCTGTCTGTAGTAGTATCTGTCCAGACAGACAGACGTCTGTTTGTATAGGACAAACAAACATACAGATAGATACTACTCCTAATCCTCGGTACGTATATGACCCGATTTGGACGAGACATTCACATGATGGTAGAAGATCATTGACAGCTGATAGAGTAATTACCTATTAGTATAGGTCGCCCTGAGAGGTCGCCGCGTCGGTCGGGCAGGCAAAACTGAATGACAGGGAAAACCGTGTCCATTTGAGTTAGTTTAGTCATAAATAGAATAATATGTCAACTCTCTGCTCATAGTTTTACTACTAATTTTAAGGCCCTTGATCTATGGCAACGAAGCTGAATTTTTTATAGCCATTATTCTAAATCAATCATTTCATTTAAAAAGCTTTTGTTAGTTATTTAAGCTAATCGGATTAAGTAAGTAGTAAAATAAGTGGTTTTTATTGTTAGAGACTAGTTAAGTAGTTTTATCTAAAAATTTTCATAACAACTAATAATTCATCCGAGATTAAATTAGAATACATTAACCTTGTCCAGATTTGACAGGCCACCGGTTTTTACCCGACGGGACCAGAAGGAGGGTAATGTTATTCTGCAGGTGTATATAGGTACGTATGACGTACCTACTTATGAAAACATTTTTTATACCCGCCTTCAGCCTAAACCGGTAAAAAGATATTAAATAATTTATCATCATTATCAACCCGTTACCGGCCCACGATAGGGCAGGTCTCCTCTCAGGATAAGAAGGCTTCAGGCCGTAGTCCACCACGCTGGCCGAGTGCGGATTGGTAAACATACGCCTTCGAAAACATTATGGAGAACTCTCAAGCGTGCAGGTTTTCTTACGATGTTTTTCCTTCACCGTTAAGTGAGTGATATTTGATTGCTTAAAAAGTTAAAACGCACATAAGTTATGTGTGTTTTAAGCAATCAAATATCACTCGCTTTAACGGTTATGTGTCATGTGACATAACTCTGAAAAGTTAGAGATTAGTTTAAAAGTTAGAAAATTGAGATTAAAAGTTAGAAAAGTTAGAGATGCGCGCCGGGGATCGAACTCGGACCCCCGAAAGGGAGGCCGAAGTCTTAACCAGTAGGCTATCACCGCTTACTTAAAATATTTTAATACCATAATTACCTACAATGCGAATGGAGTCTGCAACAGCATCGTCGGCATCCTAAAAATTTGCGAGTTAGGGTATTTAAGTATCTAAGTGCCGACATGTATAACCAATAGGTATTCATCATCTCATTTCTTCATCTGCACGATGCGGCCGAATATGTTATAATAAATGTTTACTTACGTGTTTCACGATTGAAAATGTGTTGTGAGTGCCTTTTGCAGCACTTTCTTCGGTCTTCCTTCTTCTAGCCTTCTGCGGGGCTTGCTTTTGGGACGTGGTCATATTATGTAAAAAAATAAGTACCTAAGTAGGCGAGAATATGAAAATTTACAGTTGAATAAACCCAGACAAAATTATAATAAAGGCGTTGGGATGGAAAGTCACAAGTCAAGCACAATGCAATTGAGAACTTTTTGTGAGATTTGAAAGCAGAGACGTTAACAGGGTATTGTTAGTATACGTCCAGATTCGTCGATTTATTTCGTTTATTGAAGAGATAGCAAAAAATTTGGTAGATATAACTATTAACTATATAATATTTTCTCAATTGTATATATTCGGTAACAATGAAGATAGAAAGTTTGTTGAAAGAAAAATCCTTATTGAGTTTTTTAAAGCTAACAATTATTATTTATATTTTTAAAAGAATGCACATTTTTACAATTTTTTATAGTCATCAATTTAAACTTGTTAATGACTGTTATGCTTATGTTATGCAGTCTCTGCACCTGCCCAGTCTATTGCTAGACTGCCTAGTCTAGCAATAGACTGGGCAGCCTCCAGGTAGCGCGGAGCGCCTTAAGGTGCGTCCAGACTTGAACATTTCACCGAACCGAACAGCGAACATTTCGGCGAACTTGAGATGGGTTACTGCGTAACAGTTCGGCGAAAGTTTCGCCGAACTGTTACGCAGTAACCCATCTCAAGCGCTCCAAGCGCGCCGTCCACATTGAGCGTAACAAGTTCGCCGAAATGTTCGCTGTTCGGTTCGGTGAAATGTTCAAGTCTGGACGCACCCTTAAGTAGGTATGTAGGTAAATCAGTGTATTGTATGTACCTAGTAACTTATGTATTTACACCAGAATATCATTTGTTAACGCTTAAGCAAATAAATAAACACTTCAACAAAGATAAATTATATAAATATGTATAATTTATCTTTGTTGAAGTTCATTTATTTTATTGTATATTATATAATTTATATATTATATTATTTATTTATATATTTATACCGAAGAGCTGGCAGCTACCTCGGACAACGAATTAGTCTAGCAATTCAAAGGGGGAACGCTGCCAGTATCTTCAGAACCTTGCCTACAGGGACTCCTTTTAATAATATATTTTAGTCATTATATTATATTTTTTATTTATATATTTAAAGTTTATATATAGGCATTTCACATTGTATTAACTAGGTTGATTATTATCTATCTCAATATAGAAAAGTACAGGAATTATATATTACTAGTGGATCCGGCACACGTCGTCCTGCCCGCTATTAGCGCCTCCTACCGGGTCCAATTTTTCTACTTTTGAACCTTCCTCTTGAATCACTCTATCTATTAAAAAAAACCGCATCAAAATCCGTTGCGTAGTTTTAAAGATTTAAGCATACATAGGGACATAGGGATATAGGGACAGAGAAAGTGACTTTGTTTTATACTATGTAGTGATATTATTTCAATAATAGGTATGGAGGTATAGCGTTATTATTCATCTGCTAATGTTATTACTCATACGAAACATTAATGAATATGCAGTGGATATTTCCCATAGGAAATAATATATATATATAATTACGTAATTTGAGGAAGGAAATCTATAATATAATAAAACTGTAACAGATCCAATTCTGTACATTGAAGATATTTTGAAATTTTTATTGGAGGGCACTCTATAATCGATACTGAAGCCAAAACTGCAATTTTTTTCATTTTTGTCTGTCTGTCTGTCTGTCTGTCTTTCTGTCTGTCTGTCTGTCTGTCTGTATCTTGGCCGCGCATCACGCCGAAACTACTAAATGGATTCAAATGAAACTTGGTACGATTTGAGTTTATACTCCGAGGTAGGACATAAAATACTTTTTATCCCGAAATTCAGCACGGTTCCCTTGGGAGAGGGGATGAAAGTTAAAACGTGTATTTAGCTGTAATTCATTAACGCGTTGTTCGATTTCCCTCATTCTTTTTTTGTTAGAAAGGTAGTACTTTATGTATTGTCCCGTAAATATTTCAAGGTCATAGATTTTTTAGTTTAGAAATTACAGACATTACAATCCTCAGTATTGGGTTCAAATAACTTGGGACCCGGATCTTTGAACGTACGGCTTATTTTAAACTGGTGTGCGTTTAAATTTATGTTTGTCAGTCTGTCTATTTATTCCAGCTAATCTCCGAAACGGCTGGATTGATTTTAATGGAACTTTCAATGTTATAAGGAGTAACTTAGGCTACATTTAGTTTAGGTACATAAAATAATTATGGGATCCGATCCGATCCTATATAAAAACCTATATCTACGCGAACGAAGTTGCGGGGTTCAGCTAGTTAAATATATTTGCGGAACTTAATTTTGGGAACTTGTCATAAGTCCTATATGACCGTTTATGTCTCCAGAATCCAGACTCCCAAAGGTCTTTATTCTACAGTCTTTTTAAAAATTAAAAGATACTTATATAAAAAAAAAATCTATTTAAAGCTATAGCTTAAGACTAGTGTTGCGCTCGGTGCGCGAGCTGCAAGCAGCTCGCGTGCCTTATGGTCTCTTCAATATTCGTAAAATAAAGAAATGGGAAGTCTCTTGAAAGATAAAAAGAAATATTGGTATCACGTTTCGTATCTTTTCTGAAACGACACTAATCAGTTATATGCATGCGTTTAGTGGAAAAAAAGGATCTATGCAAAAATGTTCTGGAGAGCCACTTGAAAATTAAAAAGAAATTTTGTATGGACACGAATTTTTTTGTTCCGTAGCTATCTTTTTTTACTGGCTCATCAAAGGGCCTAAGATCTTGAACATTTTTAGTTTCAGGACCATGCCTCTATGATTGATAGTTTTTGAGGGCCGTTAGGGTACTCTGGTATTTTTTCCACATTTACTACGTTTTGTGATTTTTGTGAAAAAAAATCTTTAAGTTCTATTTATAAGTGTAGTAGCGGGAAAATTTTTCATACAAAAATGTCTAAGAGAGCCTCTTGAAAAGAACCCAAAAAATTTGTATGGAGAGAATTTTTTTTTGTTCGGCGGCCATCTTTTTTTTACCGGTTCACGCAATGGCCCAAGGTTTTTAATAACATTTGTTTGGGACCATGTCTGTATGACTGGTAGTTTTGGAGGACCCATGAGGTACTCTGGTAAATTTTCCACATTCATGACGTTTCATAATTTTCCTGAAGGAAGACCCATAAGTTCTACGCACATAAATAGTGAAGGGAAAAAGTTCCATACAAAATTGTTCTGGAGAGCCTCTTGAAAAGAACCCAAAAAATTTGTATGGAGAAAATTTTTTTTTGTTCGGCGGCCATCTTTTTTTTACCGGTGCACCCAATGGCCCAAGGTCTTTAACAACATTTGTTTGGGACCATGTCTGTATGACTGGTAGTTTTGGAGGACCCATGAGGTACTCTGGTAAATATTCCACATTCATAACGTTTCGTATTTTTCCTGAAAGGACACTCATGAACTCTATACATGCGCTTAGTGAGGTAAAAAAAGTTCTATACAAAAATGTTCAGGAGAGCCTCTTGAAAATTAAAAAAAAAAATTGTATGGACGCGAAAATTTTTTTTGTTCGGTGCCTATCTTTTTTTTACTGGCTCACCAAAGGGCCCAAGGTTTTGAACATTTTCAGTTTCAGGACCATGTCTCTATGACTGATAGTTTTTGAGAGCCTTTGGGGTACTCTGGTAAATTTTCCACATTCATGACGTTTCATATTTTTCCTGAAGGAAGACCCATAAGTTCTACGCATATAAATAGTGAGGAGAAAAAAGTTCCATACAAAATTGTTTTGGAGAGCCTCTTGAAAATTAGGAATTTTTTGTATGGAGATGAAATTTTTTTTTGTTTGGTAGCCATATTTTTTTCATCGGTTCACCCAATGGCCCAAGGTTTTAAACATTTTTTGTTTGGGGACGGTACCTCTCCGACTGATAGTTTTCGAGATCCCTTAGAGCACCCTAGTCAGTTTTCCACGTCCAGGTCTCTCTATAATTTTGTAGACCTTATATTTTTGAATTTTACACACACAAAAAGTATGGTGAAAAAGTCCCATACAAAATTGTTCAGGAGAGGTGATCAGTACCTGACTTCAAGTAGCTTTATATATATAACTAGCTGTTGCCCGCGACTTCGTCCGCGTTAAAAAATTTTAAACGGGAACCCTTTGTTTCCCCGGGATAAAATAGTAGCCTGTCACTTTCCAGGTCCTGAACTAAAAAAATGCAACTGCAAAAAATCACGTCAATCTGTAGTTAAATGTCCGATGATAATAATATGTCGAAAGGAAACCATTTTACCCCCCTCGGGGTGGATTTTCGTCAAATTTTTCTTAGCTTATGCCTACCCCCTAGAAAGAACCTAACTTCCAAATTTCAAGTTAATAATAACAATAAATAAAACTTCACATAAAAAGTTTCATCCCCTTTTTTACCACCCTTAAGGGAAGATTTTTCAGAATAAAATACACAGGTTTATATTATTTAAAACCAATAATCTAAATGCCGATTTTCAGGTCTGTAACTTTAAAAACATAGGACTTTCATACAAACTTTATACCCCCATTTTACCCCCTTAGGGGAGGATTTTCGTGAAATCTTTTCTAGGCTGATATCTAAGCCCTAGAATGAACCTATCTTCAAAATATCAAGTTGATAATAACAATAATTAAAACTTAACATAAAAACTTTCAACCCCTATTTTACCACCCTTAAGGGAAGATTTTTCAGAATAAAATACACAGGTTTATATTATTTAAAACCAATAATCTAAATGCCGATTTTCAGGTCTGTAACTTTAAAAACATAGGACTTTCATACAAACTTTATACCCCCATTTTACCCCCTTAGGGGAGGATTTTAGGGATACTAAATAGCCTATAACCTTCCCAGAAAATTGTACTACCAAATACAAAAAGAATTTTTCAAATCCGACTGGTACTTCCAGAGATTAGCGCGTTCAAACAAACAAACTCTTCCGCTTTATTATATTAGTATAGATATATCTTCCTTAAAAGATAGCTTGTTTTTCGATTGAATTATTGGTTGCAATTTTAATTAGGTATGTAAAGCCGATAGGTATAGGTATCCTGACATTTTTGTCGCTGTCATAATAGGTGTTCCTTTTTCGATAACTGCCTGTAACTTCCCAACGTATGATAATACCGTCCTATAGAAATAATGCAAACGTATTCTTATTATAGTAGGCAATTTTGTTAAGGTAAACTATTAATATAAATTTAATATGTAGATGATAAAAGCGACTACTGTGGTGTCTGAAACATATAGAGAGATACAGATAGGCCTAGGATAGAACTGATAGAGATATAGATTGGTTTTATAAAAATACTAGTACCTACAATGGACTTGTATGTAACTAGGGAAGAAAGAGATTCTCGTAAAAGTAAAAAAAACTCGATAGGAAGAAAGGGATAAAATTTTTGTCTCCTGCCCTTGCTAGCCGTGCTGGTAGTGGCTGGTACCTACTAACTATAAGTAGGTACCATTATATGACCAATGGATTTATAGAGCCGATTTTGATCATTGTGTGTTGTTCATTAAAGTTTTAATACCTAAGTAGGTATATCAAGTTTAATAATAGTTAATCAATTTTCAATTTTTATGAATCCATCCATATAGATTCGAAGTCTTAATAATTATTATTAACGAGCAGATACCCGCGACTTCGTTCGCGTGGATATTGATTTTAATAATCCCGTGTGAATCATTTTGTTTTTCCTAAGCTCCTTTGAGCTTATACCTTGCTAAAAACTGTAAAAAGTTCACTGGCGGATGTTTAGGCACATCAAAATGTAAACATCCGCCAGTGAAAGTCCCATCAAAATCGGTCCAGCCTTTCAGAGATTAGCCAGTAGTCTTTAAAGTATCTACTTTCTAACAAAAAAAGAATGAATGAAATCGGACCACCCGTTAACGAATTACCAGCTATGTACACATTTTGCCTTTCATCCCCTCTCCCATGGGATACTACCGTACTCAATTTCGGGATAAAAAGTATCCTATATGTTACTCCATAGTATGAACTTAAATCATGCCGAGTTTCATTTCAATCCATTCAGTAGTTTTTACGTGATGCGCGCACAAACATACAGACAAACAGACAAACAGATAAACAGACAAACAGATAAACAGACAAACAGACAAACAGACAAACAGACAAAAATTTCAAAAATACCTTTTTTACGTTCTATTACTTATCCCTAACATCCCCCAGTTATTATTTTGCAAAAATATTCAATGTACAGATACGGCAATTCTACGATTTTATTATATGTATAGATATAGATCAACGATTTGGCTGGTGGCATTAAAAATAATAAAAGAGTATTCCAACTGACAAAGTAATTAAACAAGAATTAGGTATGTTGAGATCTTTCAAGTTTAGGTTGTCTAGGAAACTTCACATTAATTTTTTTTAACATAACATGTCCTTTCTATTCTTCTCTTATATGGTGTGCAATAAAGTATATACATACATACATACGTACATACATTAATTTTGAAAGACCTCTTCAGCTCAATATGCAGTAGGTAAGCTGTTTTGTCTCTTGCACCATTTTGTATTTTACGGCCGCCATTGATTTTTTAAAAACAAAACCTTTGCCTTTGACAATTGC
Source organism: Melanargia galathea (assembly GCA_920104075.1). NCBI lineage: Eukaryota > Metazoa > Arthropoda > Insecta > Lepidoptera > Nymphalidae > Melanargia > Melanargia galathea. Next base: position 11,255,990 of record OV049874.1, on the reverse strand, counting down.
ACAGTGAGACGAATCGATGAACAAACACCTCATTAACTAAAATCCATCCAGCCATCGGGATGCTTCGAGGGTCCTAATTCCACCAAGGGAGTCCCATGTATGTGCATACATTTTAAAGTTTTACACGTCAAAAACGTCTTAGAAACGTCCATGCTCTCGCGCAGTCGAGTAAAGAAGCACCAAAATATATATGTAGAAATACTTTAGAACAGTAGTTCAATGACGATATATAGTTAGTACTAGATGATGCCCACGGCTTCGCCCGTGTAGATTTAGTTTTTAAAAATCCCGTGGGAACTTTTGATTTTCCAGAACAAAAAGTAGCCTATCTGTAGTAACCCGTCCCCAAAACGGAAAAAATCCATGGGATCCCTACGATTTCGGAATGCAATTCCTTACAGCATCAGGGTTGAGGAGTTGGATATGTACCTACTCGAGTTCATTCAACGATAAAGTCTTTAATTGGTACCCCCAATATCAATTTAAATAACCGACAGTTCCTAAATCCCATTAGTTTTGCAGGTCCCCTCCAGCATCAGGATTGAGGAGTTGGAATACAAATTTTTTGTAGGATGTCGCAATGTTTCTCTATCGATTAAAAAAAATTACGCAAATCGGTTCAAAAATCTCGGAGATATCGGTGTACATAGGTAGATAAACACAACTCCTCCTTTTTTGAAAGTCGGTTAAAAGAGTAGCCTATGTTACTCCCTGGTTAATTCTCTACTTGTATGTGAAAGTTCCGACAAAATTGGTTCAGCCGTTCCGAAGATTAGCCCGTTCAAACAGACAGACAGACAGACAGACAGACAGACAGACAGACAGACAGACAGACAGACAGACAGACAGACAAAAATTTTAAAAACGTGTGATTCGGTTATAGTACCGTTCAAATAACCATATGAGCTTAATATGAGGTAGTTATTTCAAAATTACAGACAGACACTTCAATTTTTTTATTAGTATTAGTATAGATTAGAATATCCATCCGCGTCCCCTACCTTGTTCAGTGGAGTATGTCTTGATTGCAGATCAACCGTTGCTGTCTCGACTCGCGGCCCACGCCCAATGATACAGCCATTACACGCTCGATTACCTTTAAATTACATCTATTTGATGTCCCACGTCCCGGCATCGAATCTAGACAACTCACGGGCTACACAAATAAAGTCCAAACTTTTTACATAAGCATGTTTAATACAAGTATTTACACGCTATGAGCATTGAGCAAAAGAGGTACAGAACAATTTATTTTGGTTGCGATCCGTTGCGTTTTCCCAAAAAAATCTAAAAATTGATCTCATCAAAACCTGCATACAATGAAAATAAATAGAACTGTAAGTAAGTACTACCTAAGTAGTTCAACTAACCTTTCAAATAAGTTTATTGAAGCATGTAATAAGCTCGCATTTCACAACAAACTGAAAAGTCTACAGATTACCCCTACCTACCTTCCTTCCATAGTAATAAGTATATTCACTCGAACAGTGTTGTTACAGTTGTTTTTATTATATGTACATATTTTGTTATGTAAGGTACCATAAAACTTTAAAAGTACCTATGTAAAGTAATATAATTATTGTAGTTTTAATTATTGTAGTATTCATGAGACAAGTTATGGCGTTGCTTAAATTTCTGTAATGTGCATTTCTATAGCGACAAAAGAAAGAGATCCTTGCAGGCAATCTTGCAAGAAATTATCATACACAAGTGTTATGCAATTTGCTGAATAGTCATATTGCATCAGGCAGGCAGGGCACTGATTCCTGCATTAGCATAGATACAATGAATACCTCGATTACCTATACTGAAGCTTTTTAAATTAATGCACATATTTTATTATGAAAACACGATTGTGAAATCTGTTTTTAAATCATTGAGTTCAATAGACTACGGAGGAACAAACTTCATACAACTAGATACATTAGGCGTCAAAATGGCGCCCCAACCTAAAGATTATAAAAAGTTAAGCTTGAATTAATTATTTTTACATAATTGTAAAAGTTGGATCCTACCATAAATATAGTGATATCATTGAAAATCAGAGTGCTTAGTCTAAGATCGGAGCACTCGAAAACGAACTCGAAAACTATTGATCGATTTCAGAGTAAAATAGACCTAAAATGGCTTGTATTAAGGTTTGAGTTCGCCAATACATTCAGCATTCGAACACAACGAGCGCCCCAAGCAGAAATGTTGTAAAATACATATTCGAACTATGGAATTACGACTTTAAAATACGAGTATTTGAGTTCATTTTGCTCTGAATTCACTTGTGATTCGAACAATAGTTTTCGAGTTCGTTTTCGAGTGCTCCGATCTTAGACTAAGCACTCAGGTCGACCACTTTTACAAGTTACAGCGGTGTATCTGCAAAGGTTGAATTTTCTTGGTAGACGCGAAAATACGAGTAGCATGAGTTCCTTGTTGTTGTATTTCAAATCTAAACGTTAATCAACAAGACCTGTATTTTAATAGTGTTTTCAGTCGTTCTTATTAGGCGAGATTACCTACTCCTTCTGCGCTAATGAATATTTTCGATTTAATTTATAAAAGTGGACTTAATGTAAATGTAGGTCCATCGCCAGTTGACTGAATGACTAAGAACATCCTTTGTACAACAGTTGAACATTCAGGTTTAGGCTATTTTGCGGAGCATTGCTGACTCTAGTGTTAAGATAACTCTCTCTAAGTTTAAATATTCTACATAAACAAAAGTACCGAAATAATGAGTAATGAAATTCGCTTTACTGCACCTACAGACTGCATCCCTATTTTAACTTTTAAATGAACTCTGCATGTATGGTGCAAAGAGAAAGACTAAGCGAGTGTGGGTGTTAAAGAGTTCTTACAATAAGCAAGTATCACAAACAGTGAATGGAACATTTTCTAAAAAGGCTGTACTACACTTGGAAAGCGATTGTTTCAAATGTCATTCACGGAATTAATTTGGAGTACAATAAGATGATTGACGTATCGCACTTTTATATCTGCGTGACAAGTCCAATTACGAATTCTGTCCAGTTTTCCAGTGGGTGATGGTAGTGCGTGGCACGGTCGCCAAGGAAGCTGACTCATACTCACATGTTTATTCTAAGTCACACAATTGAATATAGGAGCATTGATGAAAACAAAAAGTAGAATAGGTACACATAACGTTCTTAAAATATGTTGAAAAATACGAAAAATGCGCTCAGTGCATGTTGTATGCCACCGAACGATAGACGATAGCTCGAGCGACACAAGCAGCAGTTTTTCGGTCGCGCGCTGCAAAATTCATCATTTTATATTATTACTCCGTCCGGCTTCGCCCGTGGTACATAATATATAGCCTACAGCACTCAAGGATCACGTACATATCCAACGGTGAAATAATTTTTGAAATCGGTCCAGTAGTTCCTGAGATTAGCGCGTTCAAACAAACAAACTCTTCAGCTTTATAATATTAGTATAGACTAGATGATGCCCACGGCTTCGCCCGTGTGGATTTAGGTTTTTAAAAATCCCGTGGGAACTTTTGATTTTACAGAACAAAAAGTAGCTTATTTGTTAAGTAACCCGTCTCCAAAACGGAAAAATCCCGTGGGATCCCCACGATTTCGAAATGCAATTCCTTACAGCATCAGGGTTGAGGAGTTGGATATGTACCTACTCGAGTTCATTCAACGATAAAGTCTTTAATTGGTACCTCAATATCAATTTAAATAACCGACAGTTTCTGAATCCCATTAGTTTTGAGGATCAGGTCCCCTACAGCATCAGGATTGAGGAGTTGGAATCCAAATTTTTTATAGAACAGGGTCGCAAAGTTTTTCTATCGATTAAAAAAAGAATTACTTAAATCGGTTCAGAAATCTCGGAGATATCGGTGTACATAGGTAGAAAAACACAACTCCTCCTTTTTTGAAAGTCGGTTAAAAAAGTAGCCTATGTTCGTTCGTTTCAACCAATGGACGTCCACTGCTGGACATAGGTCTCTTGCAAGGATCGCCACAGCACACGATCTTGTGCCACCTGACTCCAGCGGCTAGCGGCTGCCAGCGACTCGCTTGAGATCGTCTGTCCAACGAGTGGGGGGTCTACCTGCGCTTCGTTTACTGGTGCGAGGTCGCCATTCAAGCACCTTGGGACCCCAACGTCCATCGGTTCTTCGAGCAATGTGCCCCGCCCATTGCCACTTCAGCTTCGCGACTCGATGAGCTATGTCGGTAACTCTGGTTCTCCTGCGGATCTCCTCATTTCTGATTTGATCCCGCAGGGATACTCCGAGCATAGCTCTCTCCATCGCCCGCTGAGTGACCCTGAGCCTTCTTATGAGGCCCATTGTCAGCGACCATGTCTCAGATCCGTAAGTCATCACTGGCAACACGCACTGTTCGAAGACTTTCGTCTTCAGACACTGAGGGATATTGGACGAAAAGACATCTCGAAGTTTCCCGAACGCTATGCCTATGTTACTCCCTGGTTAATTCTCTACTTGTATGTGAAAGTCCCGCCAAAATCGGTTCAGCCGTTCCGAAGATTAGCCCGTTCAAACAGACAGACAGACAGACAGACAGACAGACAGACAGACAGACAGACAGACAGACAGACAGACAGACAGACAGACAGACAGACAGACAGACAGACAGACAGACAGACACAAAAATTTTAAAAACGTGTTTTTCGGTTATGGTACAGTTCAAATAACCGTATGAGCTTAATATGAGGTAGTTATTTCGAAATTACAGACAGACATTTCAATTTTATTTATTAGTATAGATGATTTTTCTACAAATACTACATTTTGGTGTTGACGGCATTTTTATGTATTTTCCGGTGAAAAACTCAAAACAACGTGTGTGTATTATAATACGTGTAATAAAGCCGCTGTCCTGCTGGTGAGTGAACGGTCCATTGCACTGGGTATTATCTGTGGTATTATCGTATTACGCGTGTTAAGTGTGTCACGTATCTTCCTCTTTTTGTTTTTATCAAAGCATACTTAGGAGCCTTTTTAGTATTCCCGCGGGGCCTCAGACATAATGTATTGCGGAAGTACTTCCACAGGAAGATTTTGATAAAATCTTTGTAAATTCTTTATAAATAGCATGCATAATCATTATTACGTAAGTTGTGCTTATGATCTTGTGACCGAAAATAAGAAAAGTTTTAGTTTGTAAACTTGATTTTACTTTGCTAGTAATTTTCTTTTTTAGGAATAATTTGTTTCATAAAGTTTACGAAAGATACCTACTTACTTACTTTTACATGCTTTATATTATTATCTTCGCCTGTAACTCTTCGTAACAATATTAATATATATATAGCTGCTCGTGCTGATTCATTGACTGACTCACTGATTGATCACCCCTCCTGTAAAATTTTGTATGAAAAATTTTTTTTTCACTAATGGTTTCGTATAGACGACAAAAATTCATTCGGAACAAAAATATGGAGAGAGCTGATGATTGAGGATTTCAGAGACGAGCGAATGGCACGCTTAAGGTATTGAAGATAGGTGGGGGGTGCTCGAGCAAATGTCACTCGAAACATCATCCAATTGGCAGTGAGCTGAAAAAAAATTCAAAATGGCGAAAAAAAGATGGCCGCCATACAACTTTCGTCGGTCTCCATCTCGGAGGGTATAAAAGATGGAAGAGTGGTTTCTTCGCAAAAGATGATCAAAATCCAAAGGTCTACTCGATGAATAGAAAAAAAATTCAAAATGGCGGAATTTATTTTTCCATAGAAAATGTATGGCGAATATTGAAGAGACTACAAGTTGTAAACTATGCAAGGCTTTGATGCGGTTCTTTGGAGAACTCTCAAAGAAAAATATGGGAAGACATGATGATTGAGGGTTTAGAAGATGGATGAGGAGCCCGGGCAGGGTATTGTAGATAGATGGGAGGTGCTCAAACAAAAATTACTCAAAACCTCATCCAATTGGCACTGAGCTGAAAAAAAAACAAAATGGCAGATTCAAAATGGCGGCCATACCGTCAGCCTCTATCTCACTAAGCATAAAAGATGGAAGAGTGGTTTCTTGGCAAAATATGATCAAGACCTAAATTCTACTTGATGAACAGAAAATAAACCGGTCAAGTGCGAGTCAGACTCGCGCACCGAGGGTTCCGTACTCCAGAAGTATAAGTACAATCTGTTTTTCATTAGTTTGTCTTAAAAGGTAAGGTGCTAATGAAGCTAGGCCTCTAAATTGTATGAGCGCTCATACAACTCAGAGGTCTATACTGTACTGTCTGTACTGTACTGAAAACTGTACTGTACTGTCTGTTTTGGATAAAAATCGGGTTTAAAAAGCATCAACAACTTTTTATCATTTGGTTTGTATTTTAAATTGTTTAGTCAACTCTCCACCACCATCACAGGTACAGCTTTTTTACGACCCACGGCTGTGCAAATGTCTCTTCTCTCATAGGAGAGGGATTTAGAGCTTAGAGCCGCCACGCTTCTCTAATGTGGGTTGGCGGGCTGTAACGAATATTGTCACATGATATTGATAATAACCGGGAACGACTGCTTAACGTGCTCTCCGAGGCACGGGGGTGAAACACCGCCAACTATCAACTCCGAGCTGACACTGAGAATTTCTTGATAAAAAACCCTACAATAATTTGCCCGACCCGGGAATTGAATCCGGGACCTCGTGATCTGCAGTCGAATATAATACCCCTAGACCAACGAGGTAGTAAGTCACCTCTAGGAACACCTAATTTCACATCTCCGGTACCTACTTATCAATGTTACCCATGTCTACTGTATATACCCATACTACTCAATTCAAAAAATAAAAATAGATTCAATAATTTATTTATGATTTTAATCTGTGGTTTTCTACCTGTACTTTTTAGCAGTGCAAAGCTGTAAGAAGTTTTTATCATAGACCACGAAAAATAAGGTTTTTACTGTATTTTTTACTTTGTACGGATTAAGTACTAAAGCGACAATTTATGATAATTATTCAGAGAGCAAAAAGTGTCAAGATGATTTCGGAAATCATTTTGTTTTAATAATAATAGAACAAGATAAATGTAGTTCTTATAAAAAATAACATTACTTAGTTATATATATAGTTTTTAATTCTTATTAATATTATGTCAAACTTTTTAGAGGAGTTTGGCTGATGTTTTTTTTTAAATCCGTAGACTGAAAAAAAAAAAACAAAACAAAAGGCGGTAAAAAAAAATATGTTTTACCTTTCTTTCTACGTTGCATTCCTTCTGCGTAGAGTGATTTAATTGTTCTCAACATATTTTTAAAGATTTTCAATCTTAAAATATATATTAATATTTAATTACATATTTCAGACTGTATTAATCTATTAAATTAGTCTTAGTAATTAGTATTAAAGTTAAGTTACTATTGTTAAGTTAAGTGTTTAGCCGATTTCCTGGTAAGTGACAAAATTTTATTACTGAGATAGAATTATGGCGTCTTTTCTTCGCACCGTGCAAGTCAAGGAAACTGCTAATCTCGATGCACCTACTCGAGAAGTTCTCTTATATAATATTCCCGGTGACGGGAACTGCATGTTTTCAGCTCTGTCTTTTCATATATACGGTCATATAAACCGATCTCAGGAAATACGATCGCGTATAGTTGGAGGGATTGTATCGAACTGGGATCGATATGGCATGTTTACAATGCGTCGTGACGAAAGCCCATATGTGTCAGCTGAAGAATATTGCAATGAAATGATGCAAAACGGAATTTACGGCACTACCACAGAATTGTCGATGGCAGGGGAAATATATAAAGATTATATGTTTAAACTGTATATAGATGGTGTTTATGCGCAAACATTCGGCACCGGACCTATAGAAAAAATGATCGGTTTTACAGGGCACCTCACGAGCGGTCATTTTGATGTTTTCATCGAAAAGAACGTAAATCAGGTCCCTTCACAAAATAGTAATTATAACGATATCCATTTGCCCAGCAGTGGGCAAATCTATAGGGCTGAATCTCCAACGTTTACGGAGTCACAGTCCTATAGTTTACATCTGAATAGTAATACTTTAAGCAATGAATCATTAATGACTATTAGTAATACAGAATGTTCTTTGCCAATTAGTAAGCATATACTGATAAATGAAAGTATAATATCTCCTACTTTCACGCAGTCGCAACCCTATTGTTTAAATGTTAATAGTAATAGTTCTGGCAATGTCTCATTAATCACCATGGTTAACGAAGAACGTTCTTTGGCAAGCGATGGGCAAATACTGATAAATGAATTTGCATCTCCAACTTTTACAGACTCGCAGCTTAGTAGGATAAACTATAGCCTTAGTCCATGTAAAGTCGTATTAGAGCAATTGCCTGTTGATAACCTACACGTAACAGAACGATTACAAAATAAAACTAATAGAAACGATATGTATCAACAAAACTGTAAACGTTCACGTGGTAGGCCAAAAAAGCAAGTAACTGTAGCTGAAAAAAAACGTAAGCATTTGGAGGCTGTTTTGCGTTACCAAAAACATAAGCCACAATCTCACAGGAAAGCCGTGCATCGGTATACAGCTGCACATCCCGAAGTGAACCAAGAGGCAGTACATCGATATACAGCCGCACACCCCGAAGTGCACAGAGAAGCTGTCCAACGGTATACTGCTGCACACCCCGACGTGCACCGAGAGGCCGTACAAGTATATAACGCTGCGCATCCTGAAGTAACTCGACAGGCTGCGTTAAGATATCAAAGCTTGCATCCTCAAACTCATCGTGAATGTGTTAGTAAATATTCTAAAACACATCGAGATGAAATACGTCGAATCAGAAATATTCCTTTAGAAATACGTGGGCTGGGTTTAACGGGTGCACTGAAAGGTAACGATTTAGATAAAATTAAACCGATTCATTTAAAATATTCTCTTATGTGTGAAGAAACTTATAAATGTATTTACTGCAGTGCAAGACTTTTTGATGAAGAAAAGTCTCGCACAAAGTGGTGCTGTGGACAGGGCAAATATAACGTTGACCCACTCGGACCACTAGATGCCGAGTTTTACGCAAACCAAAATTTTTTAAAAAACGCTAGAGCATATAATAATCTGTTCAGTTTTTCAGCGCTAGGTACAACTCACGGCTTTCAAAGACCTGCGGGTCACGGTCCTAACTTAGTGAAAGTTCAAGGGCGTATTTACCATCGCGTCTTTGATTTGGCTTATAGTGGTAGCACAAATAATACAGCATTATATATACACGACGGAGAAGAGCATCAAAGATTAGGAAATCAACAAAATTTGTGCCCCAATCTTATCAAGGAGATTTACGTGTACTTAAAAAATAATAATCCCTTGATAAAAGATTTACACTTATTAAATAATCACCCAAGTTCAGAAGCTCGATTAATTTTTCAAAACACAAGTCGACGTACTCATGGACCGATATTAGGAGATAGACCGGTGTCGAATGAGCTTGCAGGTTTGATTGAAACTTCAAACGAACATCACCCGCGAGCAGTAGTAATATGGAAAATTGGTGAAGCAAAACCACACACAGTACACTACTTACATCCCGCATATGAAGCGTTTCAGTATCCTTTACTGTTTCCTAGAGCTCCTGAAAGATATTCCATTGATATTAAAGATAAAGCTGGCAATAAACTAAGCCAAGTAAAATACTATCGTTGTCAACTCTTATCTGAAGAGCGGTTTGCGATCTTACGACGCCTTTCGCAAGAATACTTTGTTGACATGTGGTGCCGGACCGAAGAAGAGCGTCTACAATATTTCAAAGGTATTCAAAGCGAACTAAGAATTGCAACCCGACGTGAAATCGACGAAACGATCGCAGGTGAAGGCATACGACCCGGTAAAGTATATTTACCGGCGAGTCTTACGAATAGCCCACGTTATATGCAGATCAAGTACCATGATGCTATGGCCATTGTTGCACGGTTGGGAAAACCAAGCTTTTTCCTCACTGTTACATGTAACCCGAAATGGCCAGAAATAACCAACAGTTTATATCCCGGTCAACAGTCAACAGATCGCCCTGATTTGTGTGTGAGAGTATTTCAACTAAAGTTGTCAATACTGTTGAAAAAAATCAGATCAAAAGACTTCTTTGGTACCATTGTGTCAATTCTACATGTTATAGAATTCCAGAAAAGGGGTTTACCTCACGCACACATTACGTTCCGTGTAGAAGGAGGAGGGCCCATCGATAGTATGGATATTGATAAATTTATTCAAGCAACTATACCTCCACCGGAACAGGGACGACTGAGACAACTGGTTTTGCAACACATGGTGCACGGCCCATGTGGAACAGAAAGGTCACCCTGCTACGATCAAGCTGCTGGGAAATGTTCGAAAAAATTCCCTAAAAGTTACACTGAAGTGACGTACACGGATGAACGAGGCTCAGTACACTACAAACGTCCAGCTGGCGAACAGCCGGCAATTCGTGAACGAAATCAAACTTCAGTCACTAACAGGTGGATTGTGCCGTACAACCCGGCGATACTATTGATGATGGAGTGTCATTGCAATTTGGAAATTGCATCCACCTCCAAAGTGGTTAAATACCTTTACAAGTATCTGCACAAAGGTCCCGATCACGCAAAAGCGGGGGTGACAGAAGTATTCGACGAAATAGAACACTACGCTCAATATCGATATGTGAGCGCCTCAGATGCAATGTGGCGTCTATTGGAGTTTGACATCAGCTGCAGATACCCAACTGTTGTTGCACTACCGGTACATTTACCCGACGGAGACGCGATTGTTTTCCGTACCGGAACCGAGGCGCAAGCATCAGAAAATTACATGTCCAAATTGAAAATTTACATGACGAGGCCTCCAGATCCTGAGTTGGATGAATGTACTTACATAATGTTTTATGAAAGGTACAATGTCGAAACTCAGGTCCGGCCTAATCCAACTGTAAAAGTGTTGGCTCATGAATCTGGAAAATATTTTATTACAAAAAGAGTACGAGGCGAAATCGTGGCTCGAATTGTCTTTATATCTCCTACACTCGGTGAACTTTATTTTCTGCGAATGTTACTCATGCGTTATCCGTGCCGGAGCTACGACGAACTGCGAACTGTCAACAATATAATTTACGACACTTTTCAAAAAGCAGCGTTCGAACGTGGTATTCTGAACGATAACCAGGAGTATGAATCGGCAATAGAAGAGGCAGCCGGCTTCAAGACCGGCAAAGGTTTACGTCAGCTTTTCTTCGCACTTATCATGGACGGTGCCCCAGCCCTTCTGTTATGGGATAAATACCGTGATCATTTGTGCGATGATTATCACAGAGGATGTGAATCTGAAATAGAAGCCGCTTACGACCACGGCCTTAGAGACATTGAACAAATGTTACGTGCTCATGGTCGCTCGCTGTCAGATTTCGGTTTGCCAGACATAAGACACAGCATAACCGAGCTTGACAGAGAAACTGGAAGATGGAATGATGAGGCGACTGCCATATTAAATGAATGGGAGTCCAAATTAAATTCGCAGCAACGGGCTATTTATAACACAGTCATATTACTTACTGAAGATGATTGTGAAGATACGCACCCGGTTTTCATCGACGGTCCCGCTGGCACCGGAAAAACCATCTTGCTTAACGTGATTGCTGCAAAAATTCGTTCTAATGGACATATTGCCCTATGTACGGCTTCCACGGGTATAGCTGCACTAAATCACGATGGAGGTGTCACAGCACATTCAATGTTTAAGCTTCCGTTAGACTTTGAAGGTGGTAATGCAGTGTGGGGAATTTCGAACAACTCTCAAAGAGCAGCGTTGATCAAAGCAGCACGTCTTATCATTATCGATGAGGCACCAATGGCTCACAGGTACCTGCTTGAAACAATTGACCGCGGTCTCAAAGATCTAATGGAATGCAATACCAAACCCTTTGGAGGCAAAGTGTTAGTATTAGCTGGTGATTTTAGACAAATACCACCAGTGATAACAGGAGCAGGAGAACGTGACATATGCCGGGCCTCAATAAAAAATTCTGAAATTTGGCACTACGTTCAAAAATTCAAGTTAACTGAAAATCAGCGTGCAAAAGAAGACCCCTATTTTGCTAACTTTGTATTGAGTATTGGAGAAGGTGAAGCTGAAACAACTGAAGAAGATTTATTAATTTTAAAAAATATCAATTACGTAAATAGCTTGCAACAATTAATTTATATTATATATCCAAAGTACGAAGTCTGTGACCCAGAAAATATATGTAAAAGGGCGATTCTATCGGGAACTAATGAAAACATAAGAGATATTAATCAAAAAATACTTGAATTGATACCTGGACCAATGACTATCTGTTACAGTGCCGACACTACTGACCACCTGAATGACAACTCAGCTGAACGATTAGAAGGCAATGTTTTAAATTCTATCACAGCACCCGGTGTGCCCGATCATGACTTGAAACTGAAAGTAGGCGCGGTCGTAATACTTATTCGAAATATCAGTTTCACACACCGTTTAGTTAATGGTACTAAATTAATTATAGATCAAGTCTCAAAATTCACTCTGTTAGCGCATCACCCAAATAGTAGTGAGCCCATCGTCATACCTCGCATAACTTTTAAATTTAAAATAGGGCGAAACGGTGTAGAAATGACACGCAAGCAATTCCCTGTCAAGTTGGCTTATGCTATGACGTTCAATAAATCTCAAGGGCAAACTCTTGATCGTGTGGGAGTAGATCTAAGAAGTGATGTTTTTTCACATGGACAACTATACGTTGCTTTGGGCAGAGTGCGGCACAGTCACAATTTGCAAGTCTTGGTCCCGCCAGAAAGAGTTAGCAGAAATTACGCTCTTACTAAAAATATAGTTTATAAATCACTACTGACCTAAAATTCAAAAGAAAATCGGACAAAAACAGTAATATGTAAATAATATTATGTAATGTGTAATATAAGTAGGTAGATAGCGTTGTAATAGAATATACTTAAACAATATTATGTTCACTTTCTATACTTTTCTTTGTGTTATTATTATTTTATTTCAATAATTTTAAATGGCTTAATATACCAAACATTAAATTTTCAATCATAATACCTTACTTTATTCTTACTTCACAAATACCCCCAGTCAGAAACTTAAGATGTTATTACAGTAATATAAGGGTTTTTTACTATAACACATCTGAATCACAGGGATCTTTTGTTTCATATATCAAAACATATTTTTAAATATGTAAGTCATTATTCTAAGATGTAAGTAGATATTTTTTTAATTATGCTGTTTTTCATATTTATTTAAGGATTAATGCTTAATAACGACACAATATTTGTTTTAATGTTTATTTTAAGTATTTATTTATGTATCGTGGAGCAAGGTGGCAAAAATATTTAAATTTTTGTAATATTTTTGCTAAATTGCAATAGGTCTCATTATTCAGGCATGCAGAATATTTTTTACCCGATTACGTTAAAGCCAAAAGTAACGGTTATGATTTTAGCAGTCTATGTACATATGTTTATAGTTAAATTTTAATTCTGTTTTAAATGTCTGTTAATGGGAGAACCACGTAAAAAAAAACGAGCTGATGCCATACCTCCTGGGTGGCTTGGAAACTGGCCCACTACACTTTTTATATTATAAAGTAATACGTACCTACACGAAAAAGTTTATACGTATTTATAATATAAAGAATTATAGTGAGCCAGTTTTCGAGCTACCGAAGCTAATTTCACTGTTTCAGATATTCATTTTGTTGCTAAGTTTCTTTAGTGATATGACTCCCAGGGTGATGTGACCTGAAGATGATGACTAAATTCTTAATACAATATACCTATACCTACTAAAAATCAAAACGGTTACACACCAAAGCTATAATAAATCCAAGCGGACTCCTGTTTCTGTTGTTTACTCGGTCCGTCCACGCGGTCCGCTTTAGCGGGCCGCGCACGCACGCGCCGTACTAGTTAATATATATATAGCTGCTCGTGCTGATTCATTGACTGACTCACTGATTGATCACCCCTCCTGTAAAATTTTGTATGAAAAATTTTTTTTTCACTAATGGTTTCGTATAGAGGACAAAAATTCATTCGGAACAAAAATATGGAGAGAGCTGATGATTGAGGATTTCAGAGACGAGCGAATGGCATGCTTAAGGTATTGAAGATAGGTGGGGGGTGCTCGAGCAAATGTCACTCGAAACATCATCCAATTGGCAGTGAGCTGAAAAAAAATTCAAAATGGCGAAAAAAAGATGGCCGCCATACAACTTTCGTCGGTCTCCATCTCGGAGGGTATAAAAGATGGAAGAGTGGTTTCTTCGCAAAAGATGATCAAAATTCAAAGGTCTACTCGATGAATAGAAAAAAAAATTCAAAATGGCGGAATTTATTTTTCCATAGAAAATGTATGCGAATATTGAAGGGACTACAAGTTGTAAACTATGCAAGGCCTTGATGCGGTTCTTTGGAGAACTCTCAAAGAAAAATATGGGAAGACATGATGATTGAGGGTTTGGAAGATGGAAGAGGAGCCCGGGCAGGGTATTGTAGATAGATGGGGGCTGCTCAAACAAAAATTACTCAAAACCTCATCCAATTGGCACTGAGCTGAAAAAAAACAAAATGGTGGATTCAAGATGGCGGCTATACAAATTTCGTCGGTGTCTATCTCACCAAGTATAAAAGATGGAAGAGTGGTTTCTTGGCAAAAGATGATCAAGAACTAAAGATCTACAATTTGATGAACAGAAAAAAATCAAGGCAAAATTTATTTTTTTCACACAAAATATATGGCGAATATTGAAGAGACTATACAAGACTTTGATACGGTTCCTTTTCAAAATTTGTTTTTATGGAAGAACTCTCCTTCTGGCAAATGATTCGGAGAAAAAATTTGGAGAGTGATGATGATCGAGGGTTTGGAAGATGGATGAGGAGCACGGCCTGGGTTAAAGATGCTGAAAATGATAGAAGAAGGTGGAGGCTGCTAAAACAAAAATAATACTGAAATCCCCGCGGTCCGCTTTAGCGGGCCGCGCAGCCAAGCGCCCTACTAGTTAATATATATATAGCTGCTCGTGCTGATTCACTGACTGATTGATCACCTCTCCTGTAAAATTTTGTATGAAAAATATTTTTTTCACTAATTGTTTCGTACAGAAGACAAAAATTCATTAAGAACAAAAATATGGAGAGAGCTGATGATTGAGGATTTCGGAGACGGGCGAGGGGCACGCTTAAGGTATTGAAGATAGGTGGGGGGTGCTCGAGCAAATGTCACTCGAAACGTCATCCAATTGGCAGTGAGTTGAAAAAAAATTCAAAATGGCGAAAAAAAGATGGCCGCCATACAAATTTCGGCTTCGGCTAACTCAGAGGGTATAAAAGATGGAAAAGTGGTTTCTTCGCAAAAGATGATGAGGATCCAAAGGTCTACTTGATGAATAGAAAAAAAAATCAAAATGGCGGAATTTATTTTTCCATAGAAAATGTATGGCGAATATTGAAGAGACTACAAGTTGTGAACTATGCAAGGCTTTGATGCCGTTCTTTGGAGAAGTCTCAAAGAAAAATATGGGAGGACATGATGATTGAGGGTTTGGAAGATGGATGAGGAGCCCGGGCAGGGCATTGTAGATAGATGGGAGGTGCTCAAACAAAAATTACTCAAAACCTCATCCAATTGGCAGTGAGCTGAAAAAAATTCCTAAATGGCGGATTCAAGATAGTGGCCATACAAATTTCGTCGGTGTCTATCTCACTGAGTATAAAAGATGGAAGAGTGGTTTTTTGGCAAAAGATGATCTAGACGTAGTTTACTTGATGAACAGAAAAAAACAAGATGGTGAAATTTATTTTTCCATACAAAATATATGGCGAATATTGAAGAGAATGTAAGTTGGGAACTGATGCAAGACTTTGATACAGTTCCTTTTCAAAATCTTTTTTTATGGAAAAACTCTCATTCTGACAAATTATTCGGAGAAAAAATATGGAGAGTGATAATGATCGAGGGTTAGGAATATGGGGGAAGATAGGTGGAGGCTGCTCAAACAAAAAATACCTGAAAACAAAACCTCGCGGTCCGCTTGCGGGCCGCGCACCCACGCGCCATACTAGTTATAATATATATATAGCTGCTCGTGCTGATTCATTGACTGACTCACTGATTGATCACCCCTCCTGTAAAATTTTGTATGAAAAATTTTTTTTTCACTAATGGTTTCGTATAGACGACAAAAATTCATTCGGAACAAAAATATGGAGAGAGCTGATGATTGAGGATTTCAGAGACGAGCGAATGGCACGCTTAAGGTATTGAAGATAGGTGGGGGGTGCTCGAGCAAATGTCACTCGAAACATCATCCAATTGGCAGTGAGCTGAAAAAAAATTCAAAATGGCGAAAAAAAGATGGCCGCCATACAACTTTCGTCGGTCTCCATCTCGGAGGGTATAAAAGATGGAAGAGTGGTTTCTTCGCAAAAGATGATCAAAATCCAAAGGTCTACTCGATGAATAGAAAAAAATTCAAAATGGCGGAATTTATTTTTCCATAGAAAATGTATGGCGAATATTGAAGAGACTACAAGTTGTAAACTATGCAAGGCTTTGATGCGGTTCTTTGGAGAACTCTCAAAGAAAAATATGGGAAGACATGATGATTGAGGGTTTGGAAGATGGATGAGGAGCCCGGGCAGGGTATTGTAGATAGATGGGAGGTGCTCAAACAAAAATTACTCAAAACCTCATCCAATTGGCACTGAGCTGAAAAAAAAAACAAAATGGCAGATTCAAAATGGCGGCCATACCGTCAGCCTCTATCTCACTAAGCATAAAAGATGGAAGAGTGGTTTCTTGGCAAAATATGATCAAGACCTAAATTCTACTTGATGAACAGAAAATAAACCGGTCAAGTGCGAGTCAGACTCGCGCACCGAGGGTTCCGTACTCCAGAAGTATAAGTACAATCTGTTTTTCATTAGTTTGTCTTAAAAGGTAAGGTGCTAATGAAGCTAGGCCTCTAAATTGTATGAGCGCTCATACAACTCAGAGGTCTATACTGTACTGTCTGTACTGTACTGAAAACTGTACTGTACTGTCTGTTTTGGATAAAAATCGGGTTTAAAAAGCATCAACAACTTTTTATCATTTGGTTTGTATTTTAAATTGTTTAGTCAACTCTCCACCACCACCATCACAGGTACAGCTTTTTTACGACCCACGGCTGTGCAAATGTCTCTTCTCTCATAGGAGAGGGATTTAGAGCTTAGAGCCGCCACGCTTCTCTAATGTGGGTTGGCGGGCTGTAACGAATATTGTCACATGATATTGATAATAACCGGGAATGACTGCTTAACGTGCTCTCCGAGGCACGGGGGTGAAACACCGCCAACTATCAACTCCAGGCTGACACTGAGAATTTCTTGATAAAAAACCCTACAATAATTTGCCCGACCCGGGAATTGAATCCGGGACCTCGTGATCTGCAGTCGAATATAATACCCCTAGACCAACGAGGTAGTAAGTCACCTCTAGGAACACCTAATTTCACATCTCCGGTACCTACTTATCAATGTTACCCATGTCTACTGTATATACCCATACTACTCAATTCAAAAAATAAAAATAGATTCAATAATTTATTTATGATTTTAATCTGTGGTTTTCTACCTGTACTTTTTAGCAGTGCAAAGCTGTAAGAAGTTTTTATCATAGACCACGAAAAATAAGGTTTTTACTGTATTTTTTACTTTGTACGGATTAAGTACTAAAGCGACAATTTATGATAATTATTCAGAGAGCAAAAAGTGTCAAGATGATTTCGGAAATCATTTTGTTTTAATAATAATAGAACAAGATAAATGTAGTTCTTATAAAAAATAACATTACTTAGTTATATATATAGTTTTTAATTCTTATTAATATTATGTCAAACTTTTTAGAGGAGTTTGGCTGATGTTTTTTTTTAAATCCGTAGACTGAAAAAAAAAAACAAAACAAAAGGCGGTAAAAAAAAATATGTTTTACCTTTCTTTCTACGTTGCATTCCTTCTGCGTAGAGTGATTTAATTGTTCTCAACATATTTTTAAAGATTTTCAATCTTAAAATATATATTAATATTTAATTACATATTTCAGACTGTATTAATCTATTAAATTAGTCTTAGTAATTAGTATTAAAGTTAAGTTACTATTGTTAAGTTAAGTGTTTAGCCGATTTCCTGGTAAGTGACAAAATTTTATTACTGAGATAGAATTATGGCGTCTTTTCTTCGCACCGTGCAAGTCAAGGAAACTGCTAATCTCGATGCACCTACTCGAGAAGTTCTCTTATATAATATTCCCGGTGACGGGAACTGCATGTTTTCAGCTCTGTCTTTTCATATATACGGTCATATAAACCGATCTCAGGAAATACGATCGCGTATAGTTGGAGGGATTGTATCGAACTGGGATCGATATGGCATGTTTACAATGCGTCGTGACGAAAGCCCGTATGTGTCAGCTGAAGAATATTGCAATGAAATGATGCAAAACGGAATTTACGGCACTACCACAGAATTGTCGATGGCAGGGGAAATATATAAAGATTATATGTTTAAACTGTATATAGATGGTGTTTATGCGCAAACATTCGGCACCGGACCTATAGAAAAAATGATCAGTTTTACAGGGCACCTCACGAGCGGTCATTTTGATGTTTTCATCGAAAAGAACGTAAATCAGGTCCCTTCACAAAATAGTAATTATAACGATATCCATTTGCCCAGCAGTGGGCAAATCTATAGGGCTGAATCTCCAACGTTTACGGAGTCACAGTCCTATAGTTTACATCTGAATAGTAATACTTTAAGCAATGAATCATTAATGACTATTAGTAATACAGAATGTTCTTTGCCAATTAGTAAGCATATACTGATAAATGAAAGTATAATATCTCCTACTTTCACGCAGTCGCAACCCTATTGTTTAAATGTTAATAGTAATAGTTCTGGCAATGTCTCATTAATCACCATGGTTAACGAAGAACGTTCTTTGGCAAGCGATGGGCAAATACTGATAAATGAATTTGCATCTCCAACTTTTACAGACTCGCAGCTTAGTAGGATAAACTATAGCCTTAGTCCATGTAAAGTCGTATTAGAGCAATTGCCTGTTGATAACCTACACGTAACAGAACGATTACAAAATAAAACTAATAGAAACGATATGTATCAACAAAACTGTAAACGTTCACGTGGTAGGCCAAAAAAGCAAGTAACTGTAGCTGAAAAAAAACGTAAGCATTTGGAGGCTGTTTTGCGTTACCAAAAACATAAGCCACAATCTCACAGGAAAGCCGTGCATCGGTATACAGCTGCACATCCCGAAGTGAACCAAGAGGCAGTACATCGATATACAGCCGCACACCCCGAAGTGCACAGAGAAGCTGTCCAACGGTATACTGCTGCACACCCCGACGTGCACCGAGAGGCCGTACAAGTATATAACGCTGCGCATCCTGAAGTAACTCGACAGGCTGCGTTAAGATATCAAAGCTTGCATCCTCAAACTCATCGTGAATGTGTTAGTAAATATTCTAAAACACATCGAGATGAAATACGTCGAATCAGAAATATTCCTTTAGAAATACGTGGGCTGGGTTTAACGGGTGCACTGAAAGGTAACGATTTAGATAAAATTAAACCGATTCATTTAAAATATTCTCTTATGTGTGAAGAAACTTATAAATGTATTTACTGCAGTGCAAGACTTTTTGATGAAGAAAAGTCTCGCACAAAGTGGTGCTGTGGACAGGGCAAATATAACGTTGACCCACTCGGACCACTAGATGCCGAGTTTTACGCAAACCAAAATTTTTTAAAAAACGCTAGAGCATATAATAATCTGTTCAGTTTTTCAGCGCTAGGTACAACTCACGGCTTTCAAAGACCTGCGGGTCACGGTCCTAACTTAGTGAAAGTTCAAGGGCGTATTTACCATCGCGTCTTTGATTTGGCTTATAGTGGTAGCACAAATAATACAGCATTATATATACACGACGGAGAAGAGCATCAAAGATTAGGAAATCAACAAAATTTGTGCCCCAATCTTATCAAGGAGATTTACGTGTACTTAAAAAATAATAATCCCTTGATAAAAGATTTACACTTATTAAATAATCACCCAAGTTCAGAAGCTCGATTAATTTTTCAAAACACAAGTCGACGTACTCATGGACCGATATTAGGAGATAGACCGGTGTCGAATGAGCTTGCAGGTTTGATTGAAACTTCAAACGAACATCACCCGCGAGCAGTAGTAATATGGAAAATTGGTGAAGCAAAACCACACACAGTACACTACTTACATCCCGCATATGAAGCGTTTCAGTATCCTTTACTGTTTCCTAGAGCTCCTGAAAGATATTCCATTGATATTAAAGATAAAGCTGGCAATAAACTAAGCCAAGTAAAATACTATCGTTGTCAACTCTTATCTGAAGAGCGGTTTGCGATCTTACGACGCCTTTCGCAAGAATACTTTGTTGACATGTGGTGCCGGACCGAAGAAGAGCGTCTACAATATTTCAAAGGTATTCAAAGCGAACTAAGAATTGCAACCCGACGTGAAATCGACGAAACGATCGCAGGTGAAGGCATACGACCCGGTAAAGTATATTTACCGGCGAGTCTTACGAATAGCCCACGTTATATGCAGATCAAGTACCATGATGCTATGGCCATTGTTGCACGGTTGGGAAAACCAAGCTTTTTCCTCACTGTTACATGTAACCCGAAATGGCCAGAAATAACCAACAGTTTATATCCCGGTCAACAGTCAACAGATCGCCCTGATTTGTGTGTGAGAGTATTTCAACTAAAGTTGTCAATACTGTTGAAAAAAATCAGATCAAAAGACTTCTTTGGTACCATTGTGTCAATTCTACATGTTATAGAATTCCAGAAAAGGGGTTTACCTCACGCACACATTACGTTCCGTGTAGAAGGAGGAGGGCCCATCGATAGTATGGATATTGATAAATTTATTCAAGCAACTATCCACCGGAACAGGGACGACTGAGACAACTGGTTTTGCAACACATGGTGCACGGCCCATGTGGAACAGAAAGGTCACCCTGCTACGATCAAGCTGCTGGGAAATGTTCGAAAAAATTCCCTAAAAGTTACACTGAAGTGACGTACACGGATGAACGAGGCTCAGTACACTACAAACGTCCAGCTGGCGAACAGCCGGCAATTCGTGAACGAAATCAAACTTCAGTCACTAACAGGTGGATTGTGCCGTACAACCCGGCGATACTATTGATGATGGAGTGTCATTGCAATTTGGAAATTGCATCCACCTCCAAAGTGGTTAAATACCTTTACAAGTATCTGCACAAAGGTCCCGATCACGCAAAAGCGGGGGTGACAGAAGTATTCGACGAAATAGAACACTACGCTCAATATCGATATGTGAGCGCCTCAGATGCAATGTGGCGTCTATTGGAGTTTGACATCAGCTGCAGATACCCAACTGTTGTTGCACTACCGGTACATTTACCCGACGGAGACGCGATTGTTTTCCGTACCGGAACCGAGGCGCAAGCATCAGAAAATTACATGTCCAAATTGAAAATTTACATGACGAGGCCTCCAGATCCTGAGTTGGATGAATGTACTTACATAATGTTTTATGAAAGGTACAATGTCGAAACTCAGGTCCGGCCTAATCCAACTGTAAAAGTGTTGGCTCATGAATCTGGAAAATATTTTATTACAAAAAGAGTACGAGGCGAAATCGTGGCTCGAATTGTCTTTATATCTCCTACACTCGGTGAACTTTATTTTCTGCGAATGTTACTCATGCGTTATCCGTGCCGGAGCTACGACGAACTGCGAACTGTCAACAATATAATTTACGACACTTTTCAAAAAGCAGCGTTCGAACGTGGTATTCTGAACGATAACCAGGAGTATGAATCGGCAATAGAAGAGGCAGCCGGCTTCAAGACCGGCAAAGGTTTACGTCAGCTTTTCTTCGCACTTATCATGGACGGTGCCCCAGCCCTTCTGTTATGGGATAAATACCGTGATCATTTGTGCGATGATTATCACAGAGGATGTGAATCTGAAATAGAAGCCGCTTACGACCACGGCCTTAGAGACATTGAACAAATGTTACGTGCTCATGGTCGCTCGCTGTCAGATTTCGGTTTGCCAGACATAAGACACAGCATAACCGAGCTTGACAGAGAAACTGGAAGATGGAATGATGAGGCGACTGCCATATTAAATGAATGGGAGTCCAAATTAAATTCGCAGCAACGGGCTATTTATAACACAGTCATATTACTTACTGAAGATGATTGTGAAGATACGCACCCGGTTTTCATCGACGGTCCCGCTGGCACCGGAAAAACCATCTTGCTTAACGTGATTGCTGCAAAAATTCGTTCTAATGGACATATTGCCCTATGTACGGCTTCCACGGGTATAGCTGCACTAAATCACGATGGAGGTGTCACAGCACATTCAATGTTTAAGCTTCCGTTAGACTTTGAAGGTGGTAATGCAGTGTGGGGAATTTCGAACAACTCTCAAAGAGCAGCGTTGATCAAAGCAGCACGTCTTATCATTATCGATGAGGCACCAATGGCTCACAGGTACCTGCTTGAAACAATTGACCGCGGTCTCAAAGATCTAATGGAATGCAATACCAAACCCTTTGGAGGCAAAGTGTTAGTATTAGCTGGTGATTTTAGACAAATACCACCAGTGATAACAGGAGCAGGAGAACGTGACATATGCCGGGCCTCAATAAAAAATTCTGAAATTTGGCACTACGTTCAAAAATTCAAGTTAACTGAAAATCAGCGTGCAAAAGAAGACCCCTATTTTGCTAACTTTGTATTGAGTATTGGAGAAGGTGAAGCTGAAACAACTGAAGAAGATTTATTAATTTTAAAAAATATCAATTACGTAAATAGCTTGCAACAATTAATTTATATTATATATCCAAAGTACGAAGTCTGTGACCCAGAAAATATATGTAAAAGGGCGATTCTATCGGGAACTAATGAAAACATAAGAGATATTAATCAAAAAATACTTGAATTGATACCTGGACCAATGACTATCTGTTACAGTGCCGACACTACTGACCACCTGAATGACAACTCAGCTGAACGATTAGAAGGCAATGTTTTAAATTCTATCACAGCACCCGGTGTGCCCGATCATGACTTGAAACTGAAAGTAGGCGCGGTCGTAATACTTATTCGAAATATCAGTTTCACGCACCGTTTAGTTAATGGTACTAAATTAATTATAGATCAAGTCTCAAAATTCACTCTGTTAGCGCATCACCCAAATAGTAGTGAGCCCATCGTCATACCTCGCATAACTTTTAAATTTAAAATAGGGCGAAACGGTGTAGAAATGACACGCAAGCAATTCCCTGTCAAGTTGGCTTATGCTATGACGTTCAATAAATCTCAAGGGCAAACTCTTGATCGTGTGGGAGTAGATCTAAGAAGTGATGTTTTTTCACATGGACAACTATACGTTGCTTTGGGCAGAGTGCGGCACAGTCACAATTTGCAAGTCTTGGTCCCGCCAGAAAGAGTTAGCAGAAATTACGCTCTTACTAAAAATATAGTTTATAAATCACTACTGACCTAAAATTCAAAAGAAAATCGGACAAAAACAGTAATATGTAAATAATATTATGTAATGTGTAATATAAGTAGGTAGATAGCGTTGTAATAGAATATACTTAAACAATATTATGTTCACTTTCTATACTTTTCTTTGTGTTATTATTATTTTATTTCAATAATTTTAAATGGCTTAATATACCAAACATTAAATTTTCAATCATAATACCTTACTTTATTCTTACTTCACAAATACCCCCAGTCAGAAACTTAAGATGTTATTACAGTAATATAAGGGTTTTTTACTATAACACATCTGAATCACAGGGATCTTTTGTTTCATATATCAAAACATATTTTTAAATATGTAAGTCATTATTCTAAGATGTAAGTAGATATTTTTTTAATTATGCTGTTTTTCATATTTATTTAAGGATTAATGCTTAATAACGACACAATATTTGTTTTAATGTTTATTTTAAGTATTTATTTATGTATCGTGGAGCAAGGTGGCAAAAATATTTAAATTTTTGTAATATTTTTGCTAAATTGCAATAGGTCTCATTATTCAGGCATGCAGAATATTTTTTACCCGATTACGTTAAAGCCAAAAGTAACGGTTATGATTTTAGCAGTCTATGTACATATGTTTATAGTTAAATTTTAATTCTGTTTTAAATGTCTGTTAATGGGAGAACCACGTAAAAAAAAACGAGCTGATGCCATACCTCCTGGGTGGCTTGGAAACTGGCCCACTACACTTTTTATATTATAAAGTAATACGTACCTACACGAAAAAGTTTATACGTATTTATAATATAAAGAATTATAGTGAGCCAGTTTTCGAGCTACCGAAGCTAATTTCACTGTTTCAGATTTTCATTTTGTTGCTAAGTTTCTTTAGTGATATGACTCCCAGGGTGATGTGACCTGAAGATGATGACTAAATTCTTAATACAATATACCTATACCTACTAAAAATCAAAACGGTTACACACCAAAGCTATAAATCCAAGCGGACTCCTGTTTCTGTTGTTTACTCGGTCCGTCCACGCGGTCCGCTTTAGCGGGCCGCGCACGCACGCGCCGTACTAGTTATATATATAAAGCTACTTGAAGTAAGGTACTGATCACCTCTCCTGAACAATTTTGTATGGAACTTTTTCACCATACTTTCCGTGTGTGTAAAATTCAAAAATTCTAGGTCAACAAAATTATAGAGAGAGCTGAACGTGGAAAACTGACTAGGGTGCCCTAAGGGATCTCAGAAACTATCAGTCGGAGAGGTACCATCCCGAAACAAAAAATGTTCAAAACCTTGGGCCATTGGGTGAACCGGTGAAAAAAATATGGCCACCAAACAAAAAAAATTTTCGTCTCCATACAAAAATTTCCTAATTTTCAAGAGGCTCTCCAGAACAATTTTGTATGGAACTTTTTTCCCCTTACTATTTATATGCGTAGAACTTATAGGTCTTCTTTCAGGAAAATTATGAAACTTCATGAATGTGGAAAATTTATCAGAGTACCCCAAAGGATCTCGAAAACTATCAATCATAGAAACATGGTCCAGAAAGCGAAAATGTTCAAGACCTTGGGCCATTTGGTGAGCCAATAAAAAAAAGATAGGTACCGAACAAAAAAAATTTTCGCGTCCATACAAAATTTTTTTTTACTTTTCAAGAAGCTCTCCAGAACATTTTTGTATCGAACTTTTTTCTATCTCTAAGCGCATGCATAGAACTCATGAGTGTCCTTTCAGGAAAAATACGAAACGTTATGAATGTGGAATATTTACCAGGGTGCCTCATGGGTCCTCCAAAACTACCAGTCATACAGACATGGTCCCAAACAAATGTTATTAAAGACCTTGGGCCATTGGGTGAACCGGTAAAAAAAAGATGGCCGCCGAACAAAAAAAAATTTCCTCCATACAAATTTTTTGTGTTCTTTTCAAGAGGCTCTCCAGAACAATTTTGTATGGAACTTTTTTCCCTCACTATTTATATGTGTAGAACTTATAGGTCTTTCTTCAGGAAAATTATGAAATGTCATGAATGTGGAAAATTTACCAGAGTACCCCAAAGGCTCTCAAAAACTATCAATCATAGAGGCACGGTCCCTAACAAATGTTGTTAAAGACCTTGGGCCATTGGGTGAATGGGTAAAAAAAATATGGCCGCCGAACAAAAAAAAAATTCTCTCCATACAATTTTTTTGGGTTCTTTTTAAGATTTTTAAGAGGCTCTTTAGACATTTTTGTATGAAACTTTTCCCCCCCACTTTACGTATAAGTAAATAGAACTTAAAGATTATTTTTTTCACAAAAAATACAAAACATAGTGAATGTGGAAAATTACCAGAGTACCCTAACGGCCCTCAAAAACTATCAATCATAGAGGCATGGTCCTGAAACTAAAAATGTTCAAGAGCTGAGGCCCTTTGGTGAGCCAGTAAAAAACAGATAGCTACGGAACAAAAAAATTCGTGTCCATACAAAATGTCTTTTTAATTTTCAAATGGCTCTCCAGAACATTTTTGTATAGATCTTTTTTTCCCACTTAACGCTAGAACTGATTAGTGTCCTTTCAGAAAAGATACGAAACGTGATACCAATATTTCTTTCTATCTTTCAAGAGACTCTCCAGAATATTCTGGTATTTGGTATGGCCTCCCATTTCTTTATTTTACGAATATTGAAGAGACTACAAGGCACGCGAGCTGCTTGCAGCTCGCGCACCGAGCGCAACACTAGTTAGGTCTATATTGTTACGAAGAGTTATTAGTAAGTTACTTTTAGACACTTATCAATGTCAATAGTACTTATTATGTAATAGTCAATTTGATAAGTATTTTGTAAACTAGGTAAGTACCTACCTATGATTTTAACTCAGCAACATGGTAACCTCAAGCGAGTATATTATGATGATGAAGGTTGCGGAAGGCCATACTAAATAGACTCCTCATTGGATAGCAGTAATGTTCAAGTTGCTCAAGCTGTGATAGCCTAGTGGTTAGGACGACCGACTTCTAATCGGAGGGGGTGGGTTCGATCCCGGGGGACCTCTAACTTTTCGGAGTTATGTGCGTTTTAAGTATTTAAATATCACTTGCTTTAACGGTGAAGGAAAACATCGTGAGGAAACCTGCATGCCTGAGAGTTCTCCATAATGTTCTCAAAGGTGTGTGAAGTCTGCCAATCCGCTTGGCCAGCGTGGTAGACTATGGCCAAAACCCTTCTCACTCTGAGAAGGAGACACGTGCTCTGTAGTGAGCCGGTAATGGGTTGATCATGATGATGATGATGATGAATGTTCAAGTTGAGGCTTGTTTGACTTATCTCTCTTAGTACCTTACCTTATATTAGTAAAAGCGTGTTTTTTTTTAAACTATAACGGTACGGTACCCTAACAGTTTAGTATACGCACTGCTTTACCTTTATAAATAATTTATTTTTGCTTTAGGTCTTTTATGAATTATGTTGTTAGATTATTATAATATGATAATAATAATAAATGTTGTTCTTGTAATATATCGCAGTTTTATATCACAAATAGCAACTATATACGAGTGTAACTCGTACCAGAATCCAGATATCTACAGCTCTCATAGTTATTATGTTTTAATTTCAAGTCATACAGAAAATAAACAGTTAGCGTCATCTAGATTTATCCGAAAATTAAGCCTTTATTTATTTCGATTAATATATTAAAAAATTTAAAAAATAAAGTTGAAATATGTATGGCTGAATTTCTTTTGTGCTACCTATTACCTATATATTTCTCTATATCTATATTTCTTTCTATGAAGCTAGTTAATAACGTGATAGTATCTAATTATCTTGAATATACAAATGTTAATAAAATTAGACATGAGAGTAAACCAGGTATGACACCTATTTGAATAGCAGGTTAATGAACGTTGAATACATAATCTATGTATCTACTTAATATTTTTTAATTAGATAAAGTTACGTTATATTTTGCCATAGCTAGATAATTATTGTTGCACATGTCTTAAGTCAAAGTTACAAAATGATAAAAATTAAAACAGCTTCAGAAATTAACTGAAATTGAATTGTGTAGGTACACATACACAAACAAAAATACGCACCCAATTATGCACATCCTCCTTTTTTGGAAGTCGTTAAAAAATGAGATAGATTTCCAGGTTACAGGAATATAGGTAGGAATAAATAATATTACTTTTATTTTTTACATTATACCTATTGTGGCTAATTCTGTTGTACACAAATCTCTAAACTAAACTAAAATGACAGGTCTAAATCTATTGCTATCCTTTTCCGCAGTGAGCAATATGAAAGAGATAGGAATAAATTTAGACCTGTCATTTTAGTTTAGTTTAGAGATTTGTGTACAACAGAATTAGCCACATTGTGGCCAATTCTGTTGTACACAATCTCTAAACCTAAACTAAATTGACAGGTTTAAAAATAGTGCTATCCCCTTCAGCAGGGAGGACTGTGAAAGAGACAGGAATATATTTAGACCTGTCATTTTAGTTTAGATTTAGAGATTGTGTACAACAGAATCGGCCACAATGTTTACTTTAAATTATTTTTTCATTTCATGCCAAGTTTAACCTAAATCAAGTTTATCTAATATCGTTCTCTTTGGAATCGTACCGAGGATTCCTAATATGACTCCTCGAAGGCTTACTGCTCCATGGTTTTACACCTAAAATATGTACCGACTACCGAAACTTACTAACTTTTGCGTGCGACTTCATTCGCGTGAAGTTAGGTTTTTAAAATCTCGCAGAAATCTTTTTTCCGGAATAAAAAATTTCCTATTTTTCCAGGTCTTTAAGTAAGTATATTTTTTAGTATAAAGTTAATATTTATATAGTATTAATAAGGATTATCAGGTACGTACAACATAGGTACTTACGTATTACATATTATTACGTTGTATGTTCTCTTTTGCAATCGACATCTTTTGCAGTAATTCTATATCCATTATCTTGACTGCGATTCCTTTAATTGGGTACATCGTTAAATCTCTGTAGGTAGTGTACATTTAAGCCGATATTTATGTTTATACAAACACATGTTAAACGTGCAATGCATGAGGAAGTTCCGAGAACCCTGGCAGTTGGCACAGTGCGCCTTGTTTTAGTTTCTGTACCGTAAGCTTTACATCGTATTTTCTCGGTCAATTTTCCGAACTTGACCTTTTACATTTAAAGCATATAATTTTACAGAGTACCTAGGTACTTACCTGCTAGTCTGATAATATAATTTCGAGCAATCTAATTGAATTGCTAAAAGCAAGAAGCTTGAAAGAATGCTATTAGCTTAAGTACCTAATTAGATATAGACTAGTGTAGTAATAAAATGATCACGGGACAATATTATAAAAAAAATTTCCGAACTAAACTAGAATTTTGACGGGGCTTTCGCAGGCAGGTAGGAAATTATGAAAGAAGTGACCTAGGCAACCATAATCCCGGCAAAACAAAAGGTCCCAGGTTACGGATAAAAGTCTGTAGATACTTAATTGATAAAGAGATACACCATTGCATAGATCTGACTGAAGCATGATACTCAGGGTAAAAGTCCGAACTTATTATTTTTTTAATAACGGTATTCGGTAATAATTTATTGCTTTGATTTTTATTCATGTCTATCTGCCGCAACTTGGAAGATCTTTTTTTTTTGACAATATAATATTCGGAAATCGCGTGATAATTAATAATTAATAATGATTATTGTCAGTAGCGCATATTATTATCTATTTGATTTGACACGTTTTAATAAATTAAAGGCGCAGTTCACACGGGAGCTACGAGCGAGGACGGTCGAGCGAGCGAGCGTCTTGGCAGTGGCATGGACACATAGAGTAAGAAGTGTTTAACCTGAACCTTTAGGTGTTAGACGTATGGATGCACGAAAAATACTTATTAAAAAAAAAAAATAATTATTTTAATATCTCCGGCATATTTAGCTAGTCTCCGTTGCCAATATCAACGATTCTGCCAGCCCACTCTGTGTGTTCACACAAATTCTGGCGGCCCAGTATTCGCCCAGGAGAACATTATTATTAAGTATCTAAACGAAGCCTAATATTGCCAAATCGAATCACATAGCCGCGGCGCGGCGCGGGCACATCTTACTCTGTTGCAAACTCTGATGTTGCCGAGCCCTTTGACCCACAATCGTGCCTGGATTTCTCTATTTCGTTAAATGTAAGCTAATCAACATCTATATTTTAATGTTAATGGTCTGGTATTAAATTGTGCCAGTCCACGTTTATGCAATCCTAGGTGTAATGCACTTACAGGAAATATGTGGAAACGTTTGTCTCTCATTAAGGTAAATGACGACGACAACGCGACGGTAATCTTAGAAATTATCTCGGCAACTATTTTGTTTTACTTATTTTAATTAATTAATAATAAATAACTTCTAACCTGACATCTGAGAAAAAAGAGCTCTTTTGCACTGTGCCGCATCTTCACCAAGACGACTTCATGGAAAGTCAATCGCATTCAAGTGGAAAAAGATGGATTTCATGAATTTTTTGCCTCTATCGTTGCCGGCACCGTATCAACGGTTACGCACCCAATCCAATATCCAGCCTATATCCATGGGGGAGTTTTGGTTTTTACACGCTTTATATTAGCTTCACCTGTATGTTTGTAACCGACTTCTTTGAGCGCGATTTTGACCCACTTTAAACGGTCAGATTTCATTCAAACTTTGTAGATTTATCGAGGACCGATGACAATACACTAATTTGATAAGATTATTCCATTATTCAATTTGGAAAATAAGATTTTGTGTTCATTTATCAGAAGTCGTTTACCGACGACTTCTACGGAAAAACAATAAACATTCAAAATCGCACGGTAACTAACTGTAACTAGGGTAAACAGACACACAAGGTGTCACACACAAGTAAAATCTAAGCACAAAACGCACGAATGCGAAGATAAAACAATATTAAAACAAAATAATAATATTATTAATTATTACTTATTTACTTTAATCATATTGTACGATTTACAATAAATCTATAATCTATAATATAATAATCTTCTATAATATAATAAAACTGTAACAGATCCAATTCTGTACATTGAAGATACTTATTTTGGAAATTTTTATTGGAGGGCACTCTATAATCGATACTGAAGCCAAAACTGCAATTTGTTTCATTTTTGTCTGTCTGTCTGTCTTTCTGTCTGTCTGTCTGTCTATCTGTCTGTCTGTCTGTCTGTCTGTCTGTCTGTCTGTCTGTCTGTCTGTCTGTATCTTGGCCGCGCATCACGCCGAAACTACTGGATGGATTCGAATGAAACTTGGTACGATTTGAGTTTATACTCCGAGGTAGGACATAGGGTACTTTTTATCCCGAAATTTAGCACAGTTCCCTTGGGAGAGGGGATAAAAGTTAAAATGTGTATTTAGCTGTAATTCATTAATGCGTTGTTCGATTTCACTCATTCTTTTTTTGTTAGAAGGGTAGTACTTTATGTATTGTCCCGTAAATATTTCAAGGTCATAGGTTTTTTAGTTCAGAAATGACAGACATTACAAGCCTCAGTATTGGGTTCAAATAACTTGGGACCCGGATCTTTGAATGTAAGGCTTATTTTAAACTGGTGTGCGTTTAAATTTATGTTTGTCGATCTGTCTATTTATTCCAGCTTATCTCCAAAACAGCTGGATCGATTTTAATGGAACTTTCAATGTTATAAGGAGTAACTTAGGCTACATTTAGTTTAGGTACATAAAAGAATTATGAGATCCGATCCGATCTGATATATAAAAACCTATATCTACGCGGACGAAGTTGCGGGGGTCAGCTAGTAACAAATAAAATAATTTATTGATAAGTAGGTCTAATTAATATCTGTTGTATTTTAAGTGACATGATTTTTTTTAGTGTTTTATAAATAAACCAATCTAAAAAGTAGAAAATAAATAATAGTTTAAAAAAAACTAAAAAAACACGCTTTTTATAGAAAACCAAACTAAAAATTAGAAAATAAATTTTAATAAATATAAATTAATAATAGTGTGCATATGAAAAAAATGTATTTTATTTAAAAAAATCGTGGGGTGCTTTTAAGATACTATCGAAATGATAATCCTCTATACACCCATGCACCTCACGCTTTTTTTTAAATAAAATACATTTTTTTCATATGCACACTATTATTAATTTATATTTATTAAAATTTATTTTCTATTTTTTAGTTTGGTTTTCTATAAAAAGCGTGTTTTTTAGTTTTTTTTAAACTATTATTTATTACCTATGATCTGCTTAATATTATTCACAGTGATGTTCTAAATCACGTCTGCCACATACAATCTTAGTTTTGTCGATTCTCGTCAAGCAGCGATCTAAAAGCTGACTGACTATAACGAATGCGTGCGCTGCGTGCTCCTTGCGTAAACAAGGGAACTTTTAATAAACTTCCCGTAAACATTATTGTATGGTGGATGATGTGACCATCAGTCTGGTTCTTGTTTACATGTAGGTAGAAACCACAGGGAAAATTAAAGTTTTAAAATACCAGTGTATTAAAGTGATTATATCGTAATTTTCTTCTGAGCCCATCATAATGTTTTGATGAAATTGATCGTTTTACTCCTGCAATTTGGCAGTCAAAATCGTCAGATTGGAAATAAGTCGAAATGTTCAAATGGTTGGTTAATATTATAGTCCTTTACCGATTAGAAGTAATTTCAAACTCTAGCTCTTTTTGGCCATAACGGTTAGTCTACCATTTAGGAAGTAAGTTATTTGAAAAGCAAAATACTATAATAATAACTGCCTTAGATTGCTTTGACATAGTGAGAAGCATTGCAATGCAAATCTAGTTGTACCTACTCAATGCACCTGAATGTCAAAATACAATAGGAGTAGGTAAAAGTACCTATAAGTCATTTTACGCAAGTAACAATAAGCTTATTTTGCTAAGATTAACTACAAGTTCCTACCAGATAAATCTGTAAGGTGTAACGTCCTGTCCTTCCGCTTCTACACAGAGACGATCCATATTACTCAGATTTGTACTAAAACTAATTTATCACCATGGTCATCTAAACTTATGGACATAAACAGTTGGACATAGGTCTCTTGCAAATGTTTTGTTATAAATTTGATTAAAATATTGACGTCCATGTAGCAAGTACCTACATAAAATAGAGTTGCAATTGCAAACTGTTGGTTCCTGATTTACAAATTATTTGTGGCCTCATTAAATGGATTGCGAACAAGGACTTGGTATAATTTTAGTGACATTAATTATCGAGTTGACGTCAGGCAATAATTAAATGAATACGGAATCATTGTCGACTTGTCAATTCTAATTCACTAACCTGTCACTTTTTAGTTTCTTATTTGTTTAATAGGTAATTAATGCAAATTAAATTTAATAATCGATCGGCATGCTATGGAGCAGGCTTATGCTATAGGTTCTCTCTGAGGAACAATATCCGTAACTATACAATACCGCGAAATAACTTCAGTAGAAAACCTATCCGTTACTGACAAATACTGTGTGTAATATAAAATATAAAACCTACATACACAGACAGGTATGAAGCTTTTATCTACTTATGTTAGTTATTTAAAGTGTAGCTATGGAGTAAAAGACGTACTGCATATTTTCCTACTGCAGCTACTAGTATCTTTCAAAACTTGTTTCTTGTAGTATCACAAGTTGCAATCAATGTACCTACCTATGTCTCTGTGCACAGGATTCCATCCGTTCGCGTCATCTTTCTATTGCAAGTGATCAAAACATTGTTTTGTTGATACATACCCTCGCTACTTAAATTATATTTAAGTAATTAAGAGCTGTGATATAATTTTCCTCACAATGCTAATCAAAGGCTGTGCCATGTTTAAAAGTTATTGCGAGTAGTAGAGGCACCAAGAAAGGCAAGGTAGCTGATCATCATCTTCCATGAAGGCGATCTGTCTGCATTAACTACTACCTAAGTATTGACCCATAAAAAGTGCCTAAGTAAATATCAATAAAACATCAATGATATACTAATTAGTAGCCCAGTTTCGTATAGATCATAATTAATTTGCAATCAACACCCAAAAAGTGGTTTCCTTCATGTGATACCACAGTGTGATACCTAACCTAATGCTAGTACCAATGTACTGAACAATTTTATGATGTGTGAACCTCATGATATCACTGCCAACCTACTAATTCCGCCAATTATCAAGATAAACGTAATTGGCACTATTAAGCTGCTCGCTTTGAAAGAGTGCATGTTGTTTCAAAGTAAGGCGAACGATCACAAGATTTGATTGTATTCAGACAAGTGTAACCTTAAAAATCTTTTTTGAATCTCAAAATACATTTTATCTATCTATACATATAATAAAATCGTAGACTTGCCGTATCTGTACATTAAAGATTTTTTGCAAAATAATAACTGGGGGATGTTAGGGATAAGCAATAGAACGTAAAAAAGCTATTTTTGAAAATTTTGTGTTTGTCTGTTTATCTGTTTGTCTGTATGTTTATGCGCGCATCACGCAAAAACTGCTGAATGGATTGAAATGAAACTTGGCACGATTTAAGTTCATACTATGGAATAACATATAGGATACTTTTTATCCCGAAATTCAGCACGGTTCCCTTGGGAGAGGGGATAAAAGTCAAAATGTGTACTTAGCTGTAATTCATTAACGCGTGGTCCGATTTAATTCATTCTTTTTTTGTTAGAAAGGAGATACTTTAAAGATTACTTGGGTAATCTCTGAAAGGCTGGATCGATTTTGATGGGACTTTCACTGCCGGATGTTTACATTTTGATCTACCTAAACATCCGCCAGTGAACTTTTAATAGTTTTTAGAAAAGTATGAGCTCAAAGGAGCTTAGGAAAAACAAAATGATTCCCACGGGATTTTTAAAAACCAATACCTACGCGAACGAAGTCGCGGGTGTCCGCTTGTACATAATATAATAAAAAGCATAAAGTTAGATTAGTAACTGGGTTGGTAGATTACTACGTCTACCTCCAGATATAAAAAAGCTTGGATTTAACTCGTTCCAGCAATGCGCGAGAGGGCATTTCAATCATGTACATTAATAATAATAATTGTTATAATGTTATTTAAAAAAAAAAGAGCAACCGCCGAGTTTCTTACAGGTTCTTCTCGGCTGGAACTGCATTCCGAACCTGTGGTAGATTCAGTTGACGATTCAAAAGCACTTGTAAAAGTTTATTTGAATAAAAAACTTTTCTATTCTATTCTATTCTATATCCATTCATATATAGCCTGTTCGTGATTCTTGCTAATACAGCAGACAGAGAAACGAATGAGGGCCGTGCGGTATGTCGACGGGCGTACTCCTTAACAGGACCTTAACTAATCTAGAGCTCTCGGCGAAGGCACGATCGAGCCCTTCCAGAGCCGCCTAGCCGAAGGATATCAACTCCAAGCGTTACCTAAACTAGAACAGACCGTCTAGTTTCGTCTGAGAAAGCGTTCCATAAACAAATTCAATTGGTCTAAACGAGTGAATTTTTATTCTGGGGCGATGAGATCATTAGGTGAATGGCCGTGGCGGCAGCACATTCGGTGAAAATGGGTCGCTGGGACTCCGTTGTGACATTGGATTGATTGATGCTTGGGAATACGGAGTTTGCATACGCATTATGTGTTATGACTTGTGTTTGAAAGCACTGTGTTATGCGCTAGGTACTCCGTGTCCTGACGACGTTCTTCATTTGAATTATACTTAATGTGAAACAGATTGGAACACTAGACTGTTAAGAAACTAATCGGAATCATTAGTCACAATCATTCTAGCAATCAATCACAATCTTAAGTCAAAGTCAATTAGGTACGATGAGCGTAAAAAAATTATATATTTAACCATCCAGACTCCCAGATTTATAAATTAGTTTGGACATCTTAGACCAGAAACACCTCTAGATCTAGAAATTAAGATCTTAATCAAATTTAAATTAATATTTCTGCCACGTACAAGTTGAGTAGGTGACCTACCTTCAAAGCATGAGTGAAAAGGCATCTTCTAAGCAAGCCCGCTCCAACCTATAGGTCGCATTGCAAAACACAAAAATAATGTAAAATATTTTCTATTCTATTATATGTATATATATGCAATTCCTATTATTATTTTCATTTGGTTGTTTATTTCTAATGAATATCATTAGCGAGGTACAAAATTTTCAAACATAAATTTAAATATTAATTAACAGTGTACGTAGGCGTACGTCGTAAAAATCTACTACCGATAATGGAGTAGCATAATTTTATGGCGGACTTTCGAATTAAACATCCGAGCATCAAATGGGTTTTATTGACATTTATATTAAGATATCTCTAGTCTCAAAGATTAATCTCAGTGTCTCAAATAGGTCTGAACTCTGAATAAAATCATAACAAACTTGCTTGCAATGTTCTAAATACGTAGTACTTAGGTAGGTAATAAATTATGCATGTTGCCTGCTTACAAATTTTAAATGTCACCCTTAAAGTTATAGAACCGCTTAAGAAAGCTTCTTTGGGTTGCACAATGCACAAGTCAGATTTCTTTAACTTTTTACCAAATGTTAACCATGGACGGTTTACGAATAGGTACCTACTGATTTGTGCAAACAACTTTGTTTGTTGTTTAGTGGAGCATGATTCGCAACTGGGCCTAAATTATTTCAAGTCATGGTAAAGTTATTTGCTGCTCGTTACTATAATAGCGTCCGTTGACTATTCTCGTACCGCTAGCAGGAGGAGCTATTTGCTTGGAAGGAGGAAAAAGGTGAATATACCTATATCGTAATTAGTATAGGTAATGTTAAAGAATAAAAATAATACTTACATTATTTAAGTTTGAAATCGCTCCTCTACCTGTACGCAGCCGGTTTCATTATCGCTAAAAACCTAACGCTAACAAAATATTTTATTAATTTATTCATATTAAGTCTGCAGCTATAAATACATAAAATGTTTCTGTTAGATAATAATTAATTTACTGTCACATATTAAATACGCGTAAACATAGAATTGTACATATACCGGTGGTGACTGACGTCCCAGTTCTAGCCGTACGAACGTTTTGATGTAGCGAAAATAATTTTATTAACGTTTTGACATCGGGCGGTTCGCAGGCAATAAACGTTATAGTTGTAATAAAGCTAGTTTTAACGGTAATTCCCGATATTTTCTGGATGTTTTCCTTTGGCTTTCGCTTAATACTCTTGTTAACTCATTATCTTTAGCGTCTTGAGTGCTTAATGGTGTTGTTTTAATCAGCGCCTGAGTTTTATTTTGATGGGCTTGTCTGAGAACTATTTTTGGTGGCCGCATGGCGCATTTTGAAATATAAGTAGGTTAAGTTTATCCTGGGCGGAGCGACAAATCTTCATATTGAAGAGAGACGTGACAAGTGAGGCCCGAGACCCTGTTGATAGAATATGTCGGGGCCGCCGCGTTCCGTTCATTGTTAAAATTGGTAGGCGCCGTCTGCTCTCCACTACAAATGCACCCCGAATACACAACAAGCTTCCAATTCTATTAATGACTCATCCGGAATACGTTGATTGAATTAATTATTATATATTATTTTCATTGTGAATAAAAAAGACTCGTCAATCAGAATGAAAACTTTTTATTTACACACTTTTGCACTATAATATCTCCTACGTAGTTGGCTAGTCTCCGCCTCGATTGAGATTTACGCTTGGCCAAAATTCGGTTGGGAGGACATTTAACATGCTGAAATCTGAAACTAGCAAAGTATACAAAACACATGTCATGTCACATACGACTAAGATAATTATATTATTAAGCTCAAAGACATCGTCTCGCGCGCTCGTGGTTTATGAAAGTGGCGCCTGGCGCACTCAATCATATAATTTGGCTTTGCGCCGGACAGGGAATAAACTGACAAACAATTGAGAGCGAGATGAGGAAATATTTTTTTAAACTTTGTCTTGAAATTAAATATACTAAACGACGTTGCTGTATAATGGCATACACTCGTATTTAACACTGATGCCTTGAATTCATCCGAGGGACTTTGAAAATCCCGCCGGAACTCTTAGATCGTCCTAGATAAGTAACAAGTACTTATAAATTGAAAATTTAAAAAACCCCCGACATTCGCCATTTTGTGGTCGCGGCCATCTTGGATTTGCATAGTGCTATTCTACTAGTCAAGCCCTTTCATTTGATACCCATATTAAGGGAGTTGTGAAAAAAATATACAATGTGTCCCAGGGCTAAGTGACCGCCCGGCGTTTATTGAATATTTGAACAAAATTATTATTAACAAATATCTAATCCATATAGTTTTATTTTACTGGGTTTTTGAATTTTTTTGTTGAGATTCCTGACTTGCTGCGGTATTTTTAAATTATTTTTTTGTTTTTACTGTTTGTTTCATACCTCGGAGTATAAACTCGTACCAAGTTTCATTCGAATCCATTCAGTAGTTTCGGCGTGATGCGCGACCAAGATACAGACAGACAGACAGACAGACAAAAATGAAAAAAATTGCAGTTTTGGCTTCAGTATCGATTATAGAGTGCCCTCCAATGAAAATTTTCAAAATATCTTCAATGTACAGAATTGGATCTGTTACAGTTTTGTTATATTATAGATAGAGGAAGAAGATTACTGATACAAATATTTCACACACTATAGTGGACTTAAATAATGTTTTCGTTTCGTTGACCTATTTTCATGTAGGTACCTACTTAACTAATATAATAACACACACATAAATACACATAAAAGAAAATAACACACAGAAATCGTCGACGTTTTCGGATGCTTTGACGTTCAGTTATTTTCTTTTCGATTTTCATTAGAACTCTTGTTTTTTATAGGTACCTATCTACATTTATTTACCTACTTACTGATTTATAACCGCAGAGCTTGTTTTTCTATTCCGTGTTTAGCGAACGATTAAATAACTTAGCGTGAAAGTATATAAATTCTTCTTTACTCGTAAATACTAATTAATGGTAAATAGTTTCAGAAGATCGTACGGTAATGTAAAATTAGTGCCTTATTATGAAAATATTCTGTAGTTTCCGTGGGAAATTTTGCAAAAATGATTGTAATTCTGTCGTTGCTAGCTTTAAATAGCATTTAAGGTAAAGGCACCCAATTCGGAGGTATTTTCATCAAAACTCGAAAGAACGTCAAAAATTAAGCATTTACACCTACACCTTTCTGAAGAACTGGCTATTTTTATCAGAAGCGTTATTTATTTAACTCTTGAAATATCCTTAAAGAACAACAATTAAAACTTGATTTAAATGTAAAATTAAATTAAATATGAAAAAAGTCCGAATCCCCCAATTCGGAGGTAAAAATCCTAATTCGGAGGCAAATGGCCCCTAATTCGGAGGTACAAAATACAAAGGGAAACGAGTAGAATGAATTCAAAATGGTGTTCAAAAATGAACTGTATTTATTAATAGATTTCAAAATCAATTCGATACGTATGTAATTGTTTATATGTTTATGTGTAATGATTCATTCACTCACTCACTGACTCATTGATCACGTCTCCTGTAAAATTTTGAATGATTTTTTTTTTACACTAATGGTTTCGTAAAGAGGACAAAAATTCATTCTGCTGAGCTCAAAGAGCTGATGATTGAGGATTTCGGAGACAGGTGAGAAGCACGCTTAAGGTATTAAAGATAGGTGGGGGGTGCTCGAGCAAATGTTACTCAAAACGTCATCTAATCGGGAGTGAGCTAAAAAAATTCAAAATGGCGAAAAAAAGATGGCCGCCATACAAATTTCGTTGGTGTCCATCTCGGAGAGTATAAAAGATGGAAGAGTGGTTTCTTAGCAAAAGGTGATTAAAATTTGAAGGTCTACTCGATGAATAGAAAAAAAAATTCAAAATGGCGGAATTTATTTTTTCGTAGAAAATTTATGGCGAATATTGAAGAGGCTACAAGTTGTGAATTCAAACAATGCAAGGCTTTGATGCGGTTCTTTGAAGAACGTCATCGGTTAGGTATGTAGTTCAGAAATTACAGACGCCTCAGTATATTCCATATAACTTGGAATCCGGGTTGCACTGAAACCTAAACGCTAAAGCGGACCGCGAGGTTTCGCATTCGGGTATTTTTTATTTGAGCAGCCTCCACCTATCTTCATTCATCTTCTAAACCCTCGATCATTACAACTCTCCATATTTTTTCTCCGAATCATTTGTCAGAATAAGAGTTCTTCCACAAAAAACAAATTTTGAAAAGGAACTGTATCGCCATAATATATGTATCGAAAAATAAATTACGCAATCTTGTTTTTTTTTTCATAAATAGATCTTTAAGGTCTTGATCATCTTTTGCAAAAAACCACTCTTCCATCTTCTATACTCAGTGAGATAGTCGTCGACGTAATTTGTATGGTACCCGTCTTGAATCCGCCATTTTGTAGTTTTTTTTTCAGCTTAGTGCCAATCGGATGAAGTTTCAAGTGATATTTGTTTGAGCGCCCCCACCTATCTTCAATACCTTAAGCGTGCTCCTCACCCATCTCCGAAATCCTCAATCATCAGCTCTCTCGATATTTTTACCACGCATGATTTTTTGTCTTCTATACGAATCAATCCGTGAAAAAACATTTTGTATAACGAAAAATAAATTCCGCCATATTGTTTTTTTCTGTTCATCAAGTAGACCTTTAGGTATTGATCATCTTTTGTGAAGAAATCACTCTTCCATCTTTTATACTTGGTGAGATAGACACTGGCAAAATTTGTATAGCCACCATCTTGAATCCGCCATTTTGAGGTTTTCTTAGGCTCAGTACCAATTGGATGGAGTTTCGAATAATTTTTGTTTGTTTGAGCACCTCCCACCTATCTGCAATACCCTGGCTGTGCTCCTAACCCATCTTCCAAACCTTCGATCATCACCACTTTCCGTATTTTTTCTCCGAATCATGTGCCCGAATGAGAGTTTTTCCATACAAGTATAAATTTAAAATTTAAAAAACCCCCGACATTCGCCATTTTGTGGCGGCGGCCATCTTGGAGTTGCAATAGTGCTATTCTACTAATCAAGCCCTTTCATTTGACACCCATATTAAGTGAGTTGTGAAAAAATATGCAATCCGCCATTTTGTAGCGGTGGCCATCTTGCAATGATTTTCATCAAACATAGCTAACAACACTCTCGACTAATTCATCTTTCAAACAAAAAAAAACGCATTCAAATCGGTCCACCCGTTTGAGCGCCACAGGG
Organism: Melanargia galathea; assembly: GCA_920104075.1. Lineage (NCBI taxonomy): Eukaryota > Metazoa > Arthropoda > Insecta > Lepidoptera > Nymphalidae > Melanargia > Melanargia galathea. Next base: position 11,215,155 of record OV049874.1, on the reverse strand, counting down.
GAACAGACAGACACACACACACACATACACACACACACACACACACACACAGACACGTCAAACTTATAACACCCCGTCGTTTTTTCGTCGGGGGTTAAAAAACAAAATTTTAAAAGGAACCGTCTCAAAGTCTTGCATAGTTCCCAACTTCAATATTCGGCATACATTTTTTATGGAAAAACGAATTCCGCCATTTTGAATTTTTTCTATTCATCGAGTAGACCTTGCGATCCTGATCATCTTTTGCGAAGAAACCACTCTTCCATATTTTATACCCTCCGAGATGGACACCGACGAAATTTGTATGGCGGCCATCTTTTTTTCGCCATTTTGATTTTTTTTTAGCTCACTGCGATGACGTTTCGAGTTACATTTGCTTGAGCACTCCCTACCTATCTTCTTCCTATCTATACTTTAAGCGTGCTCCTCACCCGTCTCCGAAATCCTCAATCATCAGCTCTTTCCATATTTTTCCTCTGAATGAATTTTTGTCTTCTGTACGAAACCATTTGTGAAAAAAAAAATCATACAAAATTTTACAGGAGGAGTGAGTGAGTGAGTGAGTGAGTCAGTCATCCAATCAGCACGAGCAGCTATATATATATATAATATTAAAATATATATTTCTATCCATACCACATAATTAGGGGCTCATAGAACCTTATTCGGAGGTAATACCTCGGAATTGCGTTTTGTAACAAAAAACACGTTCCCTAATTCTGAGTGTTAAAAAAGAAAAGATTTTTCCATAATAAATAAATAATTTAAAGCTTAATTAGTTTATCTTCATAAATATATACATTACTCTCTCAAAATTGCACCGAAATATGTATAAATTTAATTTTCTTTTTAATTAATTTTCTTTAGCTTTCCCATACATTCGATCAATAAATTACCTAAATAGGTAAACTTTGATACGGTATAATTAGTGACTTAGAGGCCAAAGTGTACCTCATAATTAGGGCTCTTTAACCTAATAGCCTATTTAAATATTTAAAACCAAAACAAGACGTATGTAACATAAAACGACCCTAAAAATTGAAAAACTTATCAAGTCTATGAAATCGCAATTCTGCGGTATACCTCCGCATTAGGAACCGGCAAAAATATTTGGCACCTAATGCGGAGGTATTTTCAAAACGTATTTTCACCTTAATTTCTTTACAAATATTCACAAAAGTTGACTGTTTTCTATTGAAAATATAGTCCTTCATATATTTAAATTAAATAAAAACAAATAAAGCTCAAAATTAATGGATAAACACTATTTAAAAAAGCGTAGGTATTTCGTGCACGAGGTCCAAAATGTATGAAACATGCGTTCGGGCCGCCTGCTAGTGTAAAACTTGCCGATTATTTTAAAACATATACATATAAAACCAAATATTTCGTCATTTATCTATGGAATGATAAACTATCAATTGATTAAGATATGTTGCAGTAAAAAAGAGCTTGGTGATCGGTTGAAAACGGTGTTTTTCTATATAAGGTAAAGTCTCCTTATTCCGTGGTATTCTAAAATTGGCACCCAATTCCGAGGTATATAGAAAAACAGCGTTTTCAACCGATCACCAAGCAATTTTTTACTGCAACATATCTTAATCAATTGATAGTTTATCATTCCATAGATAAATGACGAAATTGTTGGTTTTATATGTATATGTTTTAAAATAACCAGCAAGTTTTACACTAGCAGCCGGCCCGAACGCATGTTTCATACATTTTGGACCTCGTGCACGAAATACCTACATTTTTTTAAATAGTGTTTATCCGTTAATTTTGAGCTTTATTTGTTTTTATTTAGATTTGAATATTTGAAGGACTATATTTTCAATCGAAAACAATCAACTTTTGTGAATATTTGTAAAGAAATTAAGGTGAAAATAGATTTTGAAAATACCTCGGCGTTAGGTGCCAAATATTTTAGCCGGTTCCTAACGCCGTGGTATACCGCGGAATTGCGATTTCATAGACTTCATAACTTTTTCAATTTTTAGAGTCGTTTTATGTTAAATACTTCTTGTTTCGGTTTTGAATATTTAAATAGGCAATAAGGTTACAGAGTCCTAATTACGAGGTACACTTTGGCGTCTCAATCACTAACTATACCGTGTCAAAGTTTACCTATTTAGGTAATTTATTGATAGATTGTATGGGAAAGCTAAAGAAAATTAATTTAAAAGAAAATTAAATTTATACATATTTCGATGCAATTTTGAGAGAGTATTGTACATATTTACGAAGATAATCTAATTAAGCTTTAAATTATTTGTTTATTATGGAAAAATCTTTTCTTTTTTAACACTCGGAATTAGGAAACGTGTTTTTTGTTACAAAACTCAATTCCGTGGTATTACCTCGGAATAAGGTTCTATGAGCCCCTAATTATGTGGTATGGATAGAAATACTACATCGGAATAAGGTTCTATGAGCCTCTAATTATGTGGTATGTATAGAAATAAAATACAGGATGCTCACAATATTTCAGTATGGTTTCAGTTACACCAAGTATCATTCGCGTTCAGTCACGCAAACATTCATATTCTAAAACGTTTATCTTATTATTGCTCGTGCTGATTCATTCACTGACTCACTCATTGATCACCCCTCCTGTAAAATTTTGTATAAAAAAAATTTTTTCACTAATGATTCCGTATAGAAGACAAAAATTCATTCGGAACAAAAATATGGAGAGAGCTGATGATTGAGGATTTCGAAGACGGGTGAAGAGCACGCTTAAGGTATTGAAGATAGGAGGGGGGTGCTTGAGCAAATATCATTCAAAACGTCATCCAATTGGCAGTGAGCTGAAAAAAATTCAAAATGGCGAAGAAAAGATGGCCGCCATACAAATTTCGTCGGTGTCCACCTCGGAGGGTAAAAAAAATGGAAGAGTGATTTCCTAGCAACAGATGATCAAATTAAGAGGAAAAATATGAAGAGAGCTGATGCTCTCTTCATATTTTTCCTCTTAATGATTTTTTGTCCTCTATATGACACCATTATTGAAAAAAATAATTTTCATACAAAATTGTTCAGGAGAGGTGATCAATGAGTGAGTGAGTGAATGAATCAGTCACCCTATCAGCACGAGCAGCTATATATATAGTAATAATATACATATATTAATATTTTACACACAAACATAATTAAACAATTACATACATATCGAATTGATTTTGAAATCTTCTATTAATAAATACAGTATAGCAAGTCGTGAGGCTCTTTAGCAGAGCGGTCGTAACGGGCTCGTCACGTTCTATCGGAGCGGGGTTTTTTTACTAAAACTTCGTGAAGTATATTCGTTATCGACCCCGTGTGGCGGTACGGGGGTGCGTCCCCCTGCCGAAAACTCCACCAAGCGCCCAGCGCGGGCGCTTAGCTCAGAGAGTCGTTATGTAACCGCTTTACGCGAAGCACGTCTCCGGGGCGTACCATTAGATCACAGTCCGCGAGTCGTAACTTATTGTCCCGATCGTAGATATAAGTTGATTGTCGTCTCTTGACTTTGTATTAGTTTTCGTAAGTGATAACGCCATGTGTTAACGCAATTATAAGTGACTCTTATACGAAAAACTTGCCGCTTTTCATTGTTCGCCCTATAAAATTGGTTGCCCATCGTGTGGCCCCCTATAAATTGGCGTCCAACGTGAAGCCTATAGAGAGTTGCCCACGTTTGGACTATAAAATGGCTGCCCAACTCGAGGCCGTAACTCACGGTGAACTAAAGTGACTAACAGTGTTAAAGTGAACAATTATTTATACTGCTTACGCGCCGCGATGTTTGAGTGTGTTTAACAACAAACATAACTAAGTATATACGACAGTAGGTATTCTGCTGGTCGGTAAGTCTTTTAAAAGTTTTTGTTGAACGCTGTATTCTAAAGTGATCGAACTTTTGTGTTATTGACTTTTGTGTTATTGAATATTTGTGTTATTTAGTGAGAACTTTTGAGAACTTTTGCGAACTTACGAAACTTTTATTAACTTTTATTACAAACTGGTGTTAAGAGGCCGCGGACCAATTTTGTGATTTATTGTTACGAACTTTGTTAAGGTTCCGCTTGACTGTTGAGTGGTTGTGTGGTTAGGTTTCCGTGTTTTTTTGTCGTGGTTCACAATGCCGCGAACACGAAGTCATACGGATCATGACGCAGCGAGAACGGGTCTCGGAAGAGCTGTCTCTAACGAGTCCGTGCATGCCGCTGGCATTCCTGGTGTTGGCGATTCCCCGCACGCTGGCGTTGCGCCAGGCGCTGCCGCTAGCAGGCCAGTTTCTGCCGGTGTTGACGCGACGTCCACTCCGATTATGATGACCGATCAGCAACTTCAATTCATCCTTCAGCAAGTGATGCACGTTCAGAGTGTGAGCGTTCCACCTTCACCTGCGCCAACGACGGCGTCTTCAGGGAATTTCACGAAATGCACAGCACGCTTCGACGGAACGAAACAAAGCGACGTGCTAGCGTTTTTAGATGCGGTAGAAACATACAAAGATTGTGTTCGTGTAGATGAGGAAAATGCGATACGGGGTTTATCCATGCTTTTGACCGGCATCGCCGCCACATGGTGGAAAGGGATAAAACAGTCGGTAAGCTCATGGAATGAAGCAGTGGAACTCCTGAAACAAACATTTGGACCTCGTCTGCCACCCCACCGCGTGTATCGTGAACTATTCAAACAAGAGCAACGAGAGGAGTCAACGGATGTTTTCGTGTGTAAAGCGCGCGCTCTTCTCGCCCAATTGCCTTCGGATTCTTTAAGTGAAGTTGTGCAGCTGGATATGGTGTACGGCTTACTACACCGGCGTATTCGTGAAAAAGTATCACGCAGCTCTTTTACCAACTTCTTGGACCTCCTTCGCGAAGCACGACGTATTGAAGACCTTTACGATGAAGGGCGTCGTATAGCACCAGCGGTCAAAGAGCCCGCTGAGGAGAGGACATCGAAGGGAATTTCTTCATCATCAACAAATTCGTCAACGACAACTACGTCATCACCAACGCTTCCCAAGCGGTTACGTGAAAAGTGTGGGTACTGCAAGTTCTATGGCCATAGTACGAATACTTGCACCCGGTTAAAGAAAAAGGAAGAAACCAAGACAGTCGAGGAGGCTGCTTGGAAGACCAGTAAGCCCACCATTACGTGTTTTGGCTGTGGGACGCCAGGGGTGATCCGGTCAAACTGTGCGGTCTGCAAGGAGGGACGTACGGCATCGACGGCTACAACCTCCAGTGCTGCGTTCCAATCAGTGGCGGTTCGTGACGTGTGTCGCTTAAATCCACGAGTGAGACCGATATTTGACGTGGAAGTGCATGGTGCTGTAGGTACTGCGTTGTTAGATACCGGTGCGAAACACTCGGTTGCAAGTGTTAGTTTAACCAAACATTTGCGTAATAACGGACAAGTTTTTCAATCCGTTGAAACGGAATTAAAGTTTGCGGATGGAACTAGGCGTGTAGAGACTGTAGAAACTGCGTTAGTTAATGTTAAAGTGCAGGGCGTGGAGATTGTAACACTTTTCATGGTTTTACCTGGTGCTACTGAATCGCTGCTAGGGATGAATTTTATCCAGGATGCTGGGTTGACCCTAGATTTTCGCGAGAATCGTTTTACTTTGCGTGCTACCGGGGAAAAATGTGAACATGACCTTCGGTACGAACGTGAAGATCCGGCTATAGTTAGCTCAACGATTGGTTTCCGCGAGTGCGAGGTTGCTCTCTTTTCTCGTCCCGACAAACAGCAGTTGACTACACACCTCAAAGCCAATAAGGATATCTTTGAGCCAGGGGGAGGCCCTACTAATTCCGTCGATCGTCGAATCGACACCGGCGATGCGGCTCCCACCTCTACACCGCCCTATCGGGTAACACCGATTAAAAAAGAAACGATCTTACCCAGAAGGATAGACCTTGGAACTGGGGGGAGAGAGAAGCTCAGTCTTTTGAAGAGCTTAAAACATCAACAGGATATCCGAAAGGATTCGGCGGACAAACGTCGCCGTAAAGGACAAGTTTATCAGGAGGGAGACCTTGTACTCGTGGAGAGTAATCGCCCAAGCCAAGCAGCGAAGGGAATTACCAGTAAATTTTCACCTCGAAGGGAGGGTCCCTATCGCATTCATAGAGCTGTGACAGCCACTACCTATGAACTGGCCGATAAAAACGGCGATTTAAAGGGCAAATATCACGCTAGCCTCCTTACGCCGTACGAAGGTCATAGTCCAGTGGTGGAGCGTAGGAAAAGGGGAAGACCGCGTAAGAAGAAGCGTTAGGGTCAATCCAGTTCCTCGTATTTAGCACCATTTGTCCGTATACTCCGTGTTCTTTTGTGTTGTTTGTGTTTTTGTGTTCATTTTGTTTTTTTTTTTCCTCTGTTTTGTTGCCAAGTCACAACCGGGACGTATTTGTGACTTGGAGGGGGAGATTATAGCAAGTCGTGAGGCTCTTTAGCAGAGCGGTCGTAACGGGCTCGTCACGTTCTATCGGAGCGGGGTTTTTTTACTAAAACTTCGTGAAGTATATTCGTTATCGACCCCGTGTGGCGGTACGGGGGTGCGTCCCCCTGCCGAAAACTCCACCAAGCGCCCAGCGCGGGCGCTTAGCTCAGAGAGTCGTTATGTAACCGCTTTACGCGAAGCACGTCTCCGGGGCATACCATTAGATCACAGTCCGCGAGTCGTAACTTATTGTCCCGATCGTAGATATAAGTTGATTGTCGTCTCTTGACTTTGTATTAGTTTTCGTAAGTGATAACGCCATGTGTTAACGCAATTATAAGTGACTCTTATACGAAAAACTTGCCGCTTTTCATTGTTCGCCCTATAAAATTGGTTGCCCATCGTGTGGCCCCCTATAAATTGGCGTCCAACGTGAAGCCTATAGAGAGTTGCCCACGTTTGGACTATAACAGTTCATTTTTGAACACCATGTAGAATTCATTCTACTCGTTTCCCTTTGTATTTTGTACCCTCGGAATTAGGAGCCATTTGCCTCGGAATTAGGATTTTTACCTCGGAATTGGAGCATTCGGACTTTCTTCATATTTAATTTAATTTTACATTTAAATCAAGTTGTAATTGTTGTCCTTTTAGGATATTTCAAGAGTTAAATAAATAACGCTTCTGATAAAAATAGCCAGTTCTTCAGAAAGGTGTAGTAAATGCTTAATTTTTGACGTTCTTTCGAGTTTTTATGAAAATACCACGGAATAAGGGGACTTTACCTTACCTCCGAATCGGGTGCCAATTTTAGAATACCTCCGAATTGGGTGACTTTACCTTAAGTATATATTGTATAATCTTTAAAATGTATAATTTTACATTTTCTTATGTAATATGAGTGGTGATATTCTCCATTCGGGAGTACCGAGTTCATTCCCCGACACGGACATCTAACTTTTCAAAGTAATGTGTGTTTTAAGCAATAAACTGTAAATATCACTTGTTTTGACGGTGAAGGAAAACCTGCATGCTTGAGAGTTCTCCATAACGTTCTCAAAGGCGTGTCTACCAATCCGTACTTGGTCAGCGTGGTGGACTACGGTCTAAACCCTTCTCACTCTGATAGAAGACCCGTGCCCTGTAGTGTGCTGGCTGATAATGAAGATGATGATGATTTGATATGTTATCAAAATCAGATTTTTTAATTTCATGTAGGCTCCATATGACTCATATGACAAGGCAAGACACCACGTAGACTCTGCTGGCAGATTCTACTGAGAAGAGACGGCCAGAAACCAGCAGTTACTCTTTTCAAATCAAAAGTTATATAATATCTATGAAAGCAAATTGTGCTAACATAATATGTGCATGTAATATGTAACAAAGTTGCATGATAACTTTCATGCAACTTTGTCATTAAGAAATTCATGAATTTGTAGTTGTAAAGTTAAAGTTTTTAAAGTTAAAGTTTGTACTTGTTGTTTTTTGTGTAAGGGTAAATCTTAAATTCTTTCGGAATAAAGTTACAAAAGCGTATACCAAAAAGTCTATCTATTTTTATGGAGAGTTAATATTCTTGTAAAGTGCACGTGTGAATGAACGAGCATCATTCCAGCCATAGCAGGAATCAGGTCGATTTGTAGTCTACCAAATATTTATTAAGTAATTCGTTATCTGTTTGATTGGCTTTATTAGGCGCACTACGCGGAAGTAGGCGATAAATAATTGCTTATTGAGAACAGTTTTCGAGTTGATGACTGAGACACCGGTTATGTGGCTCAACAACAGTTTATGAAGTTAATTAATTAAAATTGAAATGAACTGTTTTATTATCGGTCCATTTTGCAAGTACTAACTTTGGGCGCTTTAAATTGGCTCTAGACATAAAATATGATAGTGCCTAGTGGATATATAACATTTAGATCCGAAATAGACTTCTTGAAGTTCCTATCCTAGTCATTGACCGACGAAAAAAGGAGGTTTTCATGTCGAGTCGAATATAAGTAATTTTTTATGCATGCCATGCGTAATTTTTAACAGAGTATTCCGAATTTGGTCTTACTAAGCTCCTAAACTAAGGCCAAACTAGATAGGTACCTAGTTCACATTAGGAGCTAAGTTATTAAGAATAATAAGATTTTTTCGCTTTTTAGTATCTTTTTTCGTTGGTTTAATATTTTTTTTTAAGTTTTCAGTTTAATTAAATCGCACAAAAAGTAGTTAACGTAGAGTCTGAGTAGTAGTAGAGTTGAGATGAAAACCTGGCTAATGCTTACCTACCTTTTAAAATAATTATTCTATTTTCAATCACCTAAGTAGGTACGTATTTTCCTGTACAGATTTCTTAAATTCAAATCAATAGATAAATGTTTATGGTATTTTGAGAATAGAAAAGTTGTGAGCATTATGGTGTATATTTCCGGTATTAATGGTGTGCTAGCTAATAGCTATAATGAGGTTTATTTGAAGTGGCTTCAGGGCCGCATATATTAGGTCGATGGGATGTTATGATGGATCTTCGCCGTTCGCGTACTAGATTCTAAATCGTTGTAAATGATTTTAAAACGGCGAGCGAATTTATTCAGTATATTACCATCTACCTACTCGAGGATTTAAATGAGGGATTGCGGTGTTGAAAAGTGTTGAGTGAATTATGTGTAAACAAGCCAAGAATTACACGATGAAATGCGTTAGCTGTAGACCAATATAATACTAGATTTATTTGATAACCATTATACGAGAATCTCATCTACTTGCAGGATCAATTTGAGACCGAGGAGTTTCGTATACTCAGATAATGATATAAAGCAGTCCAAGTTATAGATGAGCTCCTAAAATAAAATAAAGTGTATGCAATTCACACATTTGCATTACATTCATACAATTGTCTGTGTGCAATTCACACACGGCAGAAGTGAAACTTATATTCTAACTAGCTTCTGCCCGCGGCTCCGCCCGCGTTAATTTCGGTTTTTCACAAATCCCGAGGGAATCGTGGATTTACGGTTCCCGTTCCCGTTCCCTTTTCCAACCTTTATACCTACTTTCAAGGAAGATTCCTATAGTAATCTTTCCTATAGCTGTAGCTATAGATTTCGGTTTTTAAAAGTCCCGAGGGAACTGTGGATTTTACCAGGATAAGTGATTTTTCGAATGCTCCAAAATAATTTGTAAATATTATATTAACCATTAAAACAACCTAGCTTATGTTTTTAAAATAAAATTTGAGTTCAAACGGAACGTAGGTGGAGAGCGGTCGTCACGGAAACCGACCTCTATTCTATCTCATTCCCTCGCAGGCTAAATCCTACTTGAATATGTATCTTGTGCAGACTGCAGCATTGTGCTTTCGAGTCTCGACGGTCGACACACTCATGCAGTAGGGCTATTCTCTAAAATACCATCTCGATATCGAAGCTCACTCAAGTGAGATAACTCGCTTCGAAAGCAAACTCACTTCACCTTGCTTTGATATTCAGTAGGGCTATTCTCTAAAATACCATCTCGATATCGAAGCTCACTCAAGTGAAATAACTCGCTTCGAAAGCAAACTCACTTCACCTTGGTTTGATATTCAGTAGGGCTATTCTCTAAAATACCATCTCGATATCGAAGCTCACTCAAGTGAGATAACTCGCTTCGAAAGCAAACTCACTTCACCTTGGTTTGATATTCTGTAAACATCTGCTACGCATTTGCGAAGTGAAGTGAGTTTGAGTGAGAAGACCTGTACTATCGAGTTTTACAGAGTACAAATTAGCAAACTCATCTCGAATTCACTCGCTATAATTCGAAAATGGCTTTACAGAATAGCCCTGCTGTAAACATCTGCTACGCACTTGCGAAGTGAAGTGAGTTTGAGTGAGAAGACCTGTACTATCGAGTTTTACAGAGTACAAATTAGCAAACACATCTCGAATTCACTCTCGATAATTCGAAAATGGCTTTACAGAATAGCCCTGCTGTAAACATCTCTGCTACGCACTTGCGAAGTGAAGTGAGTTTGAGTGAGAAGACCTGTACTATCGAGTTTTACAGAGTACAAATTAGCAAACTCATCTCGAATTCACTCTCTATAATTCGAAAATGGCTTTACAGAATAGCCCTGCAGCGCCTGGGAACTCAAACGGCCTCCTGTCACCTGACTCCTGGTACGAGTAGGTACGGGTACGTAAGAGAGGATTTTAGTGTCACTTTTTCGTTGCATCGATTTTCAAATGCACCACCACCACCACTACAGCCTTTTTAACGTCCCACAGCTGGGCACAGGCCTCCTTTCTCATAGGGGAGAGGGATTTAGAGCTTAGACCCACCACGCTGCTCCAATGCGGGTTGGCTGGCTGGGCTTTAACGACTATTGTCACATGATAGTGATAATAACCGGGACCGACTGCTTAACGTGCTCTCCGAGCAACGAACACATAACCACAAACACCGCCAACTACCAACTCCGCGCTGGCACTGAGAATTTCTTGAGAGAAAACCCAATACCTTACAATTATTTGTCCGACCCGGGAATCGAAACCGGGACCTCGTGATCTGCAGTCGAATACTCTAACCACTAGACCAACGAGGCAGTCAAATGCACAGCGATAGTATAATATTATAAAAAAGTTTCACTTCAAAATAACAACGTCAGAAATGTCTGTAGGGCTCCAATAGATATGTAGGGGTTTGGCCACGTTTGGCGCTCTAATGTGCTCTAATCTGCCGTCCTAACGAAGAGTGCAATAACTAGGTTTTGACTACTTTCGAGATATTTGCAGTTAAAGATTTAATTTTTGTTTTGTGTGTATCTTCGTAACTATAAAAGCTATTGGTTTGAAACTTTTACTGAACGACAGATAAAATAATGCTTAATTTTATGTAGTATATTATATTTGATTTACTTGAGTCATATTTGAGTAATAGACATCAAATTGTAAAAATTGGACAGTATCAAAGTAAACCCTGTCGTTCCTCTGAATTTGGTGTGCCACAAGGATCAATACTAGGACCACTACTGTTTCTTATTTATATAAATTCCATACACAAAATCAAACTACATGGTCACTTGTCTCTCTATGCCGACGATACTTGTCTTTTCTATTTTGGCAATTCTATAAGTAACATAATAAATCAAGCACAACAAGATCTGGATATACTATCAACTTGGTTTGAGCAAAATTTACTTACTATTAATGTTTCCAAAACCAGCTACATCATTTTTAAAAGTAAAAATAAAAAAATACCTCCTCATCCCCCATTACTAATCAACAACCAAATATTAGAACAAAAACAGTCTGAAAAGTATCTTGGGCTAAGGCTGGATAGTGACTTGAGTTGGAAGACGCAAATTAAATATATTAAAAATAAGCTTTCCACCCTAATGGGATCCCTGCGTAATATAATCCATTGCTTGCCTCGTCGAGTGCGCCAAATAATATACAACTCCTTAGTTAAACCACACCTGTTGTACTTAATCGAAGTTTGGGGATTTGCACCAAAAACTAACCTGAAAGATCTACAGATTGCACAAAGTAAAATAATCAAAATGTTATTTAATTATGACTACCTAACACCTACAGTTAAATTATATAAAGATACAAAACTAATGAACATTAAACAGCTCCATTCATATTACACTTGCATATTAATAAGAAAAATTCTCAACAAATCCATTCACACACACATTACTTTCACCAAAAAACACCAAGTGCAAAGTCGAATCAGTCGTAGAGGAGATCATGTTTTACTTCCACGAATACGTACACGTCAAGGAGGAAGAAATATAAAATTTGAAGGAGTACAAGTGTATAATAAATTACCCAAGGAAGTGAAGAATGCGAACTCGTTTAACATATTTAAAAACAAACTCAAAAAACATATACTTCACGATATAAATTTATTCAAATAAACCTCCTGGATTACTGATATTTGCTACACTGTGACGACGATCTCGCATTCTCAAACGGAATAAATTTTTGTGAGGGTAGATTAATAGAAATGAAATTGTATTTTGCATCTGACTGCTGCAAAAAAAAAAAATCTATATTCTAATTAGATATTAAGTTTCTCTGTAAGTGAATTTTGTAAATAATTCGTTGAGAAATAAAATTCTTTAACCCGGATTTGTACATAAGTTTATATACACACTAAAAACGCAATGATGTATTTATCATTAGGACTTATGAATTGTTTTGATATAGCATTCCTAATCATAATTGCAATAACTACACTACTTATTGCAGTTTTTGTTAGTAAACCTACATACATACTACTTATTTGTGTAGCACAAACTACATGATGCCCTATAGTTTCTTCCAACCATATGTACGGTTTTCCTTAGTGAATTATTTTAATTAGACATAAGGTGATTGCAAGAACATAATAAGAATAAAAGAGATTTACCAAAATAATTTAAATAGGTTTTTTATTATTTAAAACTAATAACTTACATGACGATTTTCGTATCTGTAACTGAATTCAAAAACATAGAACTTTCATATAACCGTCCTACCCCCATTTTACCCCCTTATATATTTTACATAGGGGAGAAATTTCCTATAATATTTTCTAGGCTGATATCTACGCCCTAGAAAGAACCTACCGTCCAAATTTCAAGATAATAATAACAATAATTAAAACTTCACAAAAACTTTCATCCCCTTTTTTACCACCCTTAATGGGAGATTTTCCAGAACAACTTATACAAGTTTTTATTATTTAAAATTCATAATCTAAATGCCTATTTTCATATCTGTAACTTCAAAAACATAGAACTTTCATATAACCTTCCTACCCCCATTTTACCCCCTTAGAGGAAGATTTTAGGAATGTTAAATAGCCTATAACCTTTCCGGAAAACTGTACTACCAAATGCAAAAATAATTTTTCAAATCCGACTGGTATTTCCAGAGATTAGCGCGTTCAAACAGACAAACTCTTCCGCTTTATTATATTAGTATAGATATCTAGTTTTTTTTTATTTTTGATAATTTTCATTTGTCTAATTCTAATTCTCTCCAATCAGCTGCATGTTTTTCTTTGAATTTCAATGAAAATTGTCCCCTTTCAGCCAATGACTTTTGACTTCCAAAATTTTCTTTAAGTGGTTGTGTTTCTAATTTTGTGCTTGTAAAAGTAAAAATCTACGAATTTGACAATTTTACAACATCCACAAAATCGTCAAAATCAAAAACTTTTTGTTTATTTTAACTTTACTTTAGTATAATACATTTAGTAAGCTAGACATTTTAAGTAATAAGTTTCCTTATGATAACTGCAATAACTCTTACTTCTTGCGCTTATGACTAGTAAATGTGCCAAAAATTTATAAAACGTACTATAGTCATAAGTGCAATAACTGGACTTATTGCGATTATTTTATGTAATATTACAAAATATCAAAGCTATCCAAGTCATAACTCAAGATATTTCGGTTATGATTAGCTCCTTACACATCGTTATATTAGATATTGCAGTTATGGTAACCAACAGAACCGAAACTATTGAAGATACAAAAAAGACGTCTAAGACGAAAATATAGAGCTCATTTTCCTGATTACGGATATGGTCTTAAGTCAATTTGACCAAAAACTCGACTTATTGCACTCTTCGTTAGGACGGCAGTAATCCTCCCGAGTGGTGTCGATAAATCAGTCGCGATCTGATTGGTGACATCATCGTTCTGGTCGACCTTCCAGTTAATAGCACTTATACATTTTCATGGTACACTGTTTAACTGGAGCAAAGTGTACCTACTTACTCTATTTTCGTAAAGATTTATATTAGGCCGTATATAAATCAACGCAACACTTTGCTATAGGAATAATAGTAGAAAATTCTGTATTGTTAATGTTATGATGAAATTAACAATAATTTTTAATGGTTATGACTTAAGAATACAGTAGGATTAAATTTTATATTTTTACAATGAGCGTAATACAAATAATAACTCATTTTGGCTAAATTTTCTCTGATTAAATACAAAATTCCATATAAAACACTTTTATTACTATACAAATGTTTGGTGGAATCCATTATATCCTACGGGTTATCAAGCTATGGAAGAACTTTTAAGACTCACCTCGATCGAATTTTTACACTACAATTGCGCATTCTAAAAGTTATAGTTCCAGATAAAATTAAAAAAGGCTACAAAAACGATTACCGTAAACTGTTCGCATTTTGTAAAATTATACCCGTACACGAAAAAACTGAACTAACACTATTACTTGAACAATATTTTAATAAAAACATACAAAAAGTACAGATTACATATTCAACCCGTAGCCGTAGGATTGTTAATGAAAACCCTAAACTTCTATTACCTAAATATAATAACCTATACGGCAAAAAAATATTAAATTACATCATACCTAATCTAATTAACCAGCTGCCTAAGTCGCTAAAAGATATTCTTACAGAAAAAAACATAAAATATAAGCTTAAAAATTATTATCAACAACTTACAATCTCCAAATATAGTTAAACATTAATAATAATAATAGATCACCACACTCATCACAAAAACCACTTGCACGCACTTCATATTTATTCATTATATTTATTTTTACTATAGAAATAACTACAAACCATCTACAAACACTTACTTTATAAATTAAAAACTTAAGAACACCCTGTAACAAGAATTCTCGATAAACGAACGGAGTGTCGCCTACAGGTTTTTACACGCTTCATATCTATGAGTACGACCATAATTTTGGAATCTACCCACTTTCTTAGAAATTATTGTACTTTTGCATTTTATGCTTTTGTTTTATGTTACACTTAAGGCTTTGTTATAAGACATACCGATATTGTCGACGGCGCATCTCTTAGTGTACAGAAAAACTTATATAAGTTTATAGTACACCTAAAATAATGTAAATGTCTAACCATATTTGTATAATGTATAATAAAATAAAAAAAAAAAAAAAAATTTAGTCTACGAGCCAGAGACCTGTGACCAGCGGACAGACGGACAGATAGATAGCAGTGTGACTCTGTTTTTACCCTTTGGGTACGGAACCCTAAAAATAATACTTACATAGTTAGTATATTATTATGAAATATGATTAGACTTTCAGACAGTGTTTCCTATTAAGGAATTTCGCTCTCACAAGTAACAAGAATTGACCTTCAGCCGTTACTGGTAGAGATGGGCCGAATAGTCGCCGACTAGTTGGCATCTTTTATCTGATCGGCAAAATACCTACATAGGTCCATTAAAATAATCGGCCCTAAACAAATAAAATAAAATCAACATTTAATTACAAGAAATAAAATAATTTAAAACCAACATTTACTTACGTGAATGTTGGTTTAATTTTATTTTAAAAACAACGCAGGCACAGTATCTACTTGTTTTTTATTAGGTATATTATTTTTCGTTATTCTGCTGTAAAATATATGAATTTTGAAATACATTCATTATTTGAGTCGCTGTCGTCATCATCACTCATAATTTATTAAAGCTTTCAGTAATAAATAGTAGTTTAAAAAAACTAAAAAACACGCTTTTTATAGAAAACCAAACTAAAAAATAGAAAATAAATTTTAATAAATATAAATTAATAATAGTGTGCATATGAAAAAAATATATTTTATTAAAAAAAGCGTGGGGTGCATGGGTGTATAGAGGATTATCATTTCGATAATATCTTAAAAGCACCCCACGCTTTTTTTAAATAAAATACATTTTTTTCATATGCACACTATTATTAATTTATATTTATTAAAATTTATTTTCTATTTTTTAGTTTGGTTTTCTATAAAAAGCGTGTTTTTTAGTTTTTTTAAACTACTATTTATTTTGTACTTTTTAGTTTAGTTTATTTATAAAACACTAAAAAAATCATGTCACTTAAAATACAACAGATATTAATTATTAATAAATTATTTTATTTGTTTTTTATTGTAAATCGTACAATATGATTAAAGTAAATAAGTACTAATTAATAATATTATTATTTTGTTTTAATATTGTTTTATCTTCGCATTCGTGCGTTTTGTGCTTAGATTTTAGTTGTGTGTGACGTCTATTCTGTTTACCCTAGTTACAGTTAGTTACCGTGCGATTTTGAATGTTTATTGTTTTTCCTTACCGATGACTTTTGATAAATGAACACAAAATCTTATTTTCCAAATTGAATAATGAAATAATCTTATCAAATTAGTGTATTTTCATCGGTCCTCGATAAATCTACAAAGTTTGAATGAAATCTGACCGTTTAAAGTGGGTCAAAATCGCGTTCAAAGAAGTCGGTTACAAACATACATACAGGTGAAGCTAATATAAAGCGTGTAAAAACTGCGATCTTTTTTGCCTACTATATTTTCATTATCAAAAAAGTGTAGTTTGTACATTAGATCGAGGAAAGTTACAAGGGCTAGTAGGTATATGAGCGGCATTGCCGACTAGTCAGCCGATTGATCGGCAATTTGAAAACTGATTATTCGACTAGTCGACAAATGGCATAGTCGACCCATCTCTAGTTACTGCTAATGTAGAGTCTAATCTTAAGTCTATGCCCCAAAGCACTTGGCATAGGAAGGACGAGGGTTGATTATAACTGCTTACAGGAAAGTGATTCATGTTGTGATCATATGACATATAGAAACTAAAGTTTGAATCTATACTCTCATATATAACTTCTTAGAGGAGAAAGATGAATCTTTCTCCTCTAAGAAGTTATATAGAGAAGTTGAATCCAATTCTGCTTTACCAAGTTTTGGTCATCGCCTTTTTAACCCCCGACGCAAAAACGACGGGGTGTTATAAGTTTGACGTGTCTATGTGTGTGTGTGTATGTGTGTGTGTGTGTGTGTTTGATCCCCTGTAGCGCTCAAACGGGTGAACCGATTTGAATGCGGTTTTTTTTGTTTGAAAGGTGAATTAGTCGAGAGTGTTGTTAGCTATGTTTGATGAAAATCGATCCAAGATGGCCGCCGCTACAAAATGGCAGATTAAGTAAGTATATATTTTTTCACAATCCTTACCATGGGTACCCTTAACCTTTAATATGGGTATCAAATGAAAGGGCTTGACTAGTAGAATAGCACTATTGCAAATCCAAGATGGTGGCCGCCACAAAATGGCGAATGTCGGGGGTTTTTTTAATTTTTAATTTATAAGTACCTACCTACTTGTTTCAGATTGAACTCAACATTACCATTAAGACTTATTATTACCAATGCTTATTATTTTTTGAGGTCAGACGTTATTCATAAGGGCATTGGAGCATACTGTCGAATTGCGATTCGGAGAAGAGTTTGCTTGCCCTGCGCATTTTAATATATTAAAATTGGAAGAGTCGTGGAGCGAAGCCGACAGCATAGCAAACGGGTGCGCGGGCGCAGGCCGCAGTGCGCACATTCAGTGGCCCGCAAGTCGTCGCGCCGAGCGCTCCACTCTTCGAGCCGTTCCATTCACGCAATCGTTATCGCACACAACCACTTTCCGAACGCACTTACGATCCGTTCAAAGCTCCCCAATATAGTCTCACACACTGATCCATTTCAATTCTATTCGATTGAAATATTTAGTCGATGTAGATTTTTTCGTCGCTAAGGCATCAAATTTCATATTATCAAACACGTGTTTATATATAGTTAGCGCGAACAAAACGCGGTATCGCCTGATCCACGTTTTTCACTGCGAGTGAATAAATTAGCCGGCCGCGTAGAGTCGCCGGTCGCGTGAAATTTCACTTTTTACCGGCAAGGACTGTCTCACCATGTCTACGAGTCTAGCATGCCACACCGAACGGATCTCTGATTCAAGTGAGTATGCACTATTTATTGCACTACACATATTTTGAAACAAATATATATTATAAGTATGTATTTGCATATTAAAGGTGGATACTACTAACATTATGTTAAATTGCATTAGTTAATAAAATTTAATGTAAGTAGGTATGTAATAAAATAACTGATTTTTACCATTTTTTTAACTGCATTAAATTATGTACCAACTGAAATTAGGTTTTGTAATGTACATACATAAATACCTAGTCGATCTTGTTATAATGAAATGAAAAACCAGTTTTTTAAGAAAATCTACGATTTAGGAGGCGAGAAAATTCTCCTTGCGCGTCTAATGTATAACGTTACTGAAAATATTGTTTGAATTCAAAGTCACGTAATTCAAGACTGCCTAGTCCAAAACCGAATTGGGATTTAGTTTTGGACTAAGAATTGAGGCACTCCACAGATGGTTCGAATGATGGCAAGCCATTCCTAAGAATTGTTTAGCCAGCCCAATCGCGATGCGCTGATTTTTCCTCCAACATAAGATCATTTTTATCATGAGAAAAAGCTAAGTGGCGACTGCATTAGATACAAAATGTTTGAATTGCAAACACTATTATTTATTAATGTGATGTTATAATATAGTATGATTAATAAATAGTAGGTAGGTAGGTAGTAGTGATAGATTGATATTTGTATCGATTTATTTTGCGGTAAAAGGCATCATTTGATCAAAATGTTTCTACCGTCAATGCGAACTTTTTACTTTATTAAGCACGATCATCTATCTTAAAATTATTTTACCTTAGTTGTCGTATCAAGAGTAACGCGAAAAAATTAGTTAACATTCAAAAATAACATACCTACACTACATGAGATAATTTATTATAATTTAAGCTCAGAATACAGAACAAGATTGTAGTAAGTACCTAGGTCTAATTATTTATCAACACATTTAAATTGTATAAATTGTTGTTTTTTGTAAACAATTTATGTTGTTACTTGTTAGTAATATGTGATTCAAGTAGGTAGGTATCCATATATAATGTTAGGTAGGTAGGTGGTAGGTAAGCGCATTACAATTTCAAATCCATTCAGTAGGTAGGTTCATAGATTTTCATTTTACTGTTTTTCTACTGACTTGTCAATTTGCTTTGACTTGAGATTTTAATACCTCTATTAGCTATTTACTATGTGTATTAGTATTACACATATTGTGACGTGTTGAGGAAGGTATGTAGATATACACCAGCTTTTCGCGACAACGTGCAATATGCTTTCGTTACTTGTACTAATATGTACAGTATTCTGTGCTTTCGTCCAGATAATCTCAGTAGTTAGCCGTGAAAAGGCGTTTAGTAGACATATCGAAAGATTGTCTGACAAACATAATTACGCATTAATAATATGAAGTACATATAGGTTATATTATGTATAAATAATAATAGCGAACTGCTGAAGCTAATTTGTCGTAACTCACAATTTATAAACGTGGTTAACATGTGTCCGTAGGCCGTAGCTCACTGATAACAATTTTCCTCCATTCATAATTATTTGCACTTGAACTGAACTCTGATATCGCACTCGATAGAACATTAGATAGGTAGTAAGTAGTTGTTGCTAAGAATATGTATTCTACTTGTATGTAATATTATGTATGTATGTATATATGTACATATGTATGTATTATGTAAAATAAGTCTACATATATATATAGTTCTCAATAAGTAATCATATCGCAAAGACCAAATTTTTCTTTAATATAATATTATTTTAGACAAACATTTGTACTACCAAAAAATAATAAAAAAATATGATTTCATAATTATTTAATAGACATATTGTTTAACACGTGGTAAAAAACAATATAATTAAAGCAGGCATGTTGTTAACGATAGACAAATAATAGGTAAATATGCAAATAATATTTCTATTGCCTAATAAAACCAGTTTAGGTGTTTGGCCTCCTGCTGGTGTAGTTAGGTACTATTATAGTTATTATTCTGTGGTGTAGGTACATTTTGACCGACATTTATTATATTTTTGCTAGATAAAAATAATGTAACTTAAATAGTAAATAGTTGGAATATCCGTTGCTACTTGCTATACAAGTAGATAAAGAAAAAAAAGGAGTTTTTCTTAATGGCTCTACATATTTAAGAGCATCAATTATTTTGCAACAAAAATTACATCTGCACTTTCTGCAAGCTCGGTTTCAGATAATTTTTTTGCATGAGCATCAATTCAAATTTTCAGCGTAAAACTGTTATGAGTCTTTTACAGCGTTTAGATAGTTTTGGTGTGGGTGAATGACTTATGTTTCACATGACGTGCTAATTTTCGCTTTTGTCGCTGGTTAGCGGAATTTACCTCACTACTAGATAATAGACCTTGCAGAGTCGATTGCTTCAGCTCCATAACGAAAGCTCTTGAAATATTGAGTTTCTTCACATAACTAATACTTTACATTGTCTGCATATTGTATTACTAAAGATCTTAAAATATTTATACTTAGATATTAAAAATAGTACGATCATAATTATAAGCGTTTTCTTTCCGTTATTTAAATGCTCATGTAATTTTTTTTTAATGTTTATTAACCCCCGACGAAAAAACGACGGGGTGTTATAAGTTTCACACGTGTGTGTGTGTGTGTGTGTGTGTGTGTGTGTGCGTGCGTGCGTGCGTGCGTGCGTGCGTGCGTGCGTGCGTGCGTGCGTGCGTGCGTGCGTGCGTGCGTGCGTGCGTGCGTGCGTGCGTGCGTGCGTGCGTGCGTGCGTGCGTGCGTGCGTGCGTGCGTGCGTGCGTGCGTGCGTGCGTGCGTGCGTGCGTGCGTGCGTGCGTGCGTGCGTGCGTGCGTGCGTGCGTGCGTGCGTGCGTGCGTGCGTGCGTGCGTGTGTGTGTGTGTGTGTGTGTCTGTCTGTTCCCCTGTGGCGCTCAAACGCGTCGACCGATTTGAATGCGGTTTTTTTTGTTTGAAAGGTGAATTAGTCGAGAGTGTTGTTAGCTATGTTGATGAAAATCGATCCAAGATGGCCGCCGCTACAAAATGGCGGATTTCATATTTTATCACAACACCCTCAATATGGGTATCAAATGAAAGGGCTTGACTAGCAGAATAGCACTATTGCAAATTCAAGATGGCCGCCGCCACAAAATGGCGAATGTCGGGGGTTTTTTAAATTTTCAATTTATACTTGTCATTTACGTAGTTAGGTACATTACATATATGTACATATATGACGATAGTTGGTAGAGTCAATAATTAAAACAACGAAATTAATTTCCTGTAATTAATTCCGATGATTTTGTGTACATGGCGAGAAATGTCCTTTACAGTATGACTCTACATTTTAAATTTATGAATCATGTTTCAATTCTGGTACATGAAAATGTAGAGCCATAAAGGGGGCCAAGCACCTAAACTGGTACCAACCTACCGATTATTTTCCGGAACGAAAATATAGGCGTATCGAAACACCAATTATATTATTTGCATATCTCTCTGTTGATAATGGTTACTTAGTTATTACCGTCTTGAAGGTGAAAAAAAAAATACGGGTCGCTACGAGTACGAGCGTTTTTTGGACGAGTCTTGCTAAAATATTGTTGTTATAAGTGCCCTGAAACTACGCCTAAATTATTTATCGTAAGTAAACACAAAACTCAACAATCAATATTGACTGTCCAAATTGCACATTTTACATAGTAGGTAAGTATATAGTACGTACGTAATTATTTTAATGACCTTAGAGGTCGATTGGTAGAGAATACAAATAGTAGGTAGGTACGTATAGGAAGGTACAAACATCGTTGTTTTGAGATCGATTATTATTATGCTTTGAGGTACCTAGTGAACATTTCAAGGATTAAAATAAGTAGATCCCAGCTGTCCTTTACGACTTGGTCAGCAATTTTGTGCAATCTTCGTTAAGATTTTATTTTATTAAGTAAGTAATTGGCCATAACATCTGATAGTGGAAAGGAAAATATGGGACATGAGACCATGAGCAGGCGCTAAGTATATTGTATTATGTGATTGTCCTCGGCCCTCGCATATTATCTTAGCCATTCATAACAATTAAGGCATAGTCGTTAATTTTCGCAGCACTTTCATGAGAATTAACATCGTGTTAGAGACTATTATTTATAAATTATAATGGTCTACTTCAATATAACTCCAATCATAAGACAACTAAAGCAATTGACCAGTATGACTAAATCCACTTTAATTAACGCTAACGGACTATATTCTAACTAGTACTTATATAACTGACAGTTATATCAATAATATAGCTAAGTATCAAGCGTATTCTTTACCCGACTGGGTATATGTGTTTCACCTGTGTGTATGTATGTCCATTCCTATGTCCGCTTGTAACTAATCAACGGCTCAACGAATTTTGATAAATGATACGTCATTAGATTTGTCTCAATGACGCGAGTGTTATAGGGTACCTAAATTTAAAAAAAAACAAAATGGCGGACTTTATGCGCTTTAATGTGCGAGCTGAAAAAATTTTTTTCCTTCAAGACCCTCGAGTGGGGTATCAAAATAAAGGGATTCAAAAGGCAAATACGAAAATGTATAAATTTATATATTTGGAAACAATTTGGAGTGATAAATCGTAGAAAATGACCGTTTCCTATGTCAGTTCGTAACTACTTAACGGCTCAACCTATTTTGATAAATTATACGTCATTAGATTTGTCTTGACGGCGCAAATGTTACTGGGTACATAAAATTCATAAAAAATCAAAATGGCGAATGTTATGCACTTTAATGTGCGGGCTGAAAAAAATTTTTTTCTTCAAGACCCTCGAGTGGGGTATCAAAATAAAGGGCTTTAAAAGGCGAGTACGAAAATGTATACAATCTATATGTTTTAAATCAATTTGGAGTGACAAATCATGAAAAACAAAATAAATAACAACTACACTGTAAGTGGTACGGTGGTAGTTTATTAATTTTTTAGTTCGTTTTTTAGCATGGCAGTCGGGTTTTTTTAATTTTTAAATTATAGTTTGTTTATAATATTATATATATAAAGCTACTTGAAGTCAGGTACTGATCACCTCTCCTGAACAATTTTGTATGGGACTTTTTCACCATAATTTTCATGTGTGTAGAATTCAAAAATATAAGGTCTACAAAATTATAGAGAGAGCTGAACGTGGAAAACTGACTAGGGTGCCCTAAGGGATCTCGAAAACTATCAGTCAGAAAGGTACCGTCCCGAAACAAAAAATGTTCAAAACCTTGGGCCATTGGGTGAACCGGTGAAAAAAATATGGCCACCAAACAAAAAAAAATTTCGTCTCCATACAAAAATTTTGCTAATTTTCAAGAGGCTCTCCAGAACAATTTTGTATAGAACTTTTTTCGCCTCACTATTTATATGCGTAGAACTTATGGGTCTTCCTTCAGGAAAAATATGAAACGTCATGAATGTGGAAAATTTACCAGAGTACCCTAAAGGCTCTCAAAAACTATCAGTCGTAGAGACATGGTCCTGAAACTGAAAATGTTCAAAACCTTGGGCCCTTTGGTGAGCCAGTAAAAAAAAGATAGGCACCGAACAAAAAAATGTTTCGTGTCCATACAAATTTTTTTTTTAATTTTCAAGAGGCTCTCCACAACATTTTTGTATAGAACTTTTTTTACCTCACTAAGCGCATGCATAGAGCTCATGAGTGTGCTTTCAGGAAAAATACTAAACGTTATGAATGTGGAATATTTACCAGAGAACCTCATGGGTCCTCCAAAACTACCAGTCATACAGACATGGTCCCAAACAAATGTTATTAAAGACCTTGGGCCATTGGGTGAACCGGTAAAAAAAAGATGGCCGCCGAACAAAAAAAAATTTTCTCCATACAAATTTTTGGGTTCTTTTCAAGAGGCTCTCCAGAACAATTTTGTATGGAACTTTTTTCCTTTCACTATTTATGTGCGTAGAACTTATGGGTCTTCCTTCAGGAAAATTATGAAACGTCATGAATGTGGAAAATTTACCAGAGTACCTCATGGGTCCTCCAAAACTACCAATCATACAGACATGGTCCCAAACAAATGTTATTAAAGACCTTGGGCCATTGAGTAAACCGGTAAAAAAAAGATGGCCGCCGAACAAAAAAAAATTTTCTCCATACAAATTTTTTGGGTTCTTTTCAAGAGGCTCTCTTAGACATTTTTGTATGAAAAATTTTCCCCCTACTGCACTTATAAATAGAACTTAAATATTTTTTTCACAAAAATCACAAAACGTAGTGAATGTGGAAAAATTACCAGAGTATCCTAACGGCCCTCAAAAACTATCAATCATAGAGGCATGGTCCTGAAACTAAAAATGTTCAAGACCTTAGGCCCTTTGGTGAGCCAGTAAAAAAAAGATAGCTACGGAACAAAAAAATTCGTGTCCATACAAAATTTCTTTTTAATTTTCAAGTGGCTCTCCAGAACATTTTTGCATAGATCCTTTTTTTCCACTAAACGCATGCATAGAACTGATTAGTGTCCTTTCAGAAAAGATACGAAACGTGATACCAATATTTCTTTCTATCTTTCAAGAGACTCTAGAATATTCTGGTATTTGGTATGGCCTCCCATTTCTTTATTTTACGAATATTGAAGAGACTACAAGGCACGCGAGCTGCTTGCAGCTCGCGCACCGAGCGCAACACTAGTTATATTATAATTTTATTTATTTTAGTACTCTGTCGTACAAAATGCACGTATTCTTAAGTTATTTAAATAAATAAAATAAGTGTACCTACCTACATACATATATTATGATAACTAGCTGACCCCCGCAACTTCGTTCGCGTAGATATAGGTTTTTATATAGGATCGGATCGGATCCCATAATTCTTTTATGTACTACTAACTAAAATGTAGCTTAAGTTACTCCTTATAACATTAAAAGTTCCATTAAAATCGATCCAGCCGTTTCGGAGATTAGCTGGAACAAATAGACAGACCGACAAACATAAAATATAAACGCACACCAGTTTAAAATAAGCCGTACGTTCAAAGATCCGGGTCCCAAGTTATTTGAACCCAATAAATGTGTGTCATTTCTGAACTAAAAAATCTATGACCTTGAAATATTTACGGGACAATATATAAAGTACTACCTTTCTAACAAAAAAAGAATGAGTGAAATCGAACAACGCGTTAATGAATTACAGCTAAATACACGTTTTAACTTTCATCCCCTCTCCCAAGGGAACCATGCTGAATTTCGGGATAAAAAGTATCCTATAACCTACCTCGGAGTATAAACTCAAATCGTACCAAGTTTCATTCGAATCCGTTCAGTAGTTTCGGCGTGATGCGCGGCCAAGATACAGACAGACAGACAGACAGACAGACAGACAGACAGACAGACAGACAAAAATGAAACAAATTGCAGTTTTGGCTTCAGTATCGATTATAGAATGCCCTCCAACAAAAATTTTCAAAATATCTTCAATGTACAGAATTGGATCTGTTACAGTTTTATTATATTACTAGCCGACCCCCGCGACTTCGTCCGCCTGGATATAGGTTTTATATAGGATCGGATTGGATCCCATAATCCTTTTTTGTACCTAAACTAAATGTAGCCTAAGTTACTCCTTATAACATCACCTATCTGCCATTGAAAGTTCCATCAAAATTGATCCAGCCGTTTCGGTAATTAGCTGGAACAAATAGACAGATCGACAAACATAAATTTAAATGCACACCAGTTTAAAATAAGCCGTACGTTCAAAGATCCGGGTCCCAAGTTATTTGAACCCAATAAATGTCTGTCATTTCTGAACCAAAATACCTATGACCTTGAAATATTTACGGGACAATACTTAAAATACTACCTTTCTAACAAAAGAAGAATGAGTTAAATCGAACTACGCGTTAATGAATTACAGCTAAATACACGTTTTAACTTTCTTCCCCTCTCCCAAGGGAACCGTGCTGAATTTCGGGATAAAAAGTATCCTATAACCTACCTTGGAGTATAAACTCAAATCGTACCAAGTTTCATTCGAACCCATTCAGTAGTTTCGGCGTGATGCGCGGCCAAGATACAGACAGACAGACAGACAGACAGACAGACAGACAGACAGACAGACAGACAAAAATGAAACAAATTGCAGTTTTGGCTTCGGTATCGATTATAGAGTGCCCTCCAATAAAAATTTTCAAAATATCTTCAATGTACAGAATTGGATCTGTTACAGTTTTATTATATTATAGATAGATAGATAGAAGATAGATAATAATTGGAACTTGGAAGGTAGGTAAGTAGTTAAGTAAGTGGCAGAAATCCTTCAAGTAAGCAACTTTTTTAACGACTTTCATTAGTTAATAAATCCTCGTTTGAATGGTATCGCGAATCGGGAAAATGAAAAAAAAAAAAACTTTCAGGTTTCCCGATTTTTCCACTTTTCCGGATAGTAGTTATATATATATTTTTTAATTTTGCTTTCATAAATATTCGGACTTTTAGAACATTGCCAAATCGGTTCAACGTTATTCAAGCGACGTATATTTTATCAATGTACAGCATTTATTATATATTATAATGCAATTCTTCAATCAATTCATAATCCTACTATCCTACTAATATTATAAATGTGAAAGTGTGGATGTTTGGATGTTTGGATGTTTGTTACTCAATCACGCCGCAACTACTGAACCGGTTTGTCTGAAATTTTGAATGGAGATAGAATATGCACTGAATTAAAACTACTTTTTATCCTGGAAAAATGCACACTGCACAGTTCCCACGGGATTTGAAAAACTCGAAATCTATAGTTACAGCTATAGGTAGATTACTATAGCGAAATTCCTTGATAGTAGGTATAAAGGTTGGAAAAGGGAGCGGGAACGGGAACCGGAAATCCACGATTCCCTCGGGATTTGTTTAAAACCGATAATAATTCACGCGGGCGAAGCCGCGGGCATTTTCTAGTTCATTATAAATCATCTGCTACCTCAGCAACGAGAGATATTGGTAATGTATAAATACAAGCAGATGGATTACGTCAACGAAATGGGTTAAATGGATTGTAGTAATAAAAGTAGCCCTCGCCGTGAACTCGGGCGGCCGGGGATCCGCGGCCCCCGCGAAGGCCACACAACAACATCGCGAGCGTTCGTGCTAAACACAGCACCGCATTCGATCAATATTTAACATATAACATACTAGCTGATGCCCGCTACACCTTTTACGTGAATTTAGGTTTTTTTGAAAATCCCTCGGGATAAAAAGTAGCCTATGTCGTTCTCCAAGGTCTATCTCTGTGCCAAATTTCACCAAAATCGGTGCAGCGGCTTAGGCGTGAAGCGTAACAAACCAACAGACAGAGCAATTTCGCATTCTTAATATCACCTAGTATGGATTTGGCTGCCTCACTGTCGCAGTGGTGATCGCTATGTTCCGATGAATGGAAGATCCCGGGTTAGATTCCCAGATGAGGCGATTCGAAATTGTATAATTTCTAATTGGTCCAATTCTGGTCCGGTGAAGAATAACAAAAATTCAGTTTGACGTCTGCCTATCAAAAATATTGGAATCTTTCGATGGCATCATACCTATATTAACAACATACTGCCTCGGTACATTTTAGGTGGAAATATCAAGATTTCATCATAGGTAGGTAGGTGCATTGTTCCTACGAGGAAATATTAATGCTCAATCCTACTATGATGAATCACACGATATAAATGAAAAGATCGTGAGTTATAGATACAATTTGTCAAAGAAAATGCTTTGTGTGAAAAAAACTCTGTGAAACGAGTTACTTGTGTTGGTTTTCACTGTCGTTCAAATTTAAATAACATTATAGTTGCAAGACTTAACAAAGACGAATAAAAAGAAAAAGTTTAAAAGAAAGGTAGTAAAGTAGGTAGTCCAGTCGTGTACCTATCGAAGCCGGCAAAATTTCTCTATTTCTAGACATTTGAAAGTATAATATAGGTATAAATCAAATACGTAGAAGTCGATATAAATGATATGTCAATACATCGCGTCGTCGATACACATAAGATGCCTTATTAATGAGGTGAAACAGACATGAATTTTTAATAATGTGGCCTAGTTCCTGACTCACCCATGGACCGCTTTGGCTTTTCTCGAATTTATGTAGTAGGTACCTATGTACTTACCGAAAGAAGAAACGTACGGCGTCGCTGGGTCATATAGACAAGTACATAGGATCAGTCCTATGTGTGCAGTGATCAGTTACGGGCAATAGGTATACAGACACGATTACACGAAACAAAGATTGTAAGGACAAGAAATACAATTTGCACAAGTCCAAATACTAATACATTTTCATGCAAAAATACAGGAATAAGGAATAAATTACCATATTGCATAATGTGAAACCTGTGTTAGGACACATGTGTACACTTAGTGTGAGAGCGCAACATCCGGAAGTACTTTAGACTTAAGAAATAAAAGCAAAAGTAGGTAATTGCAAGCATCCATATGCAGCACTATTAGAGACAACAAAGCAAGCTGATAAAGCTTGTAACAATATGCATTCTTCATATTGGAGCGTTCATATTAGTGGGCGTGTTAAATAACATCATTCACTGTTTCATTCACGGAACAGAAAAAATTTCGTGGTTTCATTGAACTTTCATTGAACTAAGAATCAGTAAGAGAGTTTTATAGAATAGTACCTACCTACCTACCTACCTACCTATTTTTAAGTACGAGCGTATTTAAACGTATCAATAAGATAACGTTAAAACGAATTCAAATGTCACTTTGAGGAAAAGGAATTTTTATTTGGAAAATAAAATATTCAGAAAGTTATGAAAATAAGTAATTTACGCATGTTTTAAGGAATCAAGCAAAAATATAATTTATCTCAAACATTCTTGGTTATACGTTTGCTGTCCCAGGGAACTAGATACTGTACTCTTTTTGTTCTGTAGTGTACCTACTTATAGTTTAAAAAAAAATATTGGGATTCGTTGCAATAAACATTCAAAGGCAAATCTAGACCAATTTTTTATACATTATAATAATATATTCGTATAGTCAATAAATCCATTAATCGACGGTCGACCGGTCATCGCCCTGTCTATTTATATATAAAAAAGTCTATAAATTCTACCACAGATTTTATGGATCCATTTTGGATACAGGAACTGTGACTGACCTACTATCTTGCTGAGCTAATTTTTAAAAATCTAAAGTAGAACAACTCGTAAAAAATACGGCGTCGAATCAATTTCATAAATCTATTTCTTCATAGGTCTATTATTATGTAGGTACATTAATTAATAGGTAGATTTTTTCTTCTTGCAGAACTTTTTCCTCTGTGGTCTAATCAACAATCTAAATTAAAACATAGCAAAATGTAAAAAAATTGGAAAAAGTGTAAGGTCGTCAAGTAATGTTTGAAATACGATATTTAACCCCCGACGAAAAATCCACGGCGTGCATAAGTTTGACGTGTTTGTGTGTGTGTGTGTATGTGTCCGTCTGTTCCCCTGTAGCGCTCAAACGGGTGAATCGATTTGAATGCGGTTTTTTTGTTTGAAAGGTGAATTAGTCGAGAGTTTTGTTAGCTATGTTTGATGAAAATCGACCCAAGATGGCCGCCGCTACAAAATGGCGGATTACATATTTTTTCACAACTCCCTTAATATGGGTATCAAATGAAAGGGCTTGACTAGTAGAATTGCACTATGCAAATTCAAGATGGCTGCCGCCGCAAAATGGCGAATGTCGGGGGTTTTTTAAATTTTTAATTTATACTTGTTTCATTATCTAGTATTGGATAGAAGTAGGTGTTACGTTGTGGAGCTCCATGACACACGACAAGCTTATTTTGCTATAGTTCGCCAAACAAGATAAATTTGTAGGTGTAAAGGTGCAGCGTACACTATATGCGGCGCGCCGTTCGCCTTCCTGCTACTAAGTACATGCAGGAAAATCAAGCGAAGCAACGAACATATCTACTCACCACCACCACGCAACGCCATACAAACTCTCTAAAAACACTACACACGTTTCACTCCCACACCGAAGCATCCTTAGGAGATGTAGATTCTACATAATATGTAATTTTTAGTTGATCTGAACTTTGTAGATGTATTTTGATATATGTATACATCTCTTCATCATCATCATCATGATCTTTTTTTGGATGACATGCTGATCTAGATTAGCGTTCAACAGATTTTCCTGTTGACTTTTCATGAACTTGCTCGAACCCGGCTCGTAACAAGAAACCGCGCAAAAATAGAACAACTTTTAAGATTCACGTTCAAAAACATCCGGAACCATTAATAAATGCAGTTTTCCTGTAATCTTCAGTGTAACTGTAATGTGAGATGTTCTATTTTTAGACTAGTCAATAAGTTCAAAAACGTGAAAAATAGAGATAAAGGTCCTAAAAATATGAGCGATAGCTCATTCGATTTGGAATCACCTCTAGAAAAATGTTTTTGAAGGATTTTGGTGCAGGTAAAAAATTGCAATTGTTATTAACAAAATAAGATGAAAAAAAATGATACTTCGTTTTATGTTAATAACTCGAAAAATATTTATATTTAAGCAATTTTGAAAAAAGTTCGTTAAAGAGGAGGAAATTTCCAATAAAAAAGTCTCAACTTCCGAAACTCTATCTCCATTATTTATAACTTTAATTTGACGTTGAAAATAGGACTCCGCGCGGCGGTTACGGCATGCGCGCGCGAGCCTTCAGCAATGAAAATAATTTTTTTATAACATAAAATGTGATTTTAAAAATTTGAAAAAATTCCAGTATCTTTTTAACACTTGAAAGCATGGAGTCCTGAAGAAAAAAAGTTTAATCAGCATTTTTCAATAAGTTATTCAATTGTAAACTAAGTTCCCAATTTCCGTTGGCATAAACAATGTGATGAAAGGTATAAATATTTGGCCTAAAAATTTTAAATTTCGTGGAGCCCTTTTGATATATATACTTCATAAATAAGATCCTGTGATAAATTTTCGTAAAAGTTTATTAATCTGTTATATATGATTTTTTAATCATAAACGAATATTAACAATTTATTCAAAACAAATATGTACATATAAATGCACTAGTACATAAAACTTACTAAAAATTATTTAAAATATAAGCCAAAAGCATATTTCTTTAGTAAATTGTATCCCATATCCATACCAATCTATATATACCTACATATAATTATATTTATCTATAATCTATGTCCATTTTATATAAGTTACAATATATAATGATTTTATAAATATGTAATGATTTTATAAATAATCGATAGTAATAATCACTCCAGATTATAGTCGAAATGGCCACAATTTAAACCTTAATGGTTTATCGTCGTGCTCATAGGTTAGGTAGTAATTTATATTTTTGTATGTTGATAAAATAAAGTACCTACATTATAATTTACCGATTAGGTTAAAGTTTATCTAAGGACTCGGGGTCAAAGATATATAATATTTTTAAAAGTTAGTTTGTTGTGGCTATTAAATATAAATAAGCACTTGTTTCATATGTTGTGATATCTTTAATTTCAATTTTCTGCAAATTAAAATGTAAGATATTGGAGGACTATTATACTTAGTGAATCTAAGAGCCCCTTCACACTAGCGTTTCTCCAGCATAAGAGTTCGTCGAACCTATGCACGACGCAGACGCCGTGATAAGGCGATGCACAAGACCCGTAACATCTAAACATAGCGTCGCGTAGGCGCGACGCGACGCAACAGTCGCAGACGCACGTATTTCTTCAGACGATACAAAATAACTCAGGAATTGTGGCTAATTCTGTTATACACAATCTCTAAAGTCTAAACAAAATTAAATTGACAGGTTTAAAAAACATTACTATCCTTTTCCGCGGGGAGCACTGTGAAAGAGATATATAGGCATAGAGCTGTCATTTTAGAGATTGTGTACATAACAGAATTAGCTCATTGTATCATCTCATAAGCAATTCATCAAATATAGAATTCCACATTGGATTTTTTATAGATCTAAATTCTATATAGCACTAAATAATCACAATATTCATGCGGCGTCTGCGCGACAACTCAGCGATCAGCGTTTACGTGCTAGCGTCGCAGCGTCACACGCTCGACGAACGCGACGTCCGCGTCTGCAGAAACGATAGTGTGTAGGGACTGTAAATACCTACCTACCATCTACCTCCTGAGCAGTCAAAATTAAAATCTTAGCGGAACAAAAATAAGTATTTTATTTAGTCCAGATTATAAACTGAAAAAACGACTGTTGTGCGGTTATCCAATTCATTGAAGACAAACAAATAAGAAATATAATATAATGACTAGAAAATAATTAACAATATGATACGTTAATTAATCACGGTTATTAACTTCACATCATTAATCATAAATATTGTTATCGAGGTAATAATAATTACCCGAGCATAGCGAGGTCTACGAGTTTACTTAGAGGAGATTTTGCAATTTGTTTGTCTTGTCTGTCTGTCGTCAGAGGCCAGAGCCTTATTAACACCTGAATAAATAATCGAAATAATAATTATTTCTTTACAACTAATTATAAATCGATGGCCCAAACCCGAAAGTTATATAAAAATTGGTAAAAAAACTTTATTTCATGAGCACATTCAAGAAGCTCATGAAGTCATGAGGTGTAATAAAAATGTACCTACATCCTTAATATTATAAAAAAAAAATATTTTCATTTTCGTTATGATTTTAGGTTTAATTGTTTTAATCCGCGTTTTTCTTTTTAAGCACCTAACTATACACGTGCACTTCTTACAGACAATCTATTGCAGATTGTCTTATGCAGGTTTCAATTTTCAACACTATGTACCTAATATTGCGCTTGTATTGTATTGTACACCGCCTGCACATTTGGATCGCGCTCCTGCCCGCGTGCGATCCGAGCGCGACGGATCGTCTGGTGTGGACCCAGCTAATTACACATCGATTTACAGTTCCTTATAGAATCAACGCTAAAATAGTGCAAGAGGTCATAAATGAAAATTTATATGTATTTATTAGTTTCCTAGAACTTAAGGTTTATGCTCATGGCATAAAGTCGTAAAGCCTTAGCGCGTCGTAAAGTTTATCAATTTTGTCAAATGAGGCAATTCAACGCGCGTGAATGTTGACTTGTGCATCTGCGCAAGTGGTCAATAATTTTTACCAAGATGTTTGCTCTACGACGACCCATTGATGAGGAAATGCCAAATGCCTATATCGCCATCGTCATTATGTAATTACACAGGTTAATTGTTAATATTGAACTTATGGTATACAGTATAGTACCTACACCAACTTTTTATAGGATTATCCATATTTTCATAATTGCCAAAAAAAAATATACCTAACTAAAAGCCACCTAGTACAGGTATGTATTTTAAATCTGAAATAACATAATATTATTATCTATCTATACATCTATACATATAATAAAATCGTAGAATTGCCGTATCTGTACATTGAAGATTTTTGCAAAATAATAACTGGGGGATGTTAGGGATAAGTAATAGAACGTAAAAAAGCTATTTTTGAAATTTTTGTCTGTTTGTCTGTTTGTCTGTTTGTCTGTATGTTTGTGCGCGCATCACGTAAAAACTACTGAATGGATTGAAATGAAACTCGGCATGATTTAAGTTAATACTATGGAGTAACATATAGGATACTTTTTATCCCGAAATTCAGCATGGTTCCCTTGGGAGAGGGGATGAAAGGTAAAATGTGTACTTAGCTGTAAT
Source organism: Melanargia galathea (assembly GCA_920104075.1). Taxonomy (NCBI): domain Eukaryota; kingdom Metazoa; phylum Arthropoda; class Insecta; order Lepidoptera; family Nymphalidae; genus Melanargia; species Melanargia galathea. The sequence continues at coordinate 11,181,250 of OV049874.1, read as the reverse complement.
TCGTTAACGGGTGGTCCGATTTCATTCATTCTTTTTTTGTTAGAAAGTAGATACTTTAAAGACTATTGGCTAATCTCCGAAAGGCTGGACCGATTTTGATGGGACTTTTTTTAGGTACATCAAAATGTAAACATCCGCCAGTGACCTTTTAACAGTTTTTAGCAAGGTTTAAGCTCAAAGGAGCATAGGAAAAACAAAATGATTCCCACGGGATTATTAAAATCAATATCCACGCGAACGAAGTCGCGGGTATCCGCTCGTAGGTACATATTTTAAATAATATACATACCTCCTTATATGAGTGAATTATTGATTCACTGACAGATACTCTTTGTGAATAATGAATCCAATTAGCAAATGACATAAGTGGGCGTACAATATGTACATACCTACAGGTAACAAATTATAACTAATAATAATAAGTCCGTATTAAAGAACAACTTTTTGGCGTATAAACAATTCGTTTGCCAATAAATAATCTATTAAAGAACTCATTAAGCTTGGTTGACACTACGCCTGCAATTGTTCCCTAGGGCGATGGTTGTAAATAATTCTGCCCGCCCACGCCCTTTCAAGTACTTCCATTGACAGTGCTCGGTGTACATTTCGTTTCACTATTTTCTCCTTGCACTCTCTGATAGATTTATGTGTCCTTTACTCGTCCTACGCGGCCCCACTTCACGCTAAATGTAAAATTACCTACTTAGTCTCATTGATATCCGTCATATCATAACTTAGATAAGTATAGAGTAATTTAAATATATCCAAATAAATAAATGTCAATTTTTACAAGGGTGGCTAAATGTAAAGGTAAACTAACATTTTTGTTAACGAGTTCAATTCTGTTATTTCGTGTAGCTAAAATAATACGTCTGAAATGAGTAAATCTTGCAACAAATAAAACGTTACTTACCTAAATATCCATTTTCTCTAACTTGACACAAGAACATCGTTAAACTGTGCTGATTAAAATCGATGCAGCAACCTTGATCAAGATCGGTGAAACTTCCTACTTACTTGTAATTAACGCTTTTATTTTTTATCTCCAGTGTTAACTGATATCGAGATTAACCAAACGGCGCTCCTACGTCACGCGAGGCTCTTACGTAATCTGGATAAATCATTTCAATCTGTCATGTCGTTGACCTTGGTGATGTTAGCCTAATAAGTGGTAAATAATGAGCTAGATACGAAACGCAATTTGGTTGAACATAATTTGAATTCACAGATTTTATTGTTAGCTACAAATTACCTACTTTTTTTGGCTAAGTATGTATAAAAGTATTAAATATTTGCAAACTTATTTGTTTTTTGTGTTTGACCTAGAATTAGACATATTTGTCAGAACCTACTGAGTAAGTAGGTTCTGATCGGTAATTGTTTAATCTATACATATAATAAAATCGTAGAATTGCCGTATCTGTACATTAAAGATTTTTGCAAAATAATAACTGGGGGGTGTTAGGGATAAGTAATGGAACATAAAAAAGCTATTTTTGAAATTTTTGTCTGTTTGTCTGTTTGTCGGTTTGTCTGTTTATCTGTTTGTCTGTTTGTCTGTATGTTTGTGCGCGCATCACGCAAAAAGAATGGATTGAAATGAAACTCGGCATACTTTAAGTTCATACTACGGAGTAACATATAGGATACTTTTTATCCCGAAATTCAGCACGGTTCCCTTGGGAGAGGGGATGAAAGTCAAAATGTGTACTTAGCTGTAATTCGTTAACGGGTGGTCCGATTTCATTCATTCTTTTTTTGTTAGAAAGGAAATACTTCAAAGATTACTGGCTAATCTCTGAAAGGCTAGACCGATTTTGATGGGACTTTCACTGGTGGATGTTTACATTTTGATCTACCTAAACATCCGCCAGTCATGAACTTTTAACAGTTTTTAGCAAGATATGAGCTCAAAAGAGCTTAGGAAAGACAAAATGATTCTCACGGGAGTTTTAAAAATCAATATCCACGCGAACGAAGTCGCGGGTTTCCACTTGTAGGTAATAAGTATACCTATTACCTATTAAACAATTTTAAACATGTTGAACTACAACTTGTAGTTAAACATTTTAGCTCTTAATGCTATAGGTAGGTATGTACATAAGAGTAACTATTATAAATTAAATATGTATGATATGCGATAAATTGTATTGATGCCTCAACAATAAACAATTTTGTCAACCGACCTCTGAACCCGCCCAGATTCTAACGGTACCTTTAATACTTACTAAAATAATTGTTATCTTAAATTTATTTTTAGTGTGTGCAAATAAGTGTTTATACGTGACTGTGAGGTTAATGGCATTTTAATGTGTCACCTTACGCATGCACTATCATAAGTATCGAAATAATGGACCATAATTATATTGGCATTAATAACCCAACACTTGTATTTCCTTCCCTAATCTTCATTCGTACCTTATACCTATAAAAGAACGTGTAAAAAATGCTCGTCCGCTTGATTCAAGCATTTATACACTTATTATATAATATAGTTCGATGATAATATATTAGGACGAAGACGGTTCATGATTTAACATTAATCCACATTCTTACTAAGTAGCCATTACCATAAGTTATTCTTGTGTAATATGCTAATATATATTTTTCTATTCAAAGTATAAATGTAATAGGTACGTGCAGATATATATTTATGAATGAATGAATAAATGTCAAACAATTATGTAAATTTAGAGCTGATAGTTCCTGTTATATCTGAACAAACTCAACAGAATATAATAAAAAGTAGGTACTTATATAAAGGCCAAAGTATATAAAAGTGAAATATAATAAAAAGTAAGTATATAAAAGTGAAACTTACGCTAAGCTTACGCTACATACATAAGACAGTAGAGCTTATATTACAGATATAATAATTTTACGGCACTCAGAGGGACTAACTCAAAAGCAGCCAGGGAGGATAGGATACACGTAAAATATAAGTAACTAGCGGACCCGGCAGACGTCGTCCTGCCCGCTATTAACGCCACCTACCGGGTCCAATTTTTCTACTTATAAACCTTCCTCTTGAATCACTCTATCTATTAAAAAAACCGCATCAAAATCCGTTGCGTAGTTTTAAAGATTTAAGTATACATAGGGATATAGGGACAGAAAAAGCGACTTTGTTTTATACTATGTAGTGATATGGTTCATTTTAGATGTACCTCAATAAATGTGGGCAGAATGTATGCTATTATAGCATAGTGCACACGTAGTTATACGATACACCTGCTCTACGTTACTCGTGGACTAAAGTACTGAAGTCCTGACTCCTAGTCCTAAGTACTACCCAACAATATATTCGTTTTCATTACATCACTACATATTATAAAACAAAGAGACAGACAGACGCGGCGGGGGACGCCGCGTCTGTATGTCTGTTCGCGATAAACTCAAAAAATACTGAACGGATTTTCACGCGGTTTCACCAATAGATAGAGGGGGATTGACCAAATGATTCAGGAGGAACGTTTAGCTCCATAATACTTATGTCAGGCCTGTGTCACTCCGCGTGTAGGTATTAAAAACATACCTACAGGCGGCGGCCGTTGCGCAACGGCCAATCTAGTAGGCTGCCATAGCCCTAGAGTCCCCGGCTCTTTCAAACGTATAACCACGTATAACCTATTATGAACCGTAGTCCAGTGAATTAAGGCCCAATTCCCTCAAAAAAATTTGGTAGGTACGTAAACGAACACGTGCTCGACTGGAACGCGAGCTAAATTAAATCATATTGTTTATCAGATTGAGTACATATTTCTTTGAAAACCATTGCGAAGTAAGGCTTCTGTACCTTTAGGTACTAGTTATTATTCTGTGCTTATGTTAAGGTTTTGTGTAAATTGATTGAAATATGACGATAATAATTGTTGAAAATATTGGAAAAAGTCAAGCCGCCTAGGGGGCTTTCGTCGAAAACACTGCGTAATCCCTTTGAGTATAAACAAGTTGATGCGACCCTACTACAAAACATGTAGGCATAAAATGCTCTATTACCCGTGCGGAGCAGGGGCGGGTCGCTAGTCTAAAATATGTAGTTATGGCATGGTATAGGCATAACACAGAATTACCAATTTACAAACTATTCTCACATTATACAACGGCGAGACCCAGATTTTTTTCGCTTTATTAACATTCGTAGAGAAAACCGGTATATAGGTTCGAATACGTCTGTACTAACATCCTTGACATACCTAAGTATAGATATAACTACTATATAATATAACTACTTACTAATAGGTATCGTATAAATACGCTGTTTTTAATCTTATACAGTACATACAATGAGACATAACGAAGCGTTCAAATCAACGACACGCAAAAACATATCAAAGCGATTAGCGAACATTGATTCAAAATTTTCACGCCATCTTAATGGTCGGGCAGCCCTGGAACAAAATTTTTAGTGATTAATAACAAGCTGAATTTTCGTGAGCAGGTTCGTTTCGATGAGACGAACAACTTTTTTATCTATGAAAATTCTCGATGGAGGTAACTAATCGAGTGGGGAGGTGTTAAAAATTTCGATTCACTCGGGTGGGAAATCGTTCCACTAAATTTGTAGGACTATATGAACATTTCATTATACTAGTATTTACTAAGCTGCATACAAAAAATCAGCTGGTTATTAATAATATTCTACAGTGTCCTCCACTCCGAATATTTCCAAAAAATGAGGTTATAAAAATGATTAAACATTATTAATAACTAGCTGATTTTTTGTATGCCGCTTAGTAATTACTTGTATAATGAAATGGCGACATAGTCATACAAATTTAGTGGAACGATTTCCCACCCGAGTGAATCGAAATTTTTAACACCTCCCCACTCGATTAGCTACCTCCATCGAGAATTTTCATAAATAAAAAAGTTGTTCGTCTCGTCGAAACGAACCTGCTCACGAAAATTCAGCTTGTTAATCACTAAAAATTTAGTTCCAGGGCTGCCGTACTATAACTAACGTATCTAGGATTCACGCCTGGAATGTAGGTAATAAGTACATTAACGATTCATTGAAGACTGTTAAATTATATTCAAACACATCAAAATATTCGATGACACATAAGGCCGAGAGCATGTCGGCAAATTAGAGGAGGTGTTTGATATATGTATGTAGGTCGGTAATCGCTATGGTGGAAGACTGCGTTGACTGATCATATTATGGCAAACTAGACCTGCCAGCTAGTCGTATTATGGGAGGTCTGATACGGTAGATGCTATGAAATTATTTTCTTTACTTATTTTTTTAAGTCACACAGTTTTCTCTGTCACACATTAGGTCCCGGGTCTCGGCTCAATCACCTGCCTTTTATTAAATAACTCCTCAAAATTTTCTACAGACTCTCGGACCATTCTCCTACATGTGTCAATTGTATATACCTATTCCAATAAATCATCCACATGAGTACATGAAATGATATTTAGATTTCGTAAGGCTGTGTTTACACTATAAATTTTATTGACAAAACTTATTGTAATGACAATAAAATTGGTGTGTTATTGATGATATTAACGATATTAATAATAATTATAATAATAGTCATTTATTTTAGGGTATTTCTACCCATTTCAGTACAAAAAAATGTAAATTATAAAATTAAAATGAATAAAATACAAGAGAAAATAAAATAAAAATTGCCCCCAAACAGGGGTTCATACTATTTACAATTATGATTGATTGATGCAGTATTGTAGAATTTCTGTTTTTTTAAAACCCACATCAATAAATAGGCATGACATCAATAATGTTCATAGTCCATGTTTTGAACACGTCCGTTTATGCGCTGATATCAACTATGACTTGATTGATATCAATATCTATTGATAAATCATACGGCACCATCAATAAACAAAAGACGTGTATAATATTGTCATTCTGATATTGTCAATAATGGTCTAGGATCCCACCTTAGAAATTTCTACCCTCATCTGTTATTTAAACGAATTATATGTCAAATGAAAGATTATTTTATTCTTAATCGAAGCGTATTTGGTTGCCTGGTCAAAAGTGGTGCTAAATCATGGTTGCCTGGATTTTAAGATATAAAATGTTCGGTGCGAGTGTTGAAAGTGACAGAAAAGTGTTGCGCGCGCAATTTCATTTGACAGACAAAGATGCAGTGAGGCAGGCGTGCACTCGGCAGGTGCTTAGTCTATACATAGATTAAAACCATAGACTTTCTGTGCCTGTCCATTAAAGATATTTACAAAAAAATAAGTGAGTGACGTAAGGGATAAGTAATAAAACGTAAAAAAGCTGTTTTTGAAAATTTTGTCTGTTTGTCTGTATGTTTGTGCATGTATTACGCAAAAACTACTGAATGGATTGAAATGAAACTTGGCTTGATTTAAGTTCATACTACATAATAGCATATAGGATACCTTTTATCCCGAAATTCAGCAGAGTTCCCTTGGGAGAGAGGATGAAAGTCAAAATACACATTTTGACTTTCATCCCCTCTTCCAAGGGAACTGTGCTGAATTTCGGGATAAGAAGTATCCTATATGCTATTATGTAGTATGAACTTAAATCATGCCAAGTTTCATTTCAATCCATTCAGTAGTTTTTGCGTAATACATGCACAAACATACAGACAAACAGACAAAATTTTCAAAAACAGCTTTTTTACGTTTTATTACTTATCCCTTACGTCACTCACTTATTTTTTTGTAAATATCTTTAATGGACAGGCACAGAAAGTCTATGGTTTTAATCTATGTATAGACTAAGCACCTGCCGAGTGCACGCCTGCCTCACTGCATCTTTGTCTGTCAAATGAAATTGCGCGCGCAACACTTTTCTGTCACTTTCAACACTCGCACCGAACATTTTATATCTTAAAATCCAGGCAACCATGATTTAGCACCACTTTTGACCAGGCAACCAAATACGGTTCGATTAAGAATAAAATAATCTTTCATTTGACATATAATTCGTTTAAATAACAGATGAGGGTAGAAATTTCTAAGGTGGGATCTCCTACTATAATATTGATAGTGTAAACCTACACTAAGTAGCTAGGTATGCGAGAGGACGACATTGACATTCAATCTCAGCTCGGTGTTCCACGAAATCAATAGGCGACGACGACTCGACGAGCGACGCGCGACGCGACGTGACGGTGGAAACTACTCAGAAGGTGTGTTTGCAGTCACGACTTGGGTTTCATTGATCCTTGTGACGTATCACACTTACCTACAATCTACATATTTGTTTTTCGCATAGCAAGCAAATTGTATAACACTTCATCATTGTTATTGAACTTTCAATTGTTTCGCTAATAGGTTAATAGGAATCATAAATGTAGGGGATTGTTTCGACGCATACACATATGATTATACCTGGTAGTTATGTCGATGTTGAAATTGGGGTTTAATAATCTGAACTATCTTTACCTATAGGTACGTATAAAACAGTACCGTACACACTGACAGACAGACAACGTAGATTTTAAACCTGAGAGATGTGTTTAGAGGAAATATTATCTGAGTAGGTAAGTACCTACTCTCGAAATGCACTAGGGTTCAGGAAGGGATTTTTTAAAATTCCATCCCTAAAGGGGTGAAAAGGTTTGGTAAAGTTTGTATGAAGAAACATTTTAACACTTAACATATCGAACATTATTTTGAAAATAGCATCATTTAATGGTTCAGATACCTCCTAAGTCCTAATGGGGTATGTGTAGGTAGTCCAATGTTTTAACAAACGAAATCTCACCAGCCGTAGGCATTGTTGGCATTGTTCAGTAAAAAGAAGTAAAACCAGTTGCTTTAATGCACTAAGTAGGACTAGGAGATCCAATGTCTAGCAGAGACTCGTGTAACAACTTCATTTGTTCATGAATATAGTGAATACACCGTACACTAACTACCATAAGTGATCAAAAATAGTTTATTAGATAAATCTAATTATACCTACTTAAGAATCTTTTTGCTTATGTAGGTACGTTATCTATTCCAGTTTAAAATCACAAAATAAATTATAATAATTATTATATACCTAAGTCTGCTACCTATATGGTAATAATCCGTAATAACTATCCAAACTATTCATTTTTAGGGTTCCGTACCCGAAGAGTAAAAAACGGAGCGGCTGTCTGTCTGTCCGTCTGTCCGCCGGTCACAGGTCTCTAGCTCGCAGACGAAATGAGTTACAAACCTGAAATTTTGGTATTTAGTGTAAAACGTTAACCCAAAATCAAATATTGAATTAGAAATTGAATTAAATTATTTTTCAGGGGGGCTCCCATACATGAAAAAGGAGCCGGAAAAAAAATTTTTTTCTTTACCCTAGCTTGTGGGATATCATTGTTTAGAGCTCATTAAGTAGAGTACAAATATATATTTTTTTAATTTTTATCTCAAAAAATAAGGGAATGGGAGGCCATCAAAGTTGTCAGTTTTAGACCATTTTTGTGACGGGGGCTATCTCAAAAACTAAACTAGTTGGGAATATGATATTTCAGTATATTATGTACTATATGCTCTATTTAAACAACAAATACTGAAAACAACGATTTATTAAATAGTTTATAAGCTGTGACCAAAATAAACGAACATTTTTTTGGGTTTTTCTTTCACGGTTTGTTGCGATGTCTAGCTCGGAAATTAAATATTTCTTAGACCCAAAATATTATATTGTTCATAATTATGTACGGAACCCTGAAAGAGCGAGGCCCGACTCGCACTTGGCTGATTTTTACTCCTAGTACCTACCTAGTACCTATAAAGGCGAAAGTGTGTCTCTTTGTCATTTATAGTTTCATGGCTTAGCGACTGAACCGATCTTCGGACGTAGAATATTTTTGCGGAAAATCAAAAAGTTCGCACTTTTTATGAAAACCAAAAAAAAAGATTGTCTAACAGACCGCTCTTAAAATAAAATCCTGTAAATATAGCATTTCCGCATTTCAGCGGAAATTTTTTGCTCGGAAAACGACTTCAACAAAAATTATAAATTGAAATTTGTTGTGTTATGTAGGTATTGCATTAAAGTTTGCCTTTGTGAATGCAATTAATAACGAAAGAAAAGCCATGTAGTGCAAATAGTTACTTATTAAAAATTGTGTTGAAAATGTGTTTTATCTAATGGTTTGACAGTAAATTACTACTTATTGTGCCATTTATTTAAATACGATGTTCATAAACATCAAAAATATTTACATTAGAATCTCATCGTTTCTATAAAAGTATTTGTCGAAATTTGCAGTTTTACAACTAATGAGAACTAAACTAGAAATAAATCGCTTTTCTTAGACAATGCATGTTTGCAATTACGTAGGAGCTTCAAACTTGCAAACGCAGCTAACCGACATCAGTATAATTTTTGTTTAGCTTTCGTTTTAATTGACTAATATTGACATTTGATACCTACATACTAATTCCTACTTATTTACCCAAAATGTACAGGTGACTAAATCGGATTGAAAATGTAAGTAATGAGTAATTTTGATTTTTGTGGAGAAACCTTGTAAAATCAAATAGGAATAAAAAAATCATCTACCCAGGCTAGTGTATATACTTATTTGGTGTATATTTTTAAAACTTTTTACGTAGAGCAAAGAACCATTATTTTTTTTTATTTAATTCAAAAAAAAAATTCAAACTTGACAAACTCATTTGGGAGTTATAAAGGTTTTGAGTATTTTATCTCCAGCTCCATCTCAAAAACATCTCAAAAACGGGCATAATCTCTATAGTTGATTTGTTTGTATGATTTCAGTTATATGTAGGAATACTTAAACAAGTATATTATTAACACAAATATTACTCAATTTTCTCATACATGTACCTACAAAAAAAAAATTAACTAATTAAGTATATGTACAAAATTCGAAAGCTATGACTAATTTGATATAAAAATTAAGATTAGATATAACCTTAAGATTAGGTTAAGGTAGAGGTCATACTTAATAACTACAGAATTATAGAGTAGACAAGTTTAAATCGTTTTGTTTTTTCTGAACACTTGTATACAAAGGGTCAGAATTCCAGACGGATTGTAGCTGTCCGCAGGCTGGCGCCATAAACCCATATAATGACTGTAAGTGTAGACAAACTACAAAACTACGGGCCACGGACCCGTGACGATGTCCGGTGCTCTTGAGTAGGTACTAGCGAGAATATAAGTAAAGTCCTATTAACTAATGCTGCTGTTCCATTGTTGGACTGCTTATCCTCGCATTACTAATAGTGAAAGAAATATCCCAATCATTTGTTACAAGTATGGTCAATGGTCGAATTACGTAATTAATGAAATCAAAATAATGGTCACTAGTATAGATATGCTGATCGACATACTACAAATGACTTGGAATTCTTTGTCACTATCTCCCGGTAAATGTTTAGAAAATTATATATACAAAAACTGAAGACAAGAAGTTTAAAAGCATCGGCAAACAAACATTTATGTACATTGTATAAACTCGTACATATGCCCATAAAAACAATTAAGGTGCCGTAAACCCCGTGAAACAAAACACCGTTAAGCTTACAATAAAGAGAGTTTATTCATCACACCAAATTTTTTTACTTCTCCCATAATGGGATATAATTTGCTGTTTCTTATTATGGGCTATTAAACGTCGTTTTTACCGTGCTCATTGTTTAGTAGCGTACTTATATTATATTTATTCTTGGGAAAGGAATCGAGGAAAAAGCTGTGTTCGCCATATGGGAACAAGTTGACTCCAAATGCGTCGATGATCGTGAGACTTGGCTCGACGCGACATCCGCACCTTATCCAGCGGCGCCGAACTTTTGTGATCTCTCCTTTTCATATTTCTATTTCTTTATTCTTTTATTTTAATCACAAGAATTTTTTTTTAATCAACAGCCTTAGAGCCTTAAAATAACAATACTTTTATTTGTTTAATGTTGAGATTGAAAACTGTTCTACAGGTGTTTAGTTAGTTATAATTTCTAAAAAATTAAAAGCAATTTCAGAAATAGTATAAATCTAGGATATACTTCTATTGTTCCATGACTACATTTTATTACTTTCGTATGGATAATTACTTTATAAGTAAAAGAAGAATTATAGAGTAGACAAGTTTAAATCATATTGTTTTTTCTGAAAATTTGTACAAAAAGGGGGTACGACCTCTACGGGTCGTTATTCGTGCCTGATACCACACAACTTTAATCTAGATGGTATCGCCGCTTTGTGGTAGGATTCTACCCCGAATCCGCCTGGCTAGCGACCACACTTCAGCATAGCAAGCATCCGATGTGCGATTTGATTGTTTTGCTGTTTGTACATAGATAGGTGTGTCAAAAGATACTTATCTTTTTTCCATTTACATATACAGATAATTATATTGAAGTTGCGAAATAAGTTAAAATTTGGTAAAAGTTTATTTTTATTGTCTAACTAATACTCATAACACGTTGTTTGTAAAAGTTCTCCTCTAAATGATGGCCTCAATGAACGCTCGCTTACTCTAAATCACCTTTATCTCTGTTTAACGAAGATTGGTTGGAAGAGTTTGAGTCTAGGTCGTACGTCATTATTAGTCTAGACGCAAATCGGGTCAGCAGCGAGATTAGGCGTTGTACACACAATATTGTGTTTGTTTTTGATAACATGTTACTACGTGATACCGAGAAATCAGAAAGTTGTAAAGATTAAAGTAATCAAATAAAGTAAGATCATATATTATTCTGAGTAAAATATATTTATCTTCTATACATATAATAAAATCGTAGACTTGCCGTATCTGTACATAAAATATTTTTGCAAATTAATAACTGGGGGATGTTAGGGATAAGTAATAGAACGTAAAAAAGCTATTTTTTAATTTTTCTGTCTATTTGTCTATCTGTTTGTCTGTATGTTTGTGCGCGCATCACGCAAAACCAACTGAATGGATCGAAATGAAACTTGGCATTATTTAAGTTCATACGGAGAAACATAGAATACGTTTTATTCCGAAATTCAGCACGGTTCCCTTGGGAGAGGGAATGAAAGTCAAAATGTGTACTTAGCTGTAATTCGTTAACGCTTGGTCCGATTTCGTTCATTCTTTTTTTGTTAGAAAGGAAATACTTTAAAAATTACTGGCTAATCTCTGAAAGGCTGGATCGATTTTGATGGAACTTTCACTGGCGGATGTTTACATTTTGATCTACCTAAACATCCGCCAGTGAATTTTTAACAGTTTTTAGCAAGCTCAAAGGAGCTTAGGAAAAACCAAAATGATTCTCACGGGATTTTTAAAAACAAATCCACGCGAACGAAGTCGCGGGTATCCGCTTGTTATCATATACCTAATAGCTGATACTCGCGACTTCTTTCGCGTGGATTTACTTTTTTTTAATAATCTATTTAGTAAATAGGATAACTCCTAGTACGTATCATATGTCTTTCCTCAGAATGAAAGCTATATCCTTGCCAAAGGCGATTTGTCGAAATTGGTTCAGACGTGAAAAGGTTACCGACAGACAAACAGAGTTACTTTTGTGTTTATAATATTTATTACTTATTATGGATTTAGTCAGTCAGTCAATTAGTCAGAACAGATGCAAATGTATAGTTTGAATAGTTTTGCAATATTATCGAGGCCTAAGATTGTTAAGAAGATAACAAGTGCGTTAAAAAATATGTTTGCGAAAACCGATACGTGGCAACTGGCAACCGAACATAAACTTTATAGCTACGTGTAACCATACTTACACAGATGTTCAAAAATACGCGTTGCTTAGATAGCTGTTTCTGTTCACTGTATGTATATGTTTATTTCATTTCATACATAATTTATCGTAAACTTCTATTCAGCTTCAGGCTTAAATGTCTCTAGACAGAAGTAATCAAAGTCATCTTCGCCTAAACATTTGTGCAAACTCTATCTACAGCACCTGCTGGATGGCGGAAAAATCTATTAATCATCGATAGTTTCTCTGCTTGGTTACTATTTTATAATTTATAACTTCGTACTTAACTAGGTATCAGAAACACTAAAACCTTCCTAAAAGTATATATAAATTACGATAATGAAAAAATCATCAATATCGGTTCATTGGTTTCTGCAATAATCGCGAACATACATACATTTTACATACACACATATACTTACATACATACATACATACATACAATAAATACATACATACATACATAAATATGTATATACGGGTCGAATAGCTGAAAAAGTCATCGCATTAAAAAACTCTAACCAACTTGATCAAAAGCATTATACATAAGCATGCATATACATATACGGCTAAAGTTACAAATAAGTAGATAAGTTGGAAAGCAACATAGCCATTTCTTAAATAGCCGAAAAAACCGATGGTAAAGGAGCTTGATTAGAATACAGTTTTTAGTTTTTACACATGCACTTATTTTAGAAAGTTTCTTCAGTTCTTCAGAAACTTCAGTTTATTCACTTTTTTCTAAAATTTTACAAAGCCTCTCAAAATTAAAATCGTCTCAATCGTGTTTAAACTCGGGACCTGCAGACCCATATATCTTACTGGTTATTATATTATTTGTTGATCACTTTCCTTGATGTATCCACAACTAAATTATGGAGCCACAGAGATGTGGAATAGACGTACTGTTCGTCACTTGCGTTGCTTATATTGCATCAGCAAAATATACCATAAAATAAAAAGTGATTGTACTTCGTTACATTATTCGTCTAACTTTTTCTGGAGAAAGGATAATTTAAATAAAAAGATCGATGCTCGGCAAGCATTAAATCTTTTTCGTTAGTTAGTCGAAAGTAAGCAGTCCCCACAAAAAGGCAGGTAAGCGGATTTTGCGTTTATCCCATTATTCTCCCCCTGATAGCGTTCTTGCAAAAATAAAATTGAAGACCAATGACTAAATTATCACCTGGCAAATGATATGCAATCATTGGAACAAAAATTTTAGTAGTCACATATGTAATATATAGCAGTTGTGTCTTCAACTAAACGCAGTTTAGTTTGTTTTAAAATCTATTCTTAGCATCTAAATGTACGTTTTACCTAAGTACAGATATTAACGTAGATTGGTTCGTAACTTCGCAATTTGTTGTTATCAGACTAAAATTAAAGCTAGCATTTGTTACCTACCTATGTATATATAAGTAGTAAGTACTATACTTATAAATCGTCCTTTATACGGCCCTACTTTCATTGTCTCGTAAAATAAAACTTATTATATTTTTGATTGTTTTAGAACTTTGTTTCAAAAATCTAATGAAACGTGTTATATAATTTTAAGAATTTAAATTAAAACTTATTTCACAAAGTAGGTATGTAATTAACGACAAGAAATAAAGTTAAATAATTCAACTGTTCCAACGTGACCACACGTAAAGTTAATTACGAAGACATCCATAAACCGTCAACAAAACAAACTCTAAATTTAACAATCTGTCGTGGCGCCCGCCGAGCGCGCGCTCCTTGGCTCCAAAGAAAAATAAACAAAAGCGAAGTAATATTACGAAGCCACGTTGCCTGGCGCCTGCCTTATCTCCCGGCACGTGGATTCTACCTTTGGCCCTTTCATGACTTTTTATTTTATTCCTAGAACACGTTCTCGAAAATTTTTAAACTACTAAAAACAGCTTTTATTGCATGACGCCATGTCTTATTATGATAAGTAATACCATAGTAACTAATAAAAACTTTATTCTGAATTTCGTAAATATGTACATATATGTAGGTCTGTACTCTGTACTAATAAAATAGTTTTCGTTATTAGTAGATATTATAAACTTTCGTAAAAAATTTAACCGACTTCGGTCTATCTACATATTTCATGACTCATCAGAGTAATCGATCAAAAGTATTAGTGACATTTACGCTTACAACTTCGTACCTAACTAGATATCATAAACACTAAAACCTTCCTAAAAGTATATAAATTACGATAGTGAAAAAATCATCAAAATCGATTCATTGGTTTCTGCAATAATAGCGAACATACATACATACTTATTACATATGTTACCGGAAATGTATGTAATCCGTCATTGTATACAATTCCTAGGAAATGTATGTAATTCCTAAAATCGCACGGAAAAGTGTAAAATAATTTATATTAGACACATTTCCTAGGAAATTTATACATTTCCTAAATAGCAATCGGAAATGTAAAACATATATATAGATCGACGGAGAGATCCATTGATGGAGATATCAATGGGTACGCGGGGATAGCGGGGAGAGTGGAGGGTATTGCATCGTCTGATCAGGCGATCGCGCTAGTGCCGCGTAAACTGTCAGTGCGCGGAAATCATATTTTTTCAAAATTATTTCTTTTTTTTCAGAAGTTAGGTTAGACTAGGTTAGGTTAGAACATAAATGCAGGCCGGGCACTTAGGTTCTATTGGGTCCTAGGTAGAATGTGGTCCAAAAGAAAGCATTATTTTTATACATTTCCTAATACGATATAGGAATTCTATATAATTCCTAGGAACTGTACACATTTCCTAGGACATTTATATATTAAATAGTTTTTGAAACAATATTTTATACACTTCCTAAATAGCTTCGGAATTGTATAAATTTCCTAGGATTTGTATATAATTCCTAGATTACATACATTTCCGGTAACACATACACACATATACTTACATACATACATACATAAATATGTATAAATACGGGTCGAATACAGAACCTCCTTTTTTGAAGTCGGTTAAAAATATTTGACCTTTACCCATACTTACTTAACAGACGACTTCTGTAAACGTTTGTTTATGGTAAAACATGCATGTCTGTCAATCAATCTCATTTTGGCTGTGGGCTATCGAAATCTTTACCATCTTTAGATGTAAAGGGAGCTCCCGAAGTTTTTAAGTAGATGTAATTAAAGTCATATTGATGCGAGTGATTTATTGAGTTTGTCTTATTCGTGTCTTTTTAAGCGAGAATAACGTAATTTACTTAAATTTTTTGTCTTTATTTAACCGGGTCAATTATAGGTTTATTTATAATGTTACTTCATACGGGATTGTCTTGTCTCGATTTCTGAGATTATAAGTAAG
This sequence comes from Melanargia galathea, assembly GCA_920104075.1. Classification (NCBI taxonomy): domain Eukaryota; kingdom Metazoa; phylum Arthropoda; class Insecta; order Lepidoptera; family Nymphalidae; genus Melanargia; species Melanargia galathea. Next base: position 11,165,267 of record OV049874.1, on the reverse strand, counting down.
CATACATATATGGGTGAGATGGGAGATAAAATTATCTACCTTATAACGAAAAATTATGTAACATAACATGGTACCATTTGAGAGATAGCACCTTGAGTCAGCGGTCGGTTATCTCGCCGCGATTATATATTTTTGTCACTTAGTTTTCCTACAACTGATTTAATTTAAATTAGAGTAACTAAAATTTAATATTTATGTTAGTGCTTCATGTGTTAAATAATAATGGATATTTAAAATATATGAATTTGTATATAAAACTGGTAGTGGCTCTAACGTAATTCAGTAAATTATTGTTAAGGTCAAACTTTTAACAATGTGATATAACGTGTTAAAAATTAGAATGAATTTTCTTGCTTTATTTTGCACGGTACGTCAATTTTAAACGATTCTAGCGTAATACATGAACACAACAATGTTATTAATACAAATGTGTCCTCTTTTCAGGTAAATTATAATGAATGTGCACCGCAACAGAGGACAGTTAATATCGATATCGAATTATAAACATAAGTAGAAGAGTTTCTTCTTGAATACAAGAGCCAAAATTTGGTAGTATGAAGATTCCATAGCGAGAAACTGAGAATAGAGGCAGCATTGGTGCAAAACATGCGTGCTGGTGGCTGCCGAGGGAACAGAAAAATGGACATGCAGTGTTCGATATTTAAGCTCCTACTGTTTCAAATAATGGTCGTACGGTGCACTGCGAAATATCTACCGGCGAATATGCCAAGGGTGGAGATAGCGGGTGGTTTAAAAGAAGAAGTCCAGAGTAGCATAAGAAACCTTGTACATACCGGTGAGTACATTTCTCCTCATTTGTCTCTATCCAAAATCATTTCTTTTTTTACCATTTTAGTTAAAAACAGTTTTATGCACTTTTGATATTTCCAAATAAAGTTTTTTTTAAATAGAATAATTAGCATCATAAAATTGAGATTACAGTTACATGGAAACCGAGATTTCATTACTAATATCTTTCGCATTTGTTATTGTTGGCGTCATACTCACAGTGACAACAGTACCTAATTAGGTATCTACTTACTATCAATATATCGCTTGAAATGATCACGCACCAAAATATGAATAAAAAATGAAAACTTACACACCGTAAGCAATTAAAATTGACGTACGAAAAGATAATGTTAAATGTTAAATTTATAAACTCGTAAACCTAATCTCGTGAGTTGTTTTGTGGTTGTCGCGAGTTTGAAATGCTGATAATTGGATTCAAGTCACAAGGGACGTTCCGAGATTACGTTTGAGGGATTATATCTCCCGTCCCTGTTGATTTAGGACAGTGCTATGTTTATTTTTGTATGCATTTTTAAATTGACTCATTCAAGCGATTGAAATCTTTCACATGCTCTGCGTACCTACTTATTACCTAATATTTTTTACATTTAGATACAATTAAGTACCTACGTATTAGATTTGTAACTTCGATCAGTCTTTTATTAATCAAGGCTGTTAGCCCGCCGCGAAACTGTAGCACGGAACTGAAGAAGATAGATGCATTTTCAACTGTTTGCGTTGGAACAGGCATTCTATGTCTACTGCTGCTTTTTGTTCTAAATCACACATTTGACTATACTTACCCAGTTACATCCTTTTCGTTCCGCTGCTAGCTAGCTAGGGTTTTGCGTCGGACTTATGCTGACAGCTTAAGTTTTGTTCCTTTAATTTGCTTGGATATATTTTTAAAAGTGAGAGTAAATTCTGGAGACGGGTGAGATACCCTTGAGAAACACGGTTGGTAGGTATCACGTTTCCCGTAAGGGAAGACACATGATAAAGGTGTATATCATGTTATAGGTGTATATCAAGGCCGATGAATCCAGAGTGTGGAAATCTTTTAAGCGGTTTGACACATTTCACCGGATATTTTAATTATTATCGTGTAACCACAGTGCAGTAGTGTGAAACTGTTACTTAAAGATGCTTACTGATTTGGTATAATTATAATTTATTTATGGGAAGAAATTAATGGTCCGCAAATTACAAATAAAACATTTCAATAATTTCTAGTTCGCAAATCTATACTCTCTACTTATCTATATCTATACTAATAAATAAAATTGAAGTGTCTGTCTGTAATATCGAAATAACTAAGTACCTCATATTAAGCTCATATGGTTATTTGAACGATACCATAACCGAATCACACGTTTTTAAAATTTTTGTCTGTCTGTCTGTCTGTCTGTCTGTCTGTCTGTCTGTTTGAACGGGCTAATCTTTGGAACGGCTGAACCGATTTTGACGGGACTTTCACATACAAGTAGAGAATTAGTCAGGGAGTAACATAGGCTACTTTTTTAACCGACTTTCAAAAAAGGAGGAGTTGTGTTTTTCTACCTATGTACACCGATATCTCCGAGATTTCTGAACCGATTTGCGTATTTTTTTTTTAATCGACAGAGAAACATTGCGACATTGTCCTACAAAAAAATTGGATCCCAACTCCTCAATCCTGATGCTGTAGGGGGGGATCCCCAAAACTAATGGGATTTAGGCACTGTCGGTTATTGATTCTGTCGGAAATTGATGATATTGGGGATACTAATTAAAGACTTTATTGTTGAATGAACTCTGAGTAGGTACAGCTTTTTTTTTTTTTTTTTTTTTGACGCTGGGAAATGCATTTACGCACACCCTCCGGAAGCCTTACAGCGAACTGCAATGCTTCCGGAAGGTAGTGTGGGACTCAGGCAGGCCAAGAAGTGGCCAGAATACCCACTAAAACCCAGCGATGTTCCTCCGTGTCGCCTGGTGGCTGGGTTACGGGTACACTTGCGCAATCATCCGCGACCCAGCCGGCGCCGTCCGCCGAGGCAGACCCTCCACCGGGGGACCTAAAGGCCCCCTAACACCGTCTGAGGCGCACCAGGAACATAGTGGTGCGCCTCCCGACCCGAGGCGTCTCAACGGGCGACGGATACGCCATTCCATCACCCGGAGTTCCTCGCCAGAGGCAACCCTCAAGAGGGCCACACCCGCAGGCGACCCTCAAGAGGTTCACCCCTCGTGTAATTTTTTATAGAGGTTTTCTTCCTCGCGGCCCCTCGCTCAGTGCGTGGGGCCCCCGGTTCCGCTCAGTGCGGATTACGGGTTGCCCGACGGTGGCCGAAGCCAGCGCCCACCGGCCACAAAGACCAGCGGACCCGCCGCGCAGGGCGTTTCCACCCCCTCCGGTAATTTTTTAACGAGGTTTTCTTCCTCACGGCCCGAAAGCCTCCCCCCCAATTGTCGCCACCCGGAGTCTCCACAGTCCACTCTGATGAACAGAGAAGTACCAGGAGCCTCCAAGCGGCAACCCCCTGCTGGTTTTGGTCCGCGCCGGGTTTCCCCGGTACCTCCCATATCTGGGAGGCGTTCCCCCATCCGCCACCGGGGGGACGCGCCCGATGGGGGACCAGCAACCCCACACGGGAGTAGGTACAGCTACTGAGCTACTGAGTAGGTACATGTCCAACTCCTCAACCCCGATGCTGTAAGGAATTGCATTCCGAAAATTTTCACGGAATTTTGCACGAAATTTTTCCGTTTTGGGGACGGGTTACTACAGATAGGCTACTTTTTGTTCTGAAAAATCAAAAGTTCTCATGGGATTTTTAAAAACCTAAATCCACACGGGTGAAACCGTGGGCATCATCTAGTCTATACTAATATAATAAAGCGGAAGAGTTTGTTTGTTTGAACGCGCTAATCTCAGGAACTACTGGACCGATTTCAAAAATTCTTTCACCGTTGGATATGTACGTGATCCTTGAGTGCTATAGGCTATATGTTATGTACCACGGGCGAAGCCGGGGCGGACCGCTAGTAATATAATAAAGCGGAAGAGTTTGTTTGTTTGAACGCGCTAATCTCGGAAACTACTGGACCGATTTCAAAAATTCTTTCACCATTGGATATGTACGGGATCCTTGAGTGCTATAGGCTATATGTTATGTACCACGGGCGAAGCCGGGGCGGACTGCTAGTAATATAATAAAGCGGAAGAGTTTGTTTGTTTGAACGCGCTAATCTCGGAAACTACTGGACCGATTTCAAAAATTCTTTCACCATTGGATATGTACGGGATCCTTGAGTGCTATAGGCTATATATTATGTACCACGGGCGAAGCCGGGGCGGACCGCTAGTATAATATAATAAAGCGGAAGAGTTTGTTTGTTTGAACGCGCTAATCTCAGGAACTACTGGACCGATTTCAAAAATTCTTTCACCGTTGGATATGTACGTGATCCTTGAGTGCTATAGGCTATATATGTACCACGGGTGAAGCCGGGGCGGACCGCTAGTTGCAAATAAAACATTTCAATAATTTCTAGTGATGTCTTTTTTATTTACCCGACTGGGTATATGTGTTTCACCTGTGTGTATGTATGTCCATTCCTATGTCCGCTTGTAACTAATCAACGGCTCAACGGATTTTGATAAATGATACGTCATTAGATTTGTCTCACTGACGCGAGTGTTATAGGGTACCTAAATTAAAAAAAAAAATCAAAATGGCGGACTTTATGCGCTTTAATGTGCGAGCTGAAAAAAAATTTTTTCTTCAAGACCCTCGAGTGGGGTATCAAAATAAAGGGATTCAAAAGGCAAATACGAAAATGTATAAATTTATATATTTGGAAACAATTTGGAGTGATAAATCGTAGAAAATGACCGTTTCCTATGTCAGTTCGTAACTACTTAACGGCTCAACCTATTTTGATAAATTATACGTCATTAGATTTGTCTTAACAGCGCAAATGTTACTGGGTACATAAAATTCATAAAAAATCAAAATGGCGAATGTTATGCACTTTAATGTGCGGGCTGAAAAAAATTTTTTTCTTCAAGACCCTCGAGTGGGGTATCAAAATAAAGAGCTTTAAAAGGCGAGTACGAAAATGTATACAATCTATATGTTTTCAATCAATTTGGAGTGACAAATCATGAAAAACAAAATAAATAACAACTATGTACCTACACTGTAAGTGGTACGGTGGTAGTTTATTAATTTTTTAGTTCGTTTTTTAGCATGGCAGTCGGGTTTTTTTAATTTTTAAATTATAGCTTGTTTCTCAGTGAAATGGGTAGGAATTTTGATAAAACCACTCTAACGTCAGCAATTTAATATAATTCTACATTTACCGACTATAATATTACACATTTATGTAGTTATAAGAAATATTCAATCGACATAAATACTCGACGATCGTGTAGAATTGAACTTACAGAGTAATCGTTAACATGCAGTGGAGCAACATAGTTTATTCTCAGACCCAATAACGTGTCAAAAATAGACCACGGATAGCACGGAGCAGGCCAAGCCGAAAGCACGCACAAATGAGGCATGAGCGTAATGAAACACCACCATAAACCACCATTCGCTGGCGCGTTTTACAAAACAAACCTATTATGCAAGAATACGTATAAGTATCTAGCCTGGTCGTTGAACTTGCACTATGAAATTAAATAGGGGCTGATAATTTACTAAAAGCTGTGATAGCCTAGTGGTTAGGACGACCGACTTCTAATCGGAGGTCGTGGGTTCGATCCCGGGCACGCACCTCTAACTTTTCGGAGTTATGTGCGTTTTAAGTATTTACTTAAATATCACTTGCTTTAACGGTGAAGGAAAACATCGTGAGGAAACCTGCACGCCTGAGAGTTCTCCATAACGTTCTCAAAGGTGTGTGAAGTCTGCCAATCCGCTTGGCCAGCGTGGTAGACTATGGCCAAAACCCTTCTCACTCTGAGAGGAGACCCGTGCTCTGTAGTGAGCCGGTAATGGGTTGATCATGATGATGATGATGATTAATTTACTAACTGTCATATTGTATCGATAAAGATACTGCAAATTCGCCGCGAAGTAATAGCAAAAAATCGAATTATGTATAATAATTGTATGTGCCCAGTAGTGGTGGGTATGTAAAACAATCGCAACAATTCTCAATACATCCCCTTAATATTATGTCACAAAAGGTGAGATTTTATAATCGACTAGTTATCCGTCTTGGTAGTTTGACATTTTGACCTAAATGCAATGAATCATAATACTTATATATATTAAAAGATCCTATATTTGACAAAGTAATCAACATCTTCAAGATTGAATAATTATTTCAAGTGCGAGTAGGTACGATAAGTACTTATCTTTATACCTGTACAAAATATTAATATATCAAAGTAGGTAAGAGATAATAGCCAAATTTATCAGTGTAAAGTATAACGATCTAGGTCCCTTATCTGGCTTTATCAATGTTGGCAAAGCAAATCTTATCAGTTGTGGAGAAGAGCGAATCTAGTGACGCGTAATGTGACGTAAATCTCTCATTTGTCACGAGCTGATACCTAACAATATAAATATTATATCTTTAGATATTATACATAAAAAAAATATCAGTTACTGATATTTAACTATCTATAACGTTCTAAATTTTAACACTGTTATTAATAGATATAGATATATTATATAAAATAGTATCACTATTTTTCCAAAAAAAAAAAACACTCATTTTTATCAACATTCGTTTCAATACTTTTTAATATCCATTGATATAGATTATGTTTTCTTATGAGAATAATAATGTTTATCGTTGCACGCATCCTAGTGCCTGCGGGTCATTAAAACTCTGTAAAAATTTAATTTTGCTTGTTTATGGATAAATAATTTAATTTCCTTATATTATGAAGTTCTTTTTTGATTTTTAAACAACAGCAGGCAACAAGGAAATACAAAAGTTTATATTTCCTTAAACAATGTTGCCTGTTTTTGAATTACAAATCAAATATGATATTAAACTGCAAGAGAATGTCGCTTACCTTCCATATTATAGCTTCCTTTTGACGTTTTGTTACTTACGTAAAAATTTAAATCTTCAAAAAGGTGATACCGTGATCGTAGGATGTACTATACTTATGTCATATTTTATCATACTATTTATAGAAACAGAACAAATAGATAATGAGCCTCGTACAACTTGCTCTAAAAGCAGTTAAAACATTTGTTCTTGTCACAGCTCGCATAACACCTAAGTTTACTTACTCCGTTTATAATATATCTACCTACTATTAAGTATGGTGTAACGTATTCTTATCACTTCTTTTCCTCTTTTTTGTGAGATGCTTTAAAAAAAATGTAAGGTAAAGTCTCCTTATTCCGTGGTATTCTAAAATTGGCACCCAATTCCGAGGTATATAGAAAAACAGCGTTTTCAACCGATCACCAAGCTATTTTTTACTGCAACATATCTTAATCAATTGATAGTTTATCATTCCATAGATAAATGACGAAATTGTTGGTTTTATATATATATGTTTTAAAATAACCGGCAAGTTTTACACTAGCAGCCGGCCCGAACGCATGTTTCATACATTTTGGACCTCGTGCACGAAATACCTACATTTTTTTAAATAGTGTTTATCCGTTAATTTTGAGCTTTATTTGTTTTTATTTAGATTTGAATATTTGAAGGACTATATTTTCAATCGAAAACAATCAACTTTTGTGAATATTTGTAAAGAAATTAAGGTGAAAATAGGTTTTGAAAATACCTCGGCGTTAGGTGCCAAATATTTTAGCCGGTTCCTAACGCCGTGGTATACCGCGGAATTGCGATTTCATAGACTTCATAACTTTTTCAATTTTTAGAGTCGTTTTATGTTAAATACTTCTTGTTTCGGTTTTGAATATTTAAATAGGCAATAAGGTTACAGAGTCCTAATTACGAGGTACACTTTGGCGTCTCAATCACTAACTATACCGTGTCAAAGTTTACCTATTTAGGTAATTTATTGATAGATTGTATGGGAAAGCTAAAGAAAATTAATTTAAAAGAAAATTAAATTTATACATATTTCGATGCAATTTTGAGAGAGTATTGTACATATTTACGAAGATAATCTAATTAAGCTTTAAATTATTTGTTTATTATGGAAAAATCTTTTCTTTTTTAACACTCGGAATTAGGAAACGTGTTTTTTGTCACAAAACTCAATTCCGTGGTATTACCTCGGAATAAGGTTCTATGAGCCCCTAATTATGTGGTATGGATAGAAATACTACCTCGGAATAAGGTTCTATGAGCCTCTAATTACGTGGTATGTATAGAAATAAAATACAGGATGCTCACAATATTTCAGTATGATTTCAGTTACACCAAGTATCATTCGTGTTCAGTCACGCAAACATTCATATTCTAAAACGTTTATCTTATTATTGCTGGTGCTGATTCATTCACTGACTCACTCATTGATCACCCCTCCTGTAAAATTTTGTATAAAATTTTTTTTTCACTAATGATTCCGTATAGAAGACAAAAATTCATTCGGAACAAAAATATGGAGAGAGCTGATAATTGAGGATTTCGGAGACGGGTGAAGAGCACGTTTAAGGTATTGAAGATAGGAGGGGGGTGCTTGAGCAAATGTCATTCAAAACATCATCCAATTGGCAGTGAGCTGAAAAAAATTCAAAATGGCGAAAAAAAGATGGCCGCCATACAAATTTCGTCGGTGTCCACCTCGGAGGGTAAAAAAATAGAAGAGTGGTTTCCTAGCAACAGATGATCAGGATCCAAAGGTCTATTCGATGAATAGAAAAAAAACCAAAATGGTGGAATTTATTTTTCCATAGAAAATGTATGGCGAATATTGAAGAGACTACAAGTTGTAAACTATGCAAGGCTTTGATGTGGTTTTTTGGAGAAATCTCAAAAAAAATATGGGAAGATATTATGATTGAGGGTTCTGAAGATGGTTGAGGAGCCCGGGCAGGGTATTGTAGATAGGTGGGAGGTGCTCAAGCAAAAATTACTCGAAACCTCATCCAGTTGTCACTGAACTGAAAAAAACCCCAAAATGGCAGATTCAAAATGGCGGCTATACTAATTTCGTCGATGTCTCACTAAGTATAAAAGATGGAAGAGTATTTTCTGGGCAAAATATGATCAAGACCTAAAGATCTACTAAATGGATAGAAAATAAATCAAGATGTCAGAATTTATTTTTCCGTACAAATTGTTTTTTTCATTGATGGTTTCGTATAGAAGACAAAAAATCATGCGAAGGAAAAATATTGAGACAGCTGATGATTGAGGATTTAGGAAATGGATGAGGAGCACGGCCAGTGCACCTATTGAAGATTGGTGGGTGGTGCTCAAACAAATATCACTCGAAACATCATCCGATTGGCAGTGAGCTAAAAAAACGATTGTACAAATGTAAAATTAGTTTTTTTTTTAAGAAATCTCATCCTTACAAATTATTCGGAGCAAAAATACGGAGAGTGATGATGATCGAAGGTTTGAAAGATGGGTGAGGGGCACAGCCAGGGGCACATTCTAGATAGGTAGGAGTATATATATATATATATATATATATATATATATATATACAGTAGTACAATATTATACAGTAGTAATACAGAGTACAATATTATACTGCCTGCCCTCCGGTCACCCGTGGACTCCACGAGACGGGATGACAGGCCCCTAAAAAAGGACCTAGCATCCTCGCCCTACGAACCCATGGTCTCCTCCCCAAAAGGCACAAATATGAAATTATTTTCTATATTTTCATATTTGCGCCTCTTGGCCCTTTCCGCCTTAGTGGCTGCTGCTCCGGCCGCCACGGAGGTCACCTGTATGTGAGACAATGCCAGTGTATCCACACACGTGGCATCCCATCCAAGCTACCTCCTTTGCTTCCATGGAAAAAGAGTCACACCGTCATACCTAAACCTGTCATGTTATCAAATCTAAGATTTTTGTCGAACAGCTGATTGCTAACCTAGTGAGTACAGAGGCCTTATGCCGACTTTGTACATTGGGGAAACGATGATAGAAATTCGAGTATCGAAACACATTGACTAACATGACTTGAGAGTGAAATGCAACTAAACTGGCTGGTTTTAAGGTTTGAGTCCGCCAATATATTCAGCCATTCGTCTATGCTCCAAACAGAATTTTTTAAAATAAATATTCGAAGTACCCTACTACATTATGACTTTATAATCTTATTTGATTGTAAGAGCATTAGGGTTAATTTTGCTCTGATATTATAGTTTTTCGATATTCAAAATATCTAGTACCGTTTTCGAAGTGTGCAAGCTCGAACTAACCATACAGGTCGTTAACTTACATTCGTACGCACCGCCTTGAATTTATTGAGGCTCGCGGTACTGTCAAAGGAAGTAAAGGCCACGCGAGTTCAAGACCACTATTTGACTCCTATTAAGTTTTGATCATCTTTTGCTAAAAAAACTACTCTTCCATCTTTTATACTTAGTGAGATAATCACCGACGAAATTTGTATGGCCGCCATCTTGTATCCACCATTTTGGGTTTTTCTTCAGCTCAGTGCCAATGGGATGAGGTTTTGAGTAATTAGTAAATTTTGTTTGAGCACCTCCCACCTATCTACAATACCCTGCCCGGGCTGCTCAACCGTCTTCCAAACCCTCAATCATCATGTCTTCCCATATTTTTCTTTGAGAGTTCTCCAAAGAACCGCATCAAAGGCCTGCATTGTTCACAACTTCTCTCTCTCAATATTCGCCATACATTTTCTATGGAAAAATAAATTCCGCCACTTTGATTTTTTTCTATTTATCGAATAAACCATCGGATCCTGATCATCTTTTGCCAAGAAACCACTCTTCTATCTTTTATACCTTCCGAGATGGAGACCGACGAAATTTGTATGGCGACCATCTTATTTTCGCCATTTTGACTTTTTTTTCAGCTCCCTGCCAATTGGATGACGTTTCGAGTGACATTTGTTCGAGCACCCACCTATCTTCAATACTTTAAGCGTGCCCATCGCTCGTCTCTGAAATCCTCAATCATCAGCTCTCTCCATATTTTTGTTCTGAATGCATTTTTATCATCTATACGAAACCATTTGTGAAAAAAATAATTTTCATACAAAATTTTACAGGAGAGGTGATCAATCAGTCAGTCAGTCAGTGAGCGAAGGAATCAGCACGAGCAGCTATATATATATACTAGTAGGGCGCTTGGCTGCGCGGCCCGCTAAAGCGGACCGCGGGGATTTCAGTATTATTTTTGTTTTAGCAGCCTCCACCTTCTTCTATCATTTTCAGCATCTCTAACCCTGGCCGTGCTCCTCATCCATCTTCCAAACCCTCGATCATCATCACTCTCCAAATTTTTTTCTCCGAATCATTTGCCAGAAGGAGAGTTCTTCCATAAAAACAAATTTTGAAATGGAACCGTATCAAAGTCTTGTATAGTTTCCCAACTTATAGTCTCTTCAATATTCGCCATATATTTTGTGTGAAAAAAATAAATTCCGCCATCTTGATTTTTTTCTGTTCATCAAATTGTAGATCTTTAGTTCTTGATCATATTTTTCTAAGAAACCACTCTTCGATCTTTTAGACTTGGTGAGATCTACACTGACGAAATTTGTATAGCCGCCATCTTGAATCCGCCATTTTGATGTTTTCTTCAGCTCAGTGCCAATTGGATGAGGTTTTGAGTATTTTTTGTTTGAGCAGCCCCCATCCATCTACAATACCCTGCCCGGACTCCTCAACCATCTTCCAAACCCTCAATCATCATGTCTTTCCATATTTTTCTTTGAGAGTTCTCCAAAGAACCGCATCAAAGCCTTGCATAGTTTACAACTTGGAGTCTCTTCAATATTCGCCATACATTTTCTATGGAAAAATAAATTCCGCCATTTTGAATTTTTTTTTCTATTCATCGGGTAGACCTTTGGATCCTGATCATCTTTTGCGAAAAAAACCACTCTTCCATCTTTTATACCCTCCGAGCGGCCATCTTTTTTTCGCCATTTTGAATTTTTTTTCAGCTGACTGCCAATTGGATGACGTTTCGAGTGACATTTGCTCGAGCACCCCCCACCTATCTTCAATACCTTAAGCGTGCCCGTCGCTCGTCTCTGAAATCCTCAATCATCAGCTCTCTCCATATTTTTCCTCTTAATGAATTTTTGTCCTCTATACGACACCATTATTGAAAAAAAAAATTTTCATACAAAATTGTTCAGGAGAGGTGATCAATCAGTGAGTGAATCAGTGAGTCAGTGAATCAGCACGAGCAGCTATATATATAGTAACTAGTAGGGCGCGTGGGTGCGCGGCCCGCAAGCGGACCGCGAGGTTTCGCTTTCGGGTATTTTGGTTTGAGCAGCCTCCACTTATCTCTCCCATATTCCTAATCCTCGATCATTATCACTCTCCATATTTTTTCTTCGAATCATTCTGCTCATCAAGTAGACCTTCAGGTCTTGATAATCTTTTGCTAAGAAACCACTCTTCCATCTTTTATACTTGGTGAGATAGACACCGATGTTTGTATGGCCGCCATCTTGAATCCGACATTTTGGACTTTTTTTCAGCTCACTGCCAATTGAATGATGTTTCGAGTAATTTTTGTTTGAGCACCTCCCTCGTATCTTCAATACCCTGCCCGGGCTCCTCAACCAACTTCCAAACCCTCAATCATCATGTCTTCCCATATTTTTCTTTGAGAGTTCTCCAGAAAACCGCATTGAAGCCTTGCATAGTTCACAGCTTGTAGTCTCTTCATACATTTTCTATGGAAAAATAAATTTCGCCATTTTGAATTTTTTTCAATTCATCAAGTAGACCTTTGGATTCTCATTATCTTTTGCGAAGAAACCACTCTTCCATCTTTTATACCCTCCGAGATGGAGACCGACGAAATTTGTATGGCGGCCATCTTTTTTTCGCCATTTTGAATTTTTTTTCAGCTCACTGCCAATTGGATGACGTTTCGAGTGACATTTGCTCGAGCACCCCCCACCTATCTTCAATACCTTAAGCGTGCCCGTCGCTCGTCTCTGAAATCCTCAATCATCAGCTCTCTCCATATTTTTCCTCTTAATGAATTTTTGTCCTCTCTACGACACCATTATTGAAAAAAAAAATTTTCATACAAAATTGTTCAGGAGAGGTGATCAATCAGTCAGTCAGTCAGTCAGTCAGTGAATGAATCAGCACGAGCAGCTATATATATATTAATTAATAATATACATATATTAATTTATTTATTTATTTTATTTATTTATTTATTTATTTATTTATTTATTTTAAATAACAAAAAAGTTCAAAATACAAAAAAATACAATGAAATAGTGATTTCCACACTAGGATTCCCTGTGTCGTGGAAACCACTTCCTTCCGTAACTTATGAAACATATTAAAAAAAAAAAAAATGTAACTAACAAAAACATGCGACTAAATCGTGTGAGTGTGTGTGTGTGTGTGTGTGTGTGTGTGTGTATGTGTGTGTGTTTGTTTGTATGTGTGTGTATGAGTTTGTGTGTACGCGTATAACGTATGAAGGTTTGTGTACGTGTATGTGATAGCATGTATGAAAGTGTGTGTGATTTGTATTGTATTAATTATTGTAACCTAATCTAATTTCATTAATATTTTTTCAGTCTCTTCGTAGTTAGATTGCATTAACCATTTATTTAATGATTTTTTACAATTGTGCCGGGACATTTTCATTATTTTGAGGACTCTGTTGACTTTAGTATAAAGAAATGGTCCAGCAAAGATGATTAATATTTTACACACAAACATAATTAAACAATTACATACGTATCGAATTGATTTTGAAATCTATTAATAAATACAGTTCATTTTTGAACACCATGTAGAATTTATTCTACTCGTTTCCCTTTGAATTTTGTACCCTCGGAATTAGGAGCCATTTGCCTCGGAATTAGGATTTTTACCTCGGAATTGGAGCATTCGGACTTTCTTCATATTTAATTTAATTTTACATTTAAATCAAGTTGTAATTGTTGTCCTTTTAGGATATTTCAAGAGTTAAATAAATAACGCTTCTGATAAAAATAGCCAGTTCTTCAGAAAGGTGTAGTAAATGCTTAATTTTTGACGTTCTTTCGAGTTTTTATGAAAATACCACGGAATAAGGGGACTTTACCTTATGTATTTTGTTTAATGAAATATAATTTTTGATGAGAACAAAAAAATTACCTATTAAACAACAACACTAAAAGAATTTATTAAATTTCACATTAATAAACCTAAATATGTTTTTCGTGGGTATTTTTATCTGTTCATGAGCTTTCAGTTGATCTTTTGCAAAAAAATTATGATACTTTTAAATAAATACCTACCAAAGTGCGACAAGCAAAAATCTCATTCTATGCAAATGATGAATTGTTGCGTTAATGAATTGGAAACAAAGCCGGATTTATATAACCTTAAGGCGTTTGATAATAAATTCGCACGCTTCATTTTGTCTACAAATTATATATTGTGCGTATGTTCATAATTAATGCGCGAAACAAAGCCGGATAAATGAAATGTCTCAAATTCTTTTGTGTTCTCAAAATAGATAAAACGGCAAACACGAAGTTACTTTGATTCTTCTGAAAGAATGTATTCGTACTTCGTAGGTACCGGTCATCCAGTAACTGCCTCGTTGGTCTAGTGGTTAGCGTATTTGACTGCAGATCACGAGGTCCCGGGTTCGATTCCCGGGTCGGGCAAATAATTGTTAGGTATTGGGTTTTCTGTCAAGAAATTTTCAATGCCAGCCCGGAGTTGGTAGTTGGCGGTGTTTCACCCCCGTGCCTCGGAGAGTACGTTAAGCAGTCGGTCTCGGTTATTATCACTATCATGTGACAATAGTCGTTAAAGCCCGCCAACCCGCATTGGAGCAGCGTGGTGGGTCTAAGCTCTAAATCCCTCTCTTCTATGAGAGAGGAGGCCTGTGCCCAGCAGTGGGACCTTAAAAAGCTGTAGTGGTGGTGGTGGTAGTCATCCAGTTTCGCTCATAATCCACTATCTTGAGCTCTCTAGGACTTCCAATAGGTACAGTACAAGCCACGACGTAAGGAAATAGAGCGTTGTACCAAATCTTTGTTCGAGTAAGTTTAAGATCTGGTCTTTCCTGTGTTTTCTTTATAAATGTCCACCCACGCACAACGTCTGTGAGAGGTCGGCGCTCTGTTGACTCGAGCATGTCGTCCGGCAAGGGGCGGCACCCGGGGTAATAGCATAGAGTCATAGACATGTAATTGCTGCCAAGCCCCTAGCCTAACGTGCTCGTCAGCATTCGCCCACGCAAACAACCACAAAAACTTACTTAGCCCACACGTTCATCATATCCAAAACAAGGTGGGTTTCATATTATTATAAAAGATTGGTAAATAAATCTTGGAAATAACCTTGATTTGGTAAATATTTCCAAGATTGTCAATCTCAACCGTTTTACATATTACTCAGGCTCGGAGACAGACTAATTCTTTATGGTCTAAGATCCCGCTATACAACGACCTTCACCGAGATGTTTATTTGATGAAACGTATTTTATATTTAATTTAACTCGTCAATAAATATATTGCATATGGGTTCCCTAACAAATTTCAGTCCAGGATATGATTTAGTATGAAGATCTTTAATCATGATGTTTTCCCAAAAGTTAATTTCCATAGGTATTAATTAACGGATTTATGCAAGGTTTTAGGAGCCGTAACTTTAACTTTTCAAGTTAACGTTACGGGCTAAGAAGAGTAAGTCAAGTCTTCCTTCGTTACGCTTCGAACATCAGTTAATGTTATCATTATTATCTAAGCGCAACTCTTGTGGGTTTTTATAACTTGTACGAGATAAATAGCATGTTTGTAATACCAGATAACCTTTTTGCATTATGTTATTTTTATCCGATTGGCATCGTCTGAAACAATAGGTCGAGTGAATATTTTTGTACCTAGTTAAATTTACAAAAAAAAAAAAAAAACTAAACACAAATTAATTTTATTGAATTCCGCATTCTTGGCAACGTATTACGATTAAATTAAAAGGCGCATCTCAGAGAAACATTACTGAACAAAATGAGACGACATGTACTTAGCCTGCAGAGTATTTTCGAAAATTATATAACAGGCTTTATATTAGCTTGTTCGTATGTGTTGAGATTCCGATATCGACCTGAGTTTGGATGATTAATAATTAATCGATAGTTTAATAACAATATGTTTTTTTTTTGTCTCGAGCATTAAGTATTAAGAATCGAGGTGGACTACAATGATTAAATAACAGCTTGTGTTTAAAAAAGTTTTTTTATATGTTTACCTTAGAATAAATAGGTAAAGAAAGGCAGTCGTCGACGCGGCGATAAGCCGTTTTTAGCTCGCCTCGGCGGCTAGCTACGTCTATCGTCGCGTCAGTGCTCAAGGTCGAGTCTTAGTACTACGAGCTCGTAAAAAATCATTTAAAAATGACATACTGTGCTGTAGAAAGGTGTCATGATGCATCACACAATCATCAAAAACATTTAAAGATCACATTTCACTCGTAAGCACTACCGAACAGATTACATTTTGGAGTAAAACATTTTTTAAAACTTTAAAATAAATCGTAAATATCACAGACGCCATTACAATGAAAATGTTGCTAGCTCTGGGGAAAATATTTTACCATCATTTTACCCCATATCTTTTTTCTTATTCTAAGTACCTATTGTTTTTAATGCCGATTCACATTAGTACTACTGTGTATTACTAGGGTGACCAAATACTTAATTAGGATGACCACATGTTACATGAGAAAAAATATTGTGTTGATTTTCTTGTTTCTATAAAAACAAGATATTTGAACCAGTTTTGGCTATTTTTAGCTGACTTTAAAAAAGGAGGTTATGTATTCGACTCGGTATGTATGTACAATGTATATATGTATGTAAGCGGTATGTATGTATGTATGTTTTCGATTATTTCAAAAACCAATGAACCGGTTATGAAATTCATTTAGTGTTGGATGCAGGGTATAAGGGAACCAGTAACTTACATTTTCTAACAAATATCAAAATTGCAGCGCACATCAAATAATGACATTTATAGGCAAACTAGCTGATGCTCGCGATTTCGCCCGCGTGTATTCTTATAAATGTCACTTGTGGGTGGAATTTCCAATATTCCTGAAACACGTAATTCTTTAATTTTAACCGAAAGTATAAATACCGATTTTCATTGATATAACTTTAAAAATGACGAACTTTCATACAAACTTTCAACTCCCATTTAACCCACTTGGAGGTAGTCTTTCCAAAATTCCTTAAACTCATAACTCTTTATTTTCAACTGAAAACCTAAATACCAATTTTCATGGATATAACTTGAAAAATGACGGACTTTCATACAAACTTGCATCCCCTATTTAACCCTCTTAGGGGTGGAATTTCCAATTATTCTTTCTTAGTGTGCACTCAAGTCATAAAAGGAAGCTACTGTGAAAATTTCAAGTTTCTAGCCTCAGTGGTTTAGGCTGTGCGTTGATCATCAGTCAGTCAGGACAAGCTTCTTTATATTATTATAGATAGATAGATTTTCGATACCCAGGGTAACATTATTGTACCTTTAAAGTTTCACTTCTACCGTGTATGAATTGCATTCAAACACATTTTTTTCACGTTTATATTGTGGTATCTTGTCACCACTACTATTACCTGTCTTCGTTTCCGAAAGTGGTCCCCTTTTACCTGTTATTTTATTTTAGAATCTGTACAAAATACATGTGCAGAAAAAATATTACCCTCCTGGATCAGTAAGTTTATACCAGTACATTTAGGGAGAATGTACCCTACATTTAGGGAGAATGTCGTTCCACGTGCAGCATTACTCATGCGCTTGTGTGCGTGTCGGCAAATGTAGTTACAGGGCACTTACACATTCATGGGTTGATTTATAGCTTACGTTTCGAGCGGAAATTTGTTAGAAACTTACATTCTAAGCGTAATAGTTCGATGATGTTTACATATTTTCTTTTGAACGGATTTCAAAATAGGAAGAGGTTCTCAATTCGACGTATTTTATTCAATGCTATGTTGCTATGACAAGAAGTAGAGCGGTAGCAAGTGAAACCTGTGTGGCCTCACTAGTCACCGGGTATCGAGTGACTTCGTTCCGACTTGCTGACGGCGCGCGTCTATTTCTCAGGAAACCGCCCGTGTGATCACCGTCGAAGTTGACGACCCTCGATATGTGCTCATTTTAAAATATTATGTACGGTTCACGTCTGTAAAACTGGCGCCTATCATATCTATTTTCTTCTTTCTATATTTCCCATGCTTTGTCACGTTAATATATTATACAGGCCTGAATAAATAAAATATGATTAAAGGAATAAATAAGTATTCTTCAACTACACCTATTATGTTAACTTAAAGTACCCAACGATTCTCTTATAAGCTATATTAATTAGTTTTTCTCCTACTAGACCTCAAGGGCGTCGCCAAGGGGATACAGGTAGGGGCAGCTGCCCCGCCCCCCCATAGAGATTTCAAAAATATAGCCAAATGCAACCAAAGTCTCACTTGACTTGGAAAACAATGTCTACAAGTGTTCAGTCAAGTCAAGTCAAGAGCTTGTAACATTTGCTTTACAGCTTCATAACCTCTCGACTGTAACTAAACTTGATACTTTCCCATCCTCCATATTTATCAAGACCTTACGAAGTCAGTTGCGCTATGCTTGTTGTGTGCTTTACTCATTTTTTCAGAAGGTATACGTATACCTGGGTAAATTGCAAATTGCAATGATGCCTCGCAGCTCTCTAGGTCTCTACTTTCATCGTCCATACTCTCAGAACAGACTTTGTGAGACGGAATGCCTATAGGTAAATTTACATCCGATTCACGATAACGTCACAGACTATTATAGTACATAGTAAGTACAATAAAGCTCATCGCACTTTAAAACAATATTTCAACGCCATAAAGTATAAACCCGGCGTGAAAGAGTCACGTCCGCCCGCAGTGTGATGTTGACACTGATGATGACTATCAAGTCATATTTAATTAGAGTGATAACGAAACGAGTGTCGCGGTTTAACAAAAACGTCGGTATAAGATATATAATGAATGAATGAATAAGTAGGTATAGTACCCATGTATGTAGGTACATGAAACGAGGATTTTACGAAGATGTAAAACAATTTTGATCAAGCGACATTTTCATGCAGTGGTTTCGTACCTTTTGTATAAATGTTACGTAATTTGAGTTTTCCTTACTGAGCTGAGATCTGATGACTTAAAACTTTGATTTTCTGAGATAAAAAGTAGCTCGTGTCTCTCCAGGTCGCAAGTTTTATCTGTCCCACCGTGTCTTGTCAAAATAAATTCAGCAACTGAACCATGGAAAGGTAACCTAATGTTAGTATGGATATAGAGATCAAAATAATTCTTCAAAACACCTCTTAAGTATAAAACCTCTTGTTAACACGCCGTGAAAACTCACGTTTTGACAGCATTATCCTTACAAAACGTGAATTTTCACGGCGTGTTAACAAGAGGCCTAAAACCATTCTTCAAAATAGTATTACTTAATATTTAAAAACAATAATTATCTATTATTAAAATAATTCTTTTAATATCTATCTAATAAGAAACGTATTATCATAACGCGTTTCCGAACGCGTCCCATACAAACGAAGGAGTTCGCTTTCTTAAAAAAAACGGAAATGTTTTCATCCCGGAAAAAGTTTCCCAGGGAGAAGCGTTCTTTATGCATTCGCGTAGGTATCTTGTATCTGATTCAGCTGAAACTTGGCACAGAGAATGCTTGTGTCCTGGCAATAGTATAGGATATTTATAATTCCGGAAAAGATTCCCCCGAAAACAAAGTCAGCATCATTCAAATAAGAAACAAACTACATACGTCGGTATGAAGGGCGCTAGGAAAAAACGTCACATAAAAGATCAATAGAAAATTAAATATACTAGATCCTTACAATTTCCTTGAATAATTTTACATAGAATATTCTACACTCTTGTAGAATTTCAAATATTACACACAGATCGAGCGTTGTGCAAGAAAATGTTATTATAACTTCAATAGACAGACATGATCGGTATTGTGCAGTTTAAAATAAATATGACTCGTAGAATCGTTGAAAACGCCTAGCGGCGCGGCTTCATGTTACCCGCTAGCTGATGCCAGCGACTTCGCGCGCGTGGATTTAGTTTTTTTAAAGATCCCAAAGACAAGTGTAAATTAAAAATTTAAAAACCCCCAACATTCGCCATTTTGTGGTGGCGGCCATCTTGGATTTGCATAGTGCTATTCTACTAGTCCCCTTTCATTTGATACCCATATTGAGGGCGTTGTGATAAAATATGTAATCCGCCATTTTGTAGCGGCGGCCATCATGGTCCGATTTTCATTAAACATAGCTAACAACACTCTCGAGTCTCGACTAATTCACCTTTCAAACAAAAAAAACCGCATTCAAATCGGTCCACCCGTTTGAGCGTCACAGGGGAACAGACAGACACACACACACACACACACACACACACACACACACACACACACACACACACACACACACACACACACAGACACGTCAAACTTATAACACCCCATCGTTTTTTCGTCGGGGGTTAAAAACGAAGGTCGTGTCCACTCTGGTCCAAGGTCTCGGTCGGTTTCTCCAGTGCGTCCTGTCCTCGGCTTTCCTCAGGGCTGTGGTGACTTGGAGGCCTGTAAGGTTGGTAACTTGCTCCGACCATCGTGTGGCCACGTGGCCGTTTCCCCTCCACTTTGCCAAGCACCATTAGCTTGTCCAGGCTGTCATATCGGGCTGCCTTCGCGCTATGTGACCGAAGTAGCGAAGGACACGCTGGTAGTGTTCTTTTTTTCTTTCTTTTTTATTTTCATTATGTTATTACGCTTTGTATTATCCTTACAAAACGTGAATTTTCACGGTGTGTTGACAAGAGGCTATACTTACGTCTATACCTGCTGTTAAAGACCCGTCAAAATCGGTTCATCCGTTTCATAGAGCAAGACAAACCTGGGCAGATAGACACAAATTTTACTAACGTGTGTTCGTTCAAAATTAATCAGTTAATTTGATATCACAGACTGACGCGGACGTTTCTTTTTTTATATGTATAGATGTGGTACGATAAATTGCATCATCAGTATAATATCGGACACGCGCCAAATGTTAACGTAAGAGGTTTTTAAGTAAGTTTGATTAAGTTGTTTTTTTTACAGTTTCCTTTTTATCAGGAAAGCACTGTCATCTAAAAATGTTTGACATCAATTTCCCTTCTAGAACACTATCTAAGCGCGAATACAAAATTGGCTTTCGAGCAAATATTATTTAACATAAGCTTTGAATAACAATAAAAGGCCTTAACATTTAAGCAAATGAATAAAACTGCTTTGAAAATGAGATGAGAATATTATAATAGTTACTATACGTTTCAAATATGAAGACCATCGTCATATCTCTATAGATAGTAAATACATATAATAAAATCGCAAACTTGCCGTGTCTGTACATTAAAGATTTTTGCGTGTATTAAAAATTGTGTTTGTCTGTCTCCTAAATGCTGGACCGATTTTGATGAGACTTTCATTGGGAAAACCTTAATAATGGGAAAGAGCTATTAAAAAAATAATGCTCATGACTGTAGTTCCATTTTAATGCACCACTTTGAACAGTATGGGCTCAAAGGAGCTTAGGAAAAACAAAGAGTTCTCGAGGTTATTTTTAAAAATCTATATCCATGCGAACGAAGTCGCATTATCATAATCATCGCCATTTGAGGGTGATAGACGTCCACTGCTGGGCTTAGGTCTCTTGCAAGGACCGCCACAGAACGCGATCTTGCGCTGTCTAGCGCCTCCCAGACACGATCTTGAGATTAGACCATCCACACGGGGGGTTTTCTAACGCTACGTCTGCTAAATGTAATATCAAATTGATAAAATTAGTTTTTGAGATTGAAATCCAAACCAAGCGAAAACATTAAAAAAATACGCCTCGAATCAAGAACCTTCTCGTTTTTTAGAAGTTAGTTAATTTGATAGATACAAGAGTTGAATTACCTTATCGATGGTGTTCATATTTGAAACGCATAGCAAGTATCATTTCGAGGAAACTTTTTGTGCTAGTAGGTACATAATTAGATGATCGTTTCACTTTTTGCGGTTTATTTGAAGTTGTTTTATATTTTTTCTTATTTTATACCTAGTAAAATACATTTAGCATTAAAAAAAGCTGTGATAGCCTAGTGGTTAGGACGACCGACTTCTAATCGGAGGTCGTGGGTTCGATCCCGGACACGCACCTCTAACTTTTCGGAGTTATGTGCGTTTTAAGTATTTAAATATCACTTGCTTTAACGGTGAAGGAAAACATCGTGAGGAAACCTGCATGCCTGAGAGTTCTCCATAACGTTCTCAAAAGTGTGTGAAGTCTGCCAATCCGCTTGGCCAGCGTGGTAGACTATGGCCAAAACCCTACTCACATTGAGAGGAGACCCGTCCTCTGTTATAGTGAACCGGTAATGGGTTGATCATGATGATGATGAAAATACATTTTCAGTTATCTTAAATTTTCCCCGACTACGGCAGGGATATTCATACCTACATATTAGTCGGTTCATTTGCTTCCTCATACTTGCCAAACTCGTATTCGGGTTGTAACTTGTTACTAACGTTGACCATGTTTCGTAGGTATCTACTCACACCGACACCTGGACCCGTCACAAGTGCAAGTGGTGCAGCCTGTGAAGGTGACGCGCGACGGCGCGCTGGTGTCGCGCGCGCTCGAGCACGCGCACGCGCACGGGCACGCGCGCGCGCGCCGCGACCTGCACGCCGCGGAGCACGCGCTGCCGCACGACCTGCACTACAACCTCACGGTCGACGGGCGCGATCTCAGGCTGGACCTGAGGTGAGTACATAATATTCTCTTGACTTTTCGGCCACGCCACCACCAGTCAAATCCTAGGAGGTATTATTCTTAGAAATACAACCGCGTCGTAATGCGTTGTCGGGTTTTGAAATTGTGTGTGTGTGTGAACAGGAGTATACTTATCTTGAGAACGCCCCAAAGAAAGGAGTGTTATTTGAAAAGTCAATGTTTGTAGACAACCTGCATTGACGACTGTGCAAGAGTCTCTATAGACAACTCTATAGACAACTGTGGTTTGTCTGGGAAGTTTTCGACGGAGACTTCTCTTAAAAGAATGCGGTCAACATTTAACACTTACTGATTTAGTCTAAAACTTAGGTAGATCAACGTAACACATCTGAGTGCTACCCAGACGCGCGAGAAACGACTTTATAAATCATAAGTATTGTAGAATCCTAGATGCTTTGATTATCTACATGTTGCTATGCATTATAATATTGGTGTAGATAGACAAGACAATATCGCGCCACTCGACATAATCCGTTGCAAAGATAAGCGTCATTTTAGGCTATGCACTGAAACTGAAGAGATCAGTGACCGTAATAAGCGATATCTTAAGCCTGAAACACACACGCGCCCGCTAAACTGCACGATGTACGGGACGTTATACGGGATCATTACGGGATGCTCGCGAGCGTGTACGAATTGTATGACGCACGACCAATTGCAGCGCGCCAGTTTCCGTCGCGCCGCGCTACAGTCGCGTGTTCTGTTCCGACTTGAGACAGAATTAGAACGAGACAGATTTATGTCAGGGGCGTATTTACGTCCCGTTTTAACTCTGTCTGAAGTCTGAGTAGAGTCACGCCTCTTGTTAACACGCCGTGAAAACACGAATAGCGCGCCGTACGGCGTTATCCATACAAAACGTGAGTTTTCACGGCGTGTTAACAATAGGCCTCAGAGTACGTAATAAAGATCACTCCTAGTGCTTACCTAGTTTATGAGTTCTGGTAATTACCTAACAGCGTATCACTTATAATAATCATTAGGTTCGCGGAAAATTGCCGGTGGCAGTATGAACGGCGCCATAAATATTTTTAATGCTATGCTATAAATAACACGTTTCTTTTACTAGAATGTTAAAAACTATGTCCTGATTTATGTCTAGTTTTACTTATTATTCACAGAATAATTTAGGCGCTCTACTTTTTAGGAAAAGATTATATGAAATAGGCATAGAAATATACCTAGCCTAAATAGTTATATAAATAGAATCGTTTAATATTAATGAAATGCATTCTAGTTGTTTTAGGTATAATATAAAAGTCACTGATTAGCAATTAGATCGAAGCATCGAAGCATTAAACTATACTCTAATTTTGGACATGGACAAAGCTCCTATGCTGTCCGAATCAAATCCAAATAGCTACCCTATCTACATAAATTAAATTAAAAAAAAATTTAAGTAGGTAAGTACGTTTAGGCACGAGAGCGCCCAACGCGTTCCCTGTTGCTGACTAATTGTCAGGGAAGCGATCATCTAATATTGGCCTAGTGAGAGTCGGGCCTCGCTCTATTAGGGTTCCGTACATATATTTTTTTAAACTAGATATTTCATTTATCCAAATGAGTCTATAAATTATTTTGCTTCATACATCGTAAAAACCCGCTAAAGAAACTAAAAATTAAGCTATCACAAGTCACAACCATCATAAAAATGTGATAATCTTTCGCGCTAAGGGGGCTGAATCACTTCTCTGATAGATTATTTATTTTGCATCTACTCGTGGCGCAAGAGCAACCTTCTTATGTAATTGTACTTGTCTCCGTTATCACTACTTGTTCACTATAAGTAAAACATATAGCGTTATCTTTATTATCATTGTGATTATCATGAAAGTAACTGTACGAATTGTACATATGATTTTCTTAGAAAAATAATCACCGAAACTTGTCACTCGGATTATATAATAATCAAATTATATTAAATCAACAGATGCAATTTAACGTAAGCTTCCGATGACAAACTTGGACCCAATACGGGCCTTACTAATAATAAACATTTAAATACAGAGGTGAGATTTTATCTATTATTGCAATGAAAAGATCAAGGCAATCTATCGTATCAGAAAACGGCGTGTGCAATTTGAAGTAGATATTATCTTCCTACTATTAAAATAAAATTGGCAAACAATGTTACTAATATAATTATAGATAACTTATGATAATATAATATGCTAATCAATCCATTGAAAAAAATATAGGTGTACGAAAATATTATAGGGACTATTTATATTTGTAATATTATATTTAATGCCATAAAAACTGGCCCATCAATTTCATCAACAACACTTCGAATTTAATTCATCATATAAAAACTCATTGATAAAATAAATCAAGATTAATGATATCGTAAAGAACGTGATGCTATTGAGCGTAACGAGATCGGACGCCCGAAATTGAAAGTGAAATGACTTCAACTTTGTAGAGATACTGAGTAACTGAAAATACCTATTGCAAGCTGATGATAGATTTTTTATATTCCCATACAATAAAAATTGGCTAAGTGCGAGTCGGGCCTTGCGCTATGAGGGTTCCGTACATAATTTATTTATTTACATAATACCACCAATTAATTTTTTAAACTAGATATTTAAGTTATCCAAATTTTGGATCTACGAAACATTTCGCTTCCTATCTAGAAATCACAACAACCTGAAAGAAAGAAAATACATATTATAAAATGGTAGTTAATTACATAGTAATCAGAAATTCTAAATTCATCCCTATACAAAAATAATGTAGAACTAACAACTTTAGCGGCCTTCCATTTCTTTGTTTTTAAGATAAAAAATACATTTGCAATCTATCCCCCCTGAAAAATAAATTTAATTCAATTTCTGATTTGGTTTTCAACATTCGGTTTTGGGTCCACATTGTACATCGAATTTCACGTCTGTAATTCATTTTGTCTACTGGCTAGAGATCCGTGACATAAGGACGGACGACGCGGACGGGACGTACAGTAGGGTGTCCCGAAATATTTTTTTTTGGTTTTCCTTAACGCAAGACCTCTCAAAATTTGCGTAATTGATCGTAGATTACCAAAATAATTTTAAAAATAAAATAAAATAATGTCTTTAGGGCTCTACCCATCTTTAAAATTTTTGAAAATTATCAATTCTTTGGCAATTTTTCTTTATCTTTAATTTCGGCTCCTTAACTAAATATAAAGAAAATATTAATTATTTGTTCTATTTATGTGTAAACATTGACGATTTTTCGATTTGCAACACATTACCGGCGACTTCGAATTTGATAGGTTTCAACTTGCTTCGAGGACTTTGTTGACTCGCGAGTGTTTTCTTCGTAGTCAAAGCAATTTTTATGCTATAAAAATTTATTTGCGATTATTACAGTGTTAAAAGCAGATTTTGTGATTCTTAAAGAATGAGTTCGAGGCGTAGTGAGACTACTTGTGCACACCATACAAAGAACTTGACGATCGGCAGCTACCAATAATAAAAGACTTCGATCACAACTTTATTAGAGGGTCAAGGTTGGAATTTAGATGAGGTGATTTGCGTTGGATGTGACGGAACTGCAACTAACACCGGTTGGAAGGGTGGCGTGATTAAAAATTTAGAGGAGTATTTGGAGAGATCATTACAATGGTGTGTATGTATGCTTCATGCCAATGAGTTACCCCTTCGTCATTTGTTCTTGACCTTAGATGGCTGCACTTCAGGTCCTAGAGAATATTCCGGACCTATTGGAAAACAATTAGCTGGTTGCGAAAATAAAACCGCGATGTCTTTTTGTGCGATAGCTTATTCTATATCTTTTTGTCTGCCTTGCCGAAAAGTGTGGTCGATGAACTAAGTACGGATCAAAAATATCTTTATGAGATTTGTCAAGCTGTATCAACTGGTTCCTGTACTCCTGAGCTGGCAAACCGTCACCCTGGAAAAATGGCGCACTCGAGATGGCTTACTTCTGCTAATCGTATACTGAGACTTTACATAAGTACTCTTAATCCTTCAGAAAATTTGCAATTGCTTGTCAAATACGTGGTTAAAGTATACGCTCCGATTTGGTTCCTAATCAAGCAAAAGACATCTTAGGTCTATTTTACTCTGAAATCGATCAATAGTTTTCGAGTTCGTTTTCGAGTGCTCCGATTTAGACTAAGCACACTGGAAGTAGCACCAAACGCAGGATATTTAAGCCACCAAAATTTAACTTCTCTGCTATAAATTACACCGACATTATTATTTGGCACGAGTGTCAGATTTCACCACCACCGGTTCTTCGACATATTTCTAATGAGGACCTTGAAATCATGGAAAGAGATAAGAGCTTAGAAATTCTTGATTTTCCTTGTCACACACAATCAGTGGAGAGGCCTCACAAAGTGTTACTGACGCAACTTCGAGAGATGGCTTTATTAGGACCAGGTTGAAATCTCGAGCAAAAATGCCAAATTTTGGACACAAGAATAAGTTTAAATTCTAAGTTTCTGTAATTTAATATAAATTATTTTTGTTTATTTTGTTTTATTGTATCTTGTTTCATTAATTTCAGTAATAAATTACCCTTTAAACATGATTTTCGTATTATTTTAGGTAATACGGTTTAGATCTGTACAAACGTAAAACTTAAAAACTTCACATTGTGGTAGAGCCCTAAAGATGACACACAGTTCTAGTTTTTTTATATTTTCTGTAATTTGGGTAAAATTATGCAAATTTTGATACCTCTTGCGATAGTATAGCTCGAAATTTTTTTTTTCTCATACATGAACGGGACACCCTAACGTACAGATAGCTGAGTGACTCCGCGTTACATTTTGGGTACGGAACCCTAAAAAACTACAACTTATCTTTCTGATGTAAATTGTGAATGGAAAGTAGTTTTGTACCAATGACTCGAAAAATTGAAAGGTCTTCAAAATATTGCGGTGTTAACTCAAATCCAGTTTAACCTTTTTCATTTGAATATTTATATTAGACTAAAGGTCGAATTCACTTGTTGAGTGAAAAGCGTGGCAATCTCAAAAATTTAAAACGAATATCTAGAACAATGAAAAGGAAGAGTAGAGGTGATTAGATCTCGTTCCGGGCTCGCTGAGTCTTTGAGCCTAACATTTATACTAATTTTAAATGTGATATGAATGTATTTTTTACAAAATTCACAAATGATCACAAGTCAGTATAGTCTGTTCGTTTTCTTACGGTCGCCTTTTGTGTCTAGCCGCCTCCGCCGCGCGGTGTTTTGCCAAAGACACCGCCGTGACTTCAAAGCATGCCGCGCGGGTTGTACAGGCACAAGGGGTTTTGGCGTTTTGTACCTACTCATATTTTTTCATTAAAATTCTCTTTCCTTTTTATATTTTTTATACTCGTATTTTATTACAATATAACCATAAACATAAAATATAATATTCTCATGAACACGGGTCTTCTTTCAAAATGAGAAGGATTTTAACCATAGTCTACCACGCCGGCCAAGTGCGGATTGGCGGACTATTCGGAGTTCTGTTAGAATAGAAAAAAAATTACAAACAGAAAAAAAGTAATAAAAATAAAAGCAGAATACTAAGAACACCTGCGCCTGTACCGATACTAAGTTACCGAACGAACTATAATCAAAAGTACAAGGTAAAAATCTTCAAAAGATTTTTAGTTCCTCACATACAATCCACGCTGATGAACTTCAATGATTGCAATTTTTTTTTCATTAATTTACAACATCGATTTATATTCGTCAGTATGCTATGCCGGATACAAGCTATAGCTTGTTATAACGATCGGTGTTATAACAAATACTGAGCAATTTGTTCCAATAAGTAAATCACTGTAATAACTTCCTGGTTTCGACTTAACACTGACCGCCAATGAAAACGCTCAAATTAACACTTGGATGATGGTTTGAAATAATAAAATATTGTAATTTGTAGAGGCAGTCAATACCAGTTACTAATCATATAATTGCATGAATGTTTATTTTTTGTTTGTCAGTTAATTCATCTAATTCATTGAATTTAAACTCAGAATGTACTGAGACAGGCTCTGTTCTCTGCCGTCATTATTATCACTACATAGTATAAAACAAAGTCGTTTTCTCTGTCCCTATGTCCCTTTGTACGCTTAAATCTTTAAAACTACGCAACGGATTTTGATGCGGTTTTTTTTAATAGATAGAGTGATTCAAGAGGAAGGTTTATATGTATAATAACATCCATTAAATTGTGGAGAAATACTGTTATTTTTGAGGTTTCTAATGTGATGTCGTAAATAATTACATTTTTTCCGCTTACATTGCAAACGCAGGCTGAACCCTACGAGATTTATCAATATAATGTACTAAGTATTGTACACATTGAAAAGGTCTATAGAAAACTCCGCGATGGTATATGTCTATCTCTTATGGATATCCCACAATAACTTTTTTTGTCATTTACTTTTTTACGACAAATAATGGCTAATTTTAGAAGCGATTTTAACCAATACAGCATTAATCCTTATCTAATTAAATACCTTAAGTACATTGTTGATTTATTATAGATCTATATGGCCCTTTACAGCATATGATTTAAATGAATATTTTCGAAGATATTACAGATTTAAAAATTGAGGGGCATAGCCTTTACGCGCGGCGCGCGGTTCCAGCCGGCCGGCCGGGGCGGTGCGTAAAGTTCTCCCCATATAGCATTTTGAATTTAGCAGCGATCGGACGCGTATGCTATCGGAGCGAGGAAAATAACAATCACACTAATGTTATAAAGGCGTTATTAAGTTATTAAGTTTGTGTGTATGTTTGTTCCTCTTCTCCGCCGCAACTACTGAACCGATTTGGCTGAAATTTTGAATGGAGATAGCTTATGCCCTGATTTAACACATAAAGTAACTTTTTATCCCGGAAAAGTATTCCTGTAACCTAACTAAAATAGATATAGACCTCCAAAACGCCACAGAGGGCGCTGACTGTTCTTAGGTAAATCACGCTCACATAACCCATTATTCCAATACTTTGCTGTGTATGCATGCATTGGCAACACATAGGCTACTTTTTATCCTGGAAAAATGCACAGTTCCCACGAGATTTCGAAAAACCCGAAATCTATATCTACAGAGTACAGCTATAGGTAGATTACTATAGCGACCTTGCTTGATATTTTAAGTATAAAGGTAGGAGAAAAGGGAGCGGGAACGGGAACCGGAACTCCACGATTCCCTCGGGATTTGTTCAAAACCGAAATTCACGCGGGCGAAGCCGCGGGCAGAAGCTAGTTTAATAATAAATAGAGAATAATTTTAGTAGTAAGTTATAAAGTTTATCGAATGACATTTCATCACTGTCACATCAAAAATATCCTGTGTCACTCTAGCTAGGTTAGGTCTTGAACCATACAAAAATCAAGTTGATCCGTCGCTACTTTATTTAATACGTGGTCAAAAAACAAACTAATAAATATATATAATTTCGCATATATACATATAATATAATAGGTATACATATTTATTTTATTATAATAAATATTTTACCCATTTATGTTTGTTTCCCCATAGATATCTCGAGACGACCATCTCGCCGAACACGTAGCAGGCGTTTTCCAGGGAATACACATAAATCTTCATAAATCCGTCTATCGTCAACTTGACGGACTCAGACGATATACATACATACCTATGTACAGTTGTACACACTACACCTAAGATACTATACATAATAATATGTCTCCCGACTGAATCGGCCAATCTCGACCGCGCGGGGACTAGCCAACTACGCGGGACATATTATTACAGTGCACAAGTGTGTGCGCTCATACACAGGTGCACTCTTTATTCCTTCACTCTCATAGTCCGCTGCAACGCCAATGCGACATGATCGGAGAGAGATCAGGCGCAGGACAGACTGCTTTATGAGGCACCAACTTCCAACTCCGGTTGGCACTGAGAATTTCTTGACATTATAACCCGATACCTCATAATTTTTTGGTCCGACCCGGGAATCGAACCCAGGACCTCGTGATCTGCAGTCGACCACGCTAACCGCTAGACCACCGAGGCAGTTATTATAGGTAGATATTTATTTCAATTTATTCTATTGCGAATTTAATTACAAAGTCAACTTCAGCATCTAATTATATACGTAATTATTATGTTATATGAAAAAATCATCGTGAATAAAATTATAATTGAGCCTGCTTGGGTTTAAACATGAGTATACTTATCATGTAAATAGCCAACTATGAACAATGAATAATAATATGTAAATCTAAGACACGCGACGAATAACGATCCGGCGCCAATTAGATTTTCCACCAACTTCTTTTAAAATTAATTACTTCATTTAGGATTTTTTGCAACATCTTTATTTTTATTACCCACAAAATAAATAAAACTGAAATGTATGTTTGTAGTATTGAAATAATAGTTATACCTATGCAAGGAGGGATCTAGAGGCCTAGACTTTTTTGTCCCGGAAAACCGAAGCCTTAATAAAAAGGTTACCTTTTTATTAAGATATTAAGTATATAGATTTTTAAGAACCTTCAATCCCCAGCCGAAGTTGTGGGTAAAAGTATATTTTCATAATATTATTAAAATAAAAGTAACCTCCGTGATATAATATAACATACTGATCAAGAACTAGATTTTGTGATGTTCGCAATAAATATTGAGAAATCAAGTCAGTGATTGTAAATTTGGTTATTATGTAAATTAGGTTCGGTGCCTTTGTAATGGATGTTTCATTGACAACATTATACTTAATGAATATCAATAAAACCGAACGTAAAATCGAACAGCATTCTTCGTTATTTGTTTTGGATCAGTTGAATATATCAATTTCTTACAAGTTGTTGGCTATGCGCCTAATACACCGCACGCGCTACTTACCGGAGCTAGGGGCTATAAATTTACTCGGCTATTTTCGTACATTTCTTTAAAACCCGAACTTATCGCAAATCTTATTCTAGAACTACCAGAACACTAGTTTCAACTTTTTAAGCGCAGTTCTAACGATTTATTGCCCGCTTTCAAAGTAATCAAACAATTTTTTAAGAGGTAAGTTTATCTACAATAAAACCGGCCAAGTGCGTGGCGGGCCACGCGCAGTGTAGGGTTCCGTAGTCACAATCCTCGAAAAACAGATATAACTCCTTAACCTGTGAACCCTACTTAGCCGTGATAGTTTTCCTTTAAAATTGATTATATACCCTACTGCTGTGAATTTTTTCAAGTTCCTATATACTGCCATTTGGCTGATAGAGGGGGGGGACACTTGACTCTAATAAAAATTTGCACTTTAAAACATCATATTTTACAAACGGATCTAGAAATCGAAAAATGATGTTCCCACACCCACAGTATTTTTAAACGACCTATTCAACGATACCCCACACTATGTGGTAGACGAGAAAAAAATATTCATCCCCACTTTACATGTAGGGGAGCTACCCTAAAAAAAAATATTTATCAAAATTTTATTTCACCACTTTGTCGGCGTGATTAATATTTATACTCATGCCAACTTACGGATTTCTAGCACTAATAGTCTCTGAGATTAACCGAGGACGGACGGACAGACGGACAGACGGACGGACATGGCGAAACTATAAGGGTTCCTTGTTTACTACGGAACCAAAAAACTAGTTGGATCTGCTGCTATTTACGCGCTTCGAACGGGGTAAAAAGCGCATACCTATTCCCTCGGTCATCCTCGGTAGAGGCAGCTGCACGGACCGTATTCACTCCAACCACGCCAAAAGCTCTACGCTAGAGACTGCCGCGCTTTCATTTTAATATTTTGGTTATTAACTTATTACTTATTCGATATATTATGTGTACATATTAATGTAATCATAATAAATCACAGACATAAATCTATATTGCCTATCCGCTTATCTATTCGAATATTATTCTATCTGTTTAAAAATATATTGTGTTTCTATTATTTTAAACAGTAGACATTAGACAATTATTGATTTAATTTCGTTTGTTGTACACAACTAAATTGCAGTTACACAATTTCACAAATACAGCTTAAGCTGTTATCTGCTGTTAGATATAATGAATTCCTATTCTGGTTCCGAGCAGCATTCTTGTTGCGAATAATGCAATAAATGAAAAGATACAATCGACACTATCTGGTCGAGATTAGAATAGCGTTCCAATCTAAAGCTACTTCAATATTCATAAATATCCCGAACTGAGGACTTTGTACAAATTTTGAATTAATTTGCACTCGATACTATATAACTGTAGGCTTTCCCCACGACTTTGTTGGCGTGAATTCAAGTCTTTTAAAATTCCGTAGGAATAGTTTTCCCCCGATAAAAAATAGCCTAGATCACTTGTCTTGCACGTGGAAGTCCCATGAAAATCGATTAATTATTAATAATCATGTAATAATAATAGCTTTATAAGAGGTACTTTTTTTGAAATCACAGACAGACACTTCAATTTCATTTATTTGTATAGTAGGTACAACGAATGTTTGTTTGTTTGTTTGTACTTCTTTTCTCGCAGCAGTCGACCAACAGATCGACGACGTGATTTTTTTGGATATAGTCGAAGACCAGGAAAATAACATAGGCAACTCTTTATTCCGGAAAAATTGTGTCTTTTGCATTAACTTATCCACGCGGACGAAGTAATGGGCTAGCTGTTTAATAAGTGAAAAAAAAATGTTTATAGAAGGTACTTTCATAACGAAGAGCGTTCTTTGAGCGAGACTCGGTTTGATTAATTATCAGATGTATGTATATCATCCGGGTCGGCTTCAAGTAGCAGCGAGAGTTAATCGCCACAAGCAGATTTTATCCTTTGCTAAATGACATGAACAAGAAAAAGAACAAAACGTATCGGACAGTCGAGATTAATATAATATTGTTACGTGCTGGGGTTCGAAGATTTGGAATAAAACACCTGGTGACCCTTGATCAGACTTTATTCTGCACTTCCGTATTCCACTTGGTACTCCTGATCCTCTTGTAGACTTCCTCTTCACGTTTGTTCACTTCCAATCCTCTTCACTTCCGATCGCTTCCTTCGCTTGTATTTCGCTCGGCTCTCAGAACTGAACTGCCCGCGTCAGCTCGCCGGTCCCTTTATATACCCGTTACCGCGTGACTGAGTGTTTTCTAGAAAGTTCCACCCCTATCGATGTTTATTCCAGAACAGCCGCGTTTGTTGTTTACATCATGGGTTGTTTAGGTATTTATTAGGTGACGAGCGATTATGAACCTTATTGCGCTAGTAATAAGGTCCATTCGTAACACTGCCCCCCTCTTAGCGATGCTCGTCCCGAGCATCACTGTTGCTTCCGTAATGTTTTGCCAAGCGGTCGATGTGCACAACCTTAAATTTTCCCCTTGGTTGACGTTGAATCCTATACGTGACGTCGTTAATACGGGTAACCACTTTGTATGGACCCTCCCATCTGGTTTGCAATTTTGGAGATTTCCCTTTTCGACGAGTCGGATTATGCAGCCAGACTAAGGCACCTTCCTCGAATCCGCTCGTGTTCGATTTCCGGTCGTATCTGGTTTTCATGTTCTCACTCGATTGCAATCCGTTTTCCCGAACTGTAGCATGTATTTCCCGCATTTTCTCTCTCAGATTGGCGACGTAGTCTTGTACGGTACAAGGTTCATCCGGTGACCCTCCCATCAATAAGTCTACTGGTAACCGTAGTTCCCTGCCATAATTGACTAACGCCGGAGTTGCCTTTGTGCTCTCATGCTCTGCAGTCCTGTAGGCGAGGAGAAACAGTGGAATGTACCTGTCCCAGTCTCTTTGGTGGGCGTCAACCAACTTTGCCAAATGCCTTTCAAGCGTCTGATTGAATCTTTCAACCATTCCGTCAGACTGCGGGTGGTATGCAGTTGTGCGTGTCTTATGCAGACCTAAAATTTTGCATACTTCCTGAAACACTTGCGATTCAAAGTTCCTTCCTTGGTCTGAGTGGATTTCCAATGGTACACCAAAGCGACATATAACCTCCTCAACGAGCTTAGTTGCAACAGTTGTAGCTTCCTGGTTAGGTATCGCGAATACTTCCGGCCACTTAGTGAAGTAGTCCATAACAACCATGAAGTATTTGTTCCCTGATTCAGTCACAGGGAATGGTCCGGCTACATCAACAGCTATACGTTCCCAGGGTGCACCAACATTGTACAGCTGCAGGTTACCTCTACTCCTTGTCTGAGGTCCCTTCACGGCAGCGCAAATGGTACATTTACGGCACCAATCCTGCACATCCTCCCGACAATGGAGCCAGTAGAACCTCTCCCGCACTTTCGTTAGTGTCTTCTTGACGCCAAGATGACCTCCCGAAACTCCGTCATGCACTTCACGTAGGACATCGGGTACCTTGGCTCTCGGAACGACTATCTGAAGATGGAACTCCCTGCCGTTAGTCTTTTCCCATTTTCGGTAGAGTATTCCATTTTGTAGCGTAAGACTGCTCCACTGCGCCCAGTATGCCTTAGTGATAACGCCCATAGGTGCAACCTCACTCCATGTTGGTCTGGCGTCTCCTCTTTTCTTCCACACGATGATGTGCCGTATATCCTCATCACCCTCTTGAGCCATCTTCATTGCATCATCCTCCCAGGGTCCTAAGGAACTCGTCCTGGTAAGTTTCAATGATAGCTCCGTCGACTCCTGTTTGATGCAATGTTTGCATTCTTCCGGGCATGGCCTCCGAGAAAGTGCATCTGCATTTCCATGTGACTTCCCGCTGCGATGTTGAGTCTCGAAGTCATATTCCTGGAGCTGTTCAATCCACCGAGCAACTTGACCTTCGGGATTCTTAAATTGCAGTAGCCATTTCAATGCTGCATGATCCGTACGTAGTAAAAACTTTCGGCCGATTAGGTACTTGCTGAAGTGTTGCAATGTTTTTACCACGGCAAAAAGTTCCCTCCGTGTCACGCAGTAGTTCCGTTCCGGTCTTGACAGTGATTTGCTGAAATACCCCATAACGACTTCTCTATCTCCCTGCTTTTGGGATAGTACTCCTCCAATCGCTGTGTTGCTCGCGTCGGTATCGACGATAAACTGGCCTTTCGGTTGTGGGTATCCCAGAATTGGTGTTTCACATAGGTATTTCTTCAGTTTTGAAAAGGAATCTTCACAGGCTTCATCCCAACAAAATGGTCTTTTCTCTTCCGTCAGTCTATGTAACGGTTTTGCGATCTCAGAAAACCCCTTGACGAAACGCCTGTAGTAAGAGCACAAACCCAAAAATGCCCTTACCTCTGTCTTGTCTTTAGGGGTAGGCCATTTTTTAACCACTTCAATTTTCGCCGGGTCAGTCTGGATGCCCTCACTTGTGATGACATGGCCGAGATAATTCACTTCTTTCCTGAATAGCTGACACTTCTTCGGGTTAAGTTTTAAGTTTGCCCCATGTATTTTGGCGAAGACTCGCTCCATGTTTTGCAAATGGTCCTCGAAGTCTCGACCCATGATAACGACGTCATCTAGATACACCAAGCAGGCATCTCCTACTAACCCTGCTAGCACACATTCCATGAGTCGTTCGAAGGTAGCAGGTGCGTTGCACAATCCAAAAGGCATAACATTAAACTGCCATAATCCTTTTCCCGTTGAAAACGCTGTCTTCTCCTTGTCTTTTGGATGGATTTCTACCTGCCAGTAACCTGATTTTAGGTCTAGAGTCGAAAACCATTTCATGCCACTCAAAGTATCCAGAGTGTCATCGATTCTAGGTAGCGGGTAACTATCCTTCTTTGTGATGTCATTGAGCCGCCTATAGTCCACGCAGAACCGTGTGCTTCCATCTTTCTTCTTCACAAGCACAACCGGTGAGCACCAGGGACTTGCGGATGGTTCTATTATTTTGTTCCTTTCCATTTCTTCCAGCATATCCTCGACTTCTTTTTCCTTCGCGATTGGTAGCCGTCTCGCCCGCTGACGGATGGGTCCCTCATTTCCGGTATCAATTCTATGCTGCACTAACGATGTTCTCCCTGGGTTTCCTTCTTGACTAGAAAAGATGTCCGCGTAGCGTAATAGAAACTTCTTTGCCTTGATGCTTTGTGAATAAGTCAGGTTGCTTTTGCAGTCTTTAAGAAGCTCATAGACTGTAGGATCCTTCCCAGAACCTGATTTTTCCATGCTTGGCATTGAAGTGCATTTCTTCAGCCACACAACTTCCTCGCACTTTCCGACGATGTCCCCCTTATTGAAGTAAATCTCGCGATCATCCAAATTTAGAACTTTTACTACAGCTTTAGTACTACCATTGACGAGAGTTCTTGCTGTCATGAATCTTTGAGAGGCTGTCTTCTGGGAAATGTCCTCAATCAGCACACATCTGCCTTCCTTGGTGTTATTAGTACATGGCAGCTTTACCATCACGTGAGCCTCTGCACGTCCAGGGATGACGATTTCCTTAAGACATGTCACTTTCCCATTAGCACCTCCGAGAATGAAGATTTCTTCCGTACCACACTTAAATACTCCGTCAGCAACATCAATTCTGCAGTCGTGTGTCCTCATAAAATCTAGACCAAGGATACAGTCATCCATAATTTCAGCCACAATCACGTTGTGCGTATAAGATGTCTCCCCTAAGTACATTGTAACAGTCATTTCCCCCAGGACGGGTATTGGCTGACCGGAGGCTGAAAGAAGTCGACAGTTGATTTGCTTGCTGTACCTCGACACAGATTTCAATAGGTCCGGCCGGACTATTGTCCTGGAGGCCCCAGTGTCCAATGTCATCCTGCAATCGATCCCGTTTATGGTGCCTGGTATTGCTAAATTGTTCCCATCGCATACTTGTGAGATAACCGTTGCTGGGGCTCCCTCCGTGCCAGCCAGTACTCGCCCCTTAGTCCTGGCTGGTACTAGTTTCCCTGATTTTGAGGGAACTTTGCATTCTCACCTCTCTTCGCAAGCTCCTCCAACCGTTCCTCTATTTTCGTTAGTCGGGACATCTGCGACTCTTTCTGTGGGCAATTCAGCTGCAGATGCCCTTTCACACCGCATCTATAGCACACAGCGCCAAAGTTCTTCCTGAATGAGGTCTTAACCTCTTTCACCTCCTCGACAACTTCACGTAGTCTGTTAGTCTGCCGAATGTCGTGTCGAACTGCTTCGACCTCTAAGGCATGCGCCAATGCTTCTTTTAATGAGGCATGGTGACGAAGCCTCACGGCAGCTCTTACCTCCAGGTCTTTAATTCCGTCGACAAAAGCTTGCACGGTGTTTGCAGTTACCATTTTATCGTCGGCCGATGGATAAGCTTTCCGCACAAGCTTATCTATTTCCAACGCCCATTGCTGGAGACCCTCTCCAGATCGCTGGACTCTATCGCGCAGCTGGGCGCGGAACACATGCTCCAGATGTCGCTCCCCATACCTGGATTCGAGTGCATCCAACAGTTCCTTGTATCCACATCCTGAAGTGGGAAAGGCTTCCAGAACAGTTAGAGCCTGCCCTCTCAATGCGACAGTGAGGGCAGTCAAGCACTGTTCGTCCGTCCATCCGTTAGCAGTAGCAACAGTCTGAAACTGTTGCCGGTACGCGGGCCAGGAGGTGCTACCGTCGTATGGGGGTACCTTAACATTAGGTCCCTGAACTGCGCCCATCGCTCCACTTGACGTTAGTCTTGTCGTTTCAAGACGTATCACCTTTTTCTGTAGCTCGTTGAGGCCAGTCTTCACACCATCTATGTCCGTTCCTAGGCAGGTGACTCGCTCGTCCATGAGGTCCAACTCTTTTCGCAATTTAGCCACCATGCCGCCGACTTCGTGAACGGCCGACAAAACATTCCGCTGCACCCCTTCTTGATTTTCCTGTATCGCTGCAAATTTGCAATCTTGATTTTCCTGTATCGCTGCAAACTGTTGTTGCATTATCCGCATCAAACTCGACAAGTCAACGGTGGGCGTGGCTTGCTCAGTGGGCGTGGCCAGGTGGGTGTGGCCAGTGGGCGGGGCCTCCGGCTGAGTGGGCGTGGCCTCAAGAGGCGTGGTCTGGTGGGCGTGGCCAGTGGGCGGGGCCTCCGATTGGGTGGGCGTGGTCTCAGGAGGCGTGGCCTGGTGGGTGGGGCCAGTGGGCGGGGCCAGCTGGGGGGACCCACCAGGTGCTGGTTCCTCCAGGTGCTCCTCCACAGGTGCTCGGCTGGATTCCGCTGCACGCTGGGCCCTGGTCTTGACACCCTCGCTGCCGAAGTCGTCTCTCGGAGTCAATGGCATAGCTTCCAAATCGCACTTCTGACACCAATTGTTACGTGCTGGGGTTCGAAGATTTGGAATAAAACACCTGGTGACCCTTGATCAGACTTTATTCTGCACTTCCGTATTCCACTTGGTACTCCTGATCCTCTTGTAGACTTCCTCTTCACGTTTGTTCACTTCCAATCCTCTTCACTTCCGATCGCTTCCTTCGCTTGTATTTCGCTCGGCTCTCAGAACTGAACTGCCCGCGTCAGCTCGCCGGTCCCTTTATATACCCGTTACCGCGTGACTGAGTGTTTTCTAGAAAGTTCCACCCCTATCGATGTTTATTCCAGAACAGCCGCGTTTGTTGTTTACATCATGGGTTGTTTAGGTATTTATTAGGTGACGAGCGATTATGAACCTTATTGCGCTAGTAATAAGGTCCATTCGTAACAATATGTATTTTTCTTATTGTTCATTGACCTATTACTTACTGTGTAACAATGATAATATTGTCGTTTATGCAGTACTGGTATAAGTATATCGTATCGTAGGTTATGTATGCCACATGCCACTCAGACACATTGACCAAAGTAAGGTTACTTTGGTCAATGTGTAATCAGATGGTTAAGAAAATTTTGTAGCTAAGTACGTTACATGTCCTAAAAATGCGACCTCTATGAACCAATTTGAAAAGCCAATAAAAACCAACATAACAATCTAGACATAGTTATGGGTAGATGGTGCAGCTTCCATAAGTGTTTCGTGGAAGAACATGTAAACACTTCATTCCTCCGATTTCATGCCCTTATATGAAATCTGTATTTATTTTCTATCCGTTTTGCCCCGTCTTAGGTCAACAGTAAGTGTTTTCTGATCTAAGGAAACCTACTTAAATCAACAGTGCGCACTACCTTGAAATCATTCAATTCAATCGATTGATTGATAGACATTTTCTTATATGGTTTCGCAAAATGTACTCGTAGACTTACTATGCGCTTAATAGCGTGTTCTTCCAAAGCCCTTTCAGGCAACATATTATTCTCTCTAATTGGCTGTAGAAAGGTGATAATATAATCCCGGACGCAGATTCGGGTCACCGAATACAATAATGAATAAATGCATAATAAATCATCTCATCGCTTAACATTTAATAGGTACAATGTTAATAGTCTTGACGGCGTTGGTTGCTGAATAAAGATCACACCTACTTTCTTTCTAACTTAATAATGAAGTTCGGTTCGCTATTTATCATATTTGTATTCAATTTGAATATTTAATTTATTGCTATAGTTAGTCGAGATTTATTCAATGATTCGTTTTAAAGAACGGTGCCGTTGGGTCAGATATATGAGCCTACACATATTTAAAACCGTGACCTAAATTCTCTGTAAA
Organism: Melanargia galathea; assembly: GCA_920104075.1. Lineage (NCBI taxonomy): Eukaryota > Metazoa > Arthropoda > Insecta > Lepidoptera > Nymphalidae > Melanargia > Melanargia galathea. Next base: position 11,124,971 of record OV049874.1, on the reverse strand, counting down.
TGTAATCCTTCGACACGAAAGCTAATTAGCCTGTCTGAGGACCCAGTTTAGATAACGTCTTGTAACAGTTAATATAAAGGCTACACCATCGGGCGAGTGCAAGGGATCAAAGCGGAGGCACCGCGGAAGCGTCGCGATTCCATGCAATCATTTCTCAGAAGGGCTATCACTCCCACTCGAGTCGTGTGACCGACACGCAACGCTACTGAGAAGCTGCCCATGCAGTTTTTTTACGCATTCCATAAAAAAAAAAGCGGGGATTACGCACTTTCCATATCATAACACAATTTTGATTGAGGATTTATAACATACTAGCGGACCCGGTGTACGTCGTCCTGTCCGGTGACATACCGACATTAGCGCCACCTACCGAGACCCGATAAGTTACCTGTACCTACCCGGTAATTGTTTTCAAACCATCCAGGAACCCATTGAAATATACACACAAAATTTCATCCAAATCGATCCAGCCGTTTTTCAATTTGACAGCATAATCCCCATCTGAAAAAAGTTTTAATTTGACAGCAAAATCCCCATTAACAAAATGATCCGCCATTTATTGAATTCATTTGTTAAAAAATGTGATAAATGAAGAACCGCTCGACCGATTTTTTGCAAACTTCACATAAACCATCTACTAAATAGTCCGAACAAAGCCTTAATATTTGGTTTGGATAGGTAAGCCTGTTCTTGAGTTATAAAATTACAACGAAAAGTGGCATTGATTTTTATTTATAGATATATTTTAACTTGAAATCTTATTTCTACATGCAATACTGGCAATTATGCTAAAAAGAAATCAATGCTAGCTTTTCTCAACAAATTCAATTCAGCTGCTCTGAATATTACCCTAGGGTTGTAAAAAGTAACTAAGAAAAGTAGTTTACATGTTAAGTAGGTTGAGCCTTTGATGCCTAATTGTAATTAGACTGACAGACAAAAATTTTAAAAATTCTAGTTATCATCCATTATCAACTATTAGTCAGTTCAAGAAAATAAACCTTAGGCATCGAACTATACCCATTTATTCTAAGACCTTAGGTATCAGAAGAACAGGAACAATTGCAAAGAAATAAGGGAAGCGGAAGCGTAATAAAATGATTGACCTACTCACTGATCGATGCATTATGATTAAAGTTTTAATTTATTCTTGCAAGAAACATCATCGAACTTGAAAGATGCATGTCGTACCTATCTATGACCTCGTTAAATATCTATATATCTGCGAAGGAAACCGATGCAGTGCTCATGCATTTTTAATGGCAGCGCAGTAAAAACTTGATAGTTTGAAAGTCTTTGTATGGCTTCGGAGATCGATTCATACATATTAAAACAGCAATTATTGCAATACAATGAGCGATTGCCGCAAAATTGACATTGCACAATTTTGCGGCCATCAAGATCTTACGAGTATTGAATGGTATCTCATTATACTTAGTTATTTAAAAGAACATAATATGTACGAGTATCTTCAATTTCTCATTTGAATTGTACAGTGCCTACCTACTTTCCTGATGATAATAAATTATTATGATATTAAGTGCCTGTTTCACCACCTTCTGATATGTATTAGATAGCTATCTACAACTTTTGTCTTTGTCACTTCACATAAAGTAAGAAAGTGACAAAACTTACGTTTAGGCTATCCAACACTTGTCAGAAGGTGGTGAAACAGGCCGTAAGTATCTTATATGTAAATAATGTAAATTCTTACTTATTCATTTTCTTTTCCATCCTTTATACCTATTTTCAAGGAAATCTGTTATAGTAATCTACCTATAGCTATAGCTATGGATTTCGGTATTTTTCAAAATCCCGTGGGAACTGTGGATTTTTCCAGCATAAAAAGTAGCCTACTTATGTGTTAAGTCAGGGCACAATCTATCTCACACAAACTTTCGCCTTTATAATATTAGTGTGATTACGGAAGAAATTGCTTGGAATTTTAGTCAAATTAATTGCGCTTAATTTACTTAAATGTAAGTGCGTATGTAGGTATTTATAGTGTACGTTTTCAACAAAATAAAACATCTGAAACAAATTGATTAAGTGACCTTGCCCACAATACAGCAAGGCTTGTTGTATTTGTGCTTTACCAAAAGACTGAACAAGGTTTTATTAGAAGTGATGATGTACATTTAAGGCAGTCGAAACTTGGTCGAAACTATTTATTACGACAGTTCTAATTAGTTAATACCCTATATCTATGTATACTAATATAATAAAGCGGAAGAGTTTGTTTGTTTGAACGCGCTAATCTCAGGAACTACTGGACCGATTTCAAAAATTCTTTCACCGTTGGAAATGTACGTGATCCTTGAGTGCTATAGGCTATATGTGTACCACGGGCGAAGCCGGGGCGGACCGCTAGTTTTAAATATTTTACGTTTATTTGTATTCTCGTAGGCGTAAACATCTAGGCTTTGCCAAATTATAAAACCGTGATCGAAACAATTTTTTGTGTTTGATCATTTTATACCAAAAATATTCACGGCTGAATTTTAATGATATTATGGTTTAAAAAGTTGTAGGTAAATCAATTTTTTCCGAACGCATGCAAATTGCGAATGATATGAACCTCTGATAACTTTTATTGAAAGATTAGCCCTGAATTATATGTATTGGAAAGCGACGTAAAAATTAAGAAAATCAAGGGTTTTTTACTCCAAAAAAAAATTGCTCTTAAGTTTGGTTAAAATATGAATAATAATATCTACCTACATAAGATATTGTTATGCAGATTATAATTTATTTTTTAAAAGATTTATTTAATAATTTGAGTAACGCCTGATGTGTTATTTAAATGAAATACGACTGTGAGAAAGTACTTACTTACAATTTAAGTATATTACAAGGTTCAAGTGCAAGGGCCTCGTAAAAGACTAATAAAATAAAGAATTCGCGCTGCATGGTGTCGAAACTTCAACTTTTAAGGATTTATATCTTGTATTGTTATAAACATAAATAAACGGCAGTACCCCACACTTCCAATATTTATCCAGTAAATAGGTATTAGTCTATTTTTAGGGTTCCGTACCCGAAGGGTAAAAAACGGAGCCCTATTAATGTCACTCGGCTGTCTGTCTGTCTGTCTGTCTGTCTGTCCGTCCGTCTGTCCACCGGTCACAGGTCTCTAGCTCGCAGACGAAATGAGTTACAAACCTGAAATTTTGGTGTTTAGTGTAAAACGTTAACCCAAAATCAAATATTGAATTAGAAATTGAATTAAATTATTTTTCAGGGGGGCTCCCATACATGAAAAAGGAGCCGGAAAAAAAATTTTTTTCTTTACCCTAGCTTGTGGGGTATCATTGTTTAGAGCTCATTAAGTAGAGTACAAATATATATTTTTTTAATTTTTATCTCAAAAAATAAGGGAATGGGAGGCCATCAAAGTTGTCAGTTTTAGACCATTTTTGTGACGGGGGCTATCTCAAAAACTAAACTAGTTGGGAATATGATATTTCAGTATATTATGTACTATATGCTCTATTTAAATAACAAATACTGAAAACAACGATTTATTAAATAGTTTATAAGCTGTGACCAAAATAAACGAACGTTTTTTTGGGTTTTTCTTTCACGGTTTGTTGCGATGTCTAGCTCGGAAATTAAATATTTCTTAGACCCAAAATATTATATTGTTCATAATTATGTACGGAACCCTGAAAGAGCGAGGCCCGACTCGCACTTGGCTGATTTTTTAAGGTAAGTAATAATAGTACCTAAGTAAAATTTTAAATGCCCTACTCAATGAGGATTCAGAATGTAAAACAAATAAATATATTAGCCCTCGAATTTCTAGATTAGAATCCTATTAAAATAGATATAGGTACTTAGTAAGCCATTTTAGGACATGAGCAAGCCCCAACGGTGTTATTTAGGTATATTCAAATAGTCATTTGCCTTAAAAATACATTTAAAATGTAATCGCGTTTAGTATAATCTGGTCATCTCTTGCCTTTTAATATATGCCAACGCAAATAACTTACGAGGAAGTCCTTAAATTGAAAACTATAAATAAATTATTGGTAGGTATAGACTACTTCGCCTGCCCTATACCTACTATGTCTCTTGAAAGGACAGACAGAGAAGACAAAGAAGACAGCACGCGTCGCGCTACTTTAGCGGGGTCATCATGTAAATCAAATAAATAATTGTTAACTAAAACCAAACCAAAAATAAACTCACTGAGCTAAACAATGAAAAGCGTACAACAGACCGAAAATA